>VXAY01000995.1:2193805-2283935 GCA_013399855.1 Oxyruncus cristatus
AAGAGAAGAGAAGAGAAGAGAAGAGGATAAAGTAAGGGAAAAAGAAAAAGGGTAATACCAACTGTTAGAAAATGGAACCCACATATTCTAATGTAAGTCATCCTATCATCAGAACTACCACCTCTTCAAATCATTCTTACTAACTGTTAAAGTCTAGGAATACAAGAAATGAAAATAGACAACTTTAAAGGGGATCCTGTGAACACCTGTCCATCCACCCCCTCTTGACAGTTCTTCAGATATATGTTGCCACCATTCGGCCATAATATTCAAAAGTTCAAATAGTACAGCCAGATGATCCTAAATATCTCCTTCAGTGTTTAATTCCCAAAGAAAGCAAAATCACTGCTTATTATTTCCTTTATTGGCCACAGTGGTAACACCATTGGGTGTGAAAACAACAGAGACACAGGAGCTGGGAGGTTCTGATTCTGGAAGGTGACACACAAGTGTACCCAATTAACTAAAGGGGGGCAGATATTCACTTATTCTGGCAATAACTCAGTTAATATTAAACCTGAAGGTAAGAAGTGCCAGCTCAAGGGTGACAATAAGTAAGGCAACCCCTGTGAATTGCCCGATGACGCCTTGCTGTCAGTGGGGATATTTAACACATCACTGCTAGCACAGCTTCAAAAGCAGTCATGGGGCTGGGAATCAGACTGGATTGAGGCAAAATTGGCCACCAACATACTGAGAGGCCAAAGGCGTAAGTGGTAAGTCCCCAAAGCCTGTAAAATCAGCAGAAGATAAGCATTCTGGCACACTCAGTGGCTCTGTATCTCACCCATTCATTCAACTCAAACTTCCAAATAAAGCGTTCTTGCTGCACTCCTTACTTGTTAAAAATCCTGAACTCAGTATATTTTAACAGCCATGGTGAAGACACCGTGTGACAACTCAGCCCAGGGTGCACATTTGCCAGTAGCTGTGATAACAAAAACACAACTTCCTGCAGCACTGTTAGGACAGTATTTTAGAAGAACTCTCCTTTGGTAGTGGAGAAAGAGCTGTTGAGTGAGTGTCCACAGGTAAAGAAAGCAGGAGCCCCTCTGCCACCTGCATCACTTTAAACTCTCATCTTGAAAGGGCTGAGCGGGAACTCCAAAACAGAATAAAACACACACCACAGATCAAACATTTCTAAAGTCATAAAATCTATTTCCTGGTACATGGTGCTTTTGCCACAGCTACATTTTAGCTAATTTCTGGGTGAATTATGTTCTCCCAGTGATCTGCGTTCGGAGCATTAGTAAAACATTAAAAATTCTTGAGGGTAAAATAAAAATCAAAGGAGTTTTTGAATGTTTGGAAAATAGTACAGAAAAGGAGGAAGTGGTAAAGAAGAAAGAGCAGCGTGCCTGGAGGTAGCAGGGGAGGTAACTCTTCTCTATTCTGTTGATAAGGGAACACTCTCAGCGTTCATTCTCCTCATTTAACATTCGAGGCAACTTTCTGAGACAAAACATTACATGAGTCTTTGAACTCTTCATTGCTGAGAGTCAGTCTCTGCCTCACCAGAAAGGGCAAAGAGCTTCCTCATAAAAATGTTGCTACCAAGACACAAATATCATCAGCTGGCTAATTGGGTGGGAGGGGTGAAGGGAGAAGGCTCACACAGAAATCACAGAAATCCTGCTCTCAGCAAGAGCTGGTATTTTGTGTGTAGTGCCTTAAGCACAGATCAGACCAATGAGATGGAAACCCCTCCTGTAGCCAGAGCCACTCGCGGCCTGTCACGCTTCAACCTGCAACCTCTAACTCAGGTTCAATGGATTTAACTGGAACACAGCCCTAAACAATCATCTAGTGTTTATATGTCTTGATGACCATATATTTAAGATTCTTATGCTTAAAACATCATATTTAAAAGAGGTTCTGGGAGGTATGTGATTTCTGTTAGATTCTCCCTTCCTCATGATCTACATTGTTACTCAAGCTCTGCGCTAAAGATGGAATTTTGGAGGCAGAGCGAGTGGGAGGCTATGAATAGTTTATTCAAAAAAAAAAAAAGTTAATTAGAACTGAAATTATTCATCATTTTGAGTCAAACTTGGCAAATAGCTTGGGCTGATTAAGAGAAGTAGGACATAGGTGACCATTCACAAAACTAGTGAGTCAGAGGAGTCTGGGTACCTTCATGTCTCGGTGACATTCATCTCATAGAGGGACATGTTGGTTCAGGTCTTCCTTCTGCTTGGTTCAGAGCAGGATTTGGGGAAGTGCATCTCCCATGTTCCAGGTGAATGCATGGCATCGGTAGCAACAAAGATTCACCTCTCTAACTAAAAGAAAGAAAAAAATAAGTGATATTTGGAGTTTAAATATTTGACTGGTTGGTCTGAAACAAATTAAATATTCCAATTTCTTGTTTGTTGGGTTTTTTTTTCCTCGTTTTCAAATGAAGCACTTTCACTCCTTCCTCTCCCTTAAACTTCTACCTTATAAGCATTTACCTTCCATTCCAGGATGAGTCTCTTAATTGCAACAAATGGACTTCTCATTGTGATCCTAAGGGGGCTCATCTCACCTAACTTCAGATCCCCATAATGGACAAAATATCTTTGAATTTAATCCTCCTTAGATCACTTATTCATCTAAGCTTTCCCACATATCTGCTATCCAAAAAGATGTATCCCATGTAGGTGGTTTAATTTCCCCAGCAGACCATCAGGGCTGATGAGCAGAGGGTGCATTTCCATGGTAGTTATCTGTATTTGGTGATGTGAATCCCATCCTTGATGGATTCCTTTTTCCCCACCTAAAATTGCTATTAAAAGCAAACACAAAACCCTTTCATAGTCCTGTATCTTTGCTCTGATAGCAAGATACTTTAGAAAACAGACAAATCGGTAACTAGTTATTCTAGCCCTCCTTTTCATTTCATAAATGCAAATTAAAAATACTTATCTGCTGTATAAAGACTTGGCATGTTTAAATAACTATTATCCTTTAAATATATTCCAGTGATGTAGGAATCATTATTCTAACAGATAGAATAGGCATTAAATCCACAGGGGAGTCATTATAAGATGGCTATTTCTCTCTGTTTGACCGAAGCAGCAGTTGTAATGTATTTATTCAGGATTTAGCAAATGGAATTCAATTAGAACTGAAATGGTGTTAAATTGAGTAATTCCTATTGTATTTGTCTGACAGCAGGAGTGGCATGACCTGGAAAGTTAAAAGGAGCAGCATTCAGCCAGGATCTCTGTGTGCTGTAGCACTTGTTGACAGAATGTCACTGAACAGGGACATATCCTGCTTAACTTCTTAATCACCTGCTTAACACCTGCAGGAAAAACTAAGGACCAAACAACATCTACAGACATCGTGTGATAAAGTCACACTTCCAGAGAAATAATCTCCTTTACTCACAGTGGCTGAAACAGAGCTTAATATTCGCTGTATTACTCTCATGTTTGAATCACATGTTCTGATATAATTCCATTCTATGCAATGAGAATAAAATCAAGAATTGCACAGTGTCTTGCGTCTCTGGAAGTTTTAATTCAGGGACAATGTGATTTTTAGGAATGCAGCAAAATATTTGTCTTTTTAAGGTCGTATGAAGGCATGAGCATTTAGCACCTTCTGTTCAAGTGTGTGCAACAACACACATCCAACACAGAAAGCTCCAAGGACACACGTGATGAAGGTCGAACACTGAATGTAATGACTATAAAGCAAGACATTACATTTGATGGGGTATTAGTGAGCGTCGTGAAACAAGGCAGGTATGTGACTTCCCTGTTTTTTTAAAACCTCTTCAGTACGAACAGATGGGGCTGGGGTAGCATTCCCTGTGATTATCCATGGGGAATGCAGCTGATGCCGTGGGACACCAGACGCTGCTGCTCATCAGCGAAGTTGCATCGGCTCCTGCGTTTGCTTGGCTGTCCCTCATGTTGAGCATCTTTCACACACAGAAATCAGCCTGGAAGTGACATCTGGCACGTGTTGAACGTAGAGGAAAACAGAGAAAAATTACATGAGAAGGGCCTAGTAAATTGAAGAGCCCTGTTAAGGAAATTGCCCTGCTAACAATGCGCTCAGGTGCTTTAGCTGCTGCCTCACATCTCCCACAGGGAGACTGAATTAGAGCAGGGACCACAGTAGAGGACTTTGCACAGTGTGGATAGAAGTAATATTTTTTAATAGTGGCAAGCAAACCACTTCTCTTGTTTTGGTCCCGAAACACAGCATCTGACCTCAGATGATGCAAATAATTATATTTTATTTTTCTATTATTTCTGTTCTTCAGATCTCTCTAGCCTTAAGCACCTCCATGACTTCACTCACATTAGTATTCCTACCAGTTGTCAAACCTCTAACTCACCCAATAATACAGCTCATGCTTAAAATTGAGCATGTGCTTTACTGCTGGTGGCTGAAAGGGCCTGGGATGTGAGTTAGACTTAAAGGAAAGAAAATGTCAGTAGAATCCTCACCCAAAGCCTGCCGTGATCCTGACAAAAGGGTTCTGCTGTAATTAGCATGCAAGGAACGGATTTTCACAGGAACAGAAGTTGCTCAATCAGGTCAATAGAATTCACAGTTGAATAAAGCTAGATTTTGTTTGTTCTTTTTAAAATGTAGATGTGATTGGTGATACTGAAAAGGCATTTCTGAGAGCGTTTTGGTGAGCAATTTTTAGGGGACTGAATCCAAAGCTCCTAATTCAGGAAATGGGTCCGTTGTTTGTCTAATTGAATGTATTTGCAATGACTCTGAACCAAAAATTGCTTCTGATGAGTATACACTAAATAACTATTATTAAATATGGAAGGATAACATTTCTAAGAAGCATTTTACAACTTTAACCTCAATTTGCTGAAAATACATCCACGTGATTTTAATATATAAAGAATTATGCTGTTTAGGAGGGGGAATTATGCCTTTAGCTGCTCTCTAAAATATTCAGATGTTCAGAAAAGGAGGCAAACATATGATAAAAATCCCACTGGACACCACAGTCCCCTTTGGAGCACTGGAAAGCAGATGGTGTCTTTAAAAAACATGACAAGATCAGTCTTACAAAAAACCAGATGCTTCTATTTTCCAGGAAAGATCACTGGCAACTAAGAAGTTCACACAATAAACTTCTGCTGACTCAAGAAACATATTGAAGAGTTTGGAATAAAGAAATTATCTACAATATTTCAAGGGAGAAATAACCTGAGGCTCAATAAAATTATTTTTTTCCACAATTATTATCATTCTCACATCAATCCAGACCTATTTCCAAGAGGAAAGATGAAACTATAAAAGCCCAAGGAGGTGAAAACATCACCTAGAAATTTCAGAAAAGAAAACAATAACTGTCCTAAAATCCTTACATTAAAGACAACTCTGGAAAATTTGTAAAAGACAAAAAAGTGCAAAGCATTAAGAGATGCAAATTTGGATACATAGATAGAGTTTAGTTACCACTAAGTCTGTAAGTTTAGGACCAGCTTCCAGGAGAGCTGCTGGATCCTATGCATGGAAATCATTCCTGATTTACAAACATTTACCTTTGTAAATGCTCTCTGGGACTCCACATGGAAAGCATTAGAACTGCTGTGATATTGTTACTACAGATTCAACATGATATCCCTTTATTTTCCCCCCAATATGTACTGAAAAATTAAAACCACATCTTTTTTTTCATCACACCTTTTTTTGAAGGAATATATCAGTCTTTGTGGATTTCACTAAAGCACAAAAAAGCTCACAAACTCAAATTCTATAATTAGATTTTGTGAGGGAGAGTAAATTATGAGAGACGATGTAATGTAAATTTTGAAGACATTAAAGACATTTCTACTTACACATTCAGAAGGAGAGATATCATAACTGTGAAAGTCATCTGATCCCAGTAGGAATGAATTTTCATTTGTTGTTTCCATATGCAGCCCTGGGTAATTGGCCACTTGTGTTATTGCAGCGGATGAATATTCCTCCAAAAAGCGAGATATGGACATAATGCAGAAAATCCCCTGAGCAAAACACTCCACTGACCCACAGTGGTGCAGTTCCAATAATTCTGATGCAGTAATTACAGCGTATATAATTTAAAAAGCATCCAAATTCTTACTTCTGAACACCAAAACGTACTGCCATGTCCCAAGTGGGTTGTCCTTGTCTTCATATCTGTCGCTGACACGCAGCCAACATCTGAAAACAACACACCAACTATTAAAACGAGATGCAACACCTTCAGGAATCATTTAGGGGTAGGGAGTTCTGTGTACTGCTGAATATTCCTGCTGTTCATGATAAGGCCCTCAACCGAAGCACCATTTTTTTTTCAGCTTTGTGGGTACATTTCTACAAATAGATCTCGAGTGTAAGCAAAACAAAAAAAAAAAAAAGAGAAGAATGTTCTACGACAAAAATCCGATTCCCAGTTCTTTTAATGTGACCTTGAGGAACTCATAACTGTTATATGAGGATAATAATAACAACAGTGTAATGTTTACAGAGGGTTTATAAAAGAGAAACTCCTAATGCGTTTGAAGTGCTCCAGGAACAGAAACGTGGGGATGAACATTAAAGACAGGTATTTTTCAGGGCCATGGGCAATTCATACAAACCAATAAAGGTAAAAAAAAGACACGCACAGAAGAAAAAGGAATGGACTTTTCGCAGAAGCTTCCCGACTGCCACATTCCAGTCCTGCAAAAGTAATTTAAACTGAACATAATTTCCATTGTGAACCTTTCTCAGGCTTTTCACAGGGCTCGTTTTTGCTTCTTTCATAACAATTTTGCATTTGGCTCATCTTCCCCTCCCTTCTTTCTTTTAAATCACAGTCAAACTTAGATAATATAAGTTGAAAATAGAGAGATAAAGACTTTCTGTTACATTTTTCTCATTCAGGTCAGAAGATAATTCTGTTTACTTGGTTCAGGTAATATTCCAGTTGTATTGCAAACTGCTGCCAAGGAATGAAAAATTGATTTCTCTTCTTGTAAAGTACAGCCTACATGAGCACCTATAATCTTTATACATTCACAGCGATTTTAAAAGAGGCCACATTGTGCCTAAGCATGTTAAAATCATAAAATATTCTACAGGCCATACTGTCTTTGGGCTCCTTTGAGCTGCAGCATCTGCAAGTTCACACGGATGGGTTGATGCCGCCGTGCTGCCGGCACCCAATGGAACTGCTGACAGGGGTGGGATGGATGCAGACCAACCACTGGTGTGTTGCTGGGCGCTCACAACTTCTCCAGGAGGCCCAGAACTGAGAGAAGAAAAACATGGATTTTCACCTACCTGTTCACATTTATGGTTGCTGTAGTCTGTGTTAGTGCTTTTCTCAAAAGCAGAGACCCTTGCAGAGACAAGTCTGGCTGTTTCTCCTGACTCCCTGCTGCACATTGAACCAGCTCAGACCCTCGGATGGGAGATGAATTTTTCCTTCCCCAGAGAGCAGTGCTTTTCAGATCTGTTAATTTAGACTTTTTCACCTGTTAGATCTGAATTTTCCTATTTAAAGAGTTACTCTGTGTTCATCAGAACGTGGTTTCAGAGATTCAGAGCCAAGCATGTGAGGTGCTGGGAATGAAGTGCTACATCTTTCCTTTTACCTCAATTGCTTCCCAGTCAACTGGGTTTCAAATTCAGCTTATTAAAACTTGAGTCATGAAAATTACTGACTCTTCGCAAACACAAAGCTCTGAGTTAACTTTTTATTCACATGTCACGAAGACACTATTTATCAACTTAATTAAGGTGTAGGGAACATCAGACTCTCATTTTTCTTCCTAGCAAGCAGGTTAAAGAATGTTAAAAATTATATTAACACAATTGGAAAATATGCCACAGTAAAATATGGGAACGGTGGGGTTGTTTTGTGTATTATAAACCTGAATGCATTTAAATGATATTTCCCACATGGGCCTGAAACTTTTCTGCACCAAGTGCTACAGCCTGAACAGCAACAGGGTTCCTCATCTGGCTTTGCATCTCGACTGCAGCCCTGCAGAGCAAAATGCCACAGACTGGGGTGGGGGCAGCTGGGCAGACCCGGGGCAGCGGGTCATCACATCCTTTAGGGCTTGTCTTCACAGGCAGATTCCCCCTGGAACCACAGCAGTGTGACTGTGACACCCGAGTTAGAGCTGTAGAACTCCTCATGTGGAGAGTCTTGTTCTGCAATCGGGGAGCCTTTTCTCTGTGTGGATTATGGTGCTTTGAAAGGTACAATTATAGCCATACAGTGATGAACTTCCCCATGCAGACGAGTCCTCACGTAGTGCCAGGCTCCTTTGTTTCCCAAGCAAATATTACAGCTTTTAAGCTATCATTGTTTCATTTATTTGTTTGGCATTTACCTTCCTTTCGATGTTGATATTGCTTGACATATTATTCAGTCAATTGTTAGATAGAACAATTATTCCCCTTAACTGCTATTAGAAATGCTATCTATTTCCTTTTGTTAATCTCTCTGAGCTAAAGTTATTAACTATCCAATCAACTGATGTTGTAACTACTACACATTTCACTGCTGAATGATCTGTGCTTGAACCAAACATAAAAAGCAAACCCTGATTCTCTTTCCAGAGACCAATCCTCTTCCCACTGCTTAGGATTCTTTGCATCTTTTTCTTATTCCATGCTCACAGCTAAATGAATTTAAATCATTTGCTAAAGATACAGGTATTACATTATCAGAGAGCCCCTTATTTTTTTCATATACTATCAAGCACGGATACAAATGCAGGAGAAAACCCCTCAAAGTACGTAGAAACAATTTTGAAGAATTTGCTTATAAACTACCCATGAAGATGCACATTGCAACTGGTGACACAGATTGCCTGTGGCAGTGCCTTCCTTTAGTTCCCACTTGTTTCAGCAAATAAATATGATAATATAAAAATCAGAGCTTGAATGTGAGCACTCAAAGCCTCTGTAAGCCATTTTATGTTTGGGTCACCACAGTATTTTAAATATTCTAAAAGGCGGATTGTTGCAAAAGGTGTGAGAGGGGTTGAATAACCCAGTAGGACCAAGGTCTCTTCTGTCTTCTACTGCTTTTCTAATATTGAATATACAAAAGATACGGGGAGAAAGAGTAGACAGGTGGGAAGAGAAGAGGAGAAGATGGCAGAGATAGAAAGAACCCCAAATGAAGGAAGGAGTCAGTAAGAAAAAAGGAGGAAGGAAAGGATATAAAATAATTTCTTTAAAAACTGTTTAAGGACACCCTCTGCGCTGTTCATCGGTCAAACACGAATTAAGCAACAAAAGTAAAAATTCTTGAACACTTTGGAGAGATAAAGTCAACCCTATCCAAGACCCCACCTCCTGACAAAAACCTGTCCATCAGTTCCTTTTCAGTGGGACAGTTTCTCCAACTACCAGAAGCTTGATTGTCCCTAAGATTTTGTTCCTCTCTCCTATTTACACTTGATTGGCCTTTCCACTTAAGCCCACTCCATTTTTTCCAAATATAATAAACATAGTTTCCCTGTTTACCGCTTCTCAGGATGTCAGGGAATGCTGAGTTTCCCGGGAGCCAAGCAGCTGATGGCACAGGCTGCTCTTTCTATTGGAGCTGAAGAGGCCAAGCCACAGCACGCTCAGCATCCCCCTTCCCCGACTGAAATGTGCTGGGCACTCCTTAAAAGGAGCTGCTGCCCAAGATTTACCAGTCAAATCTTACAGCAGGGTGAGGTAATGGAGAGGAGCACAGGAAAGAGAAAAATTTATCCTGCAAACCCTGACATGTTCCCCAAGCGTAGTTTGGTGGGATTTCCCAGGCACTGCATAACCAGTTCTGCACTCTGGGCTGATCCACAGTAAGAGCACTACAAACCCTGCATTAACAGAAGTGACAATGCAATCTCTTGTTTTCAAATCAGATGTCAAGAGGAAACTTCATCATGGCAATGCAAAGAGACAGTGATGGACAGCCAGGTATTTATTGATTTTCGCTACAAAAATTTTGTACTTTGTGTCTCAAAAGGTGTCTGAGTTACCCTGGAAAGGGAAATCTACCTTTTGGGAAGCCCAGCTCCGCGTGACCTGAACTTCCCTGTCCCTAACTGGATCTTTCAATATAAAGAAATGCTATATCCATTTTACAACTTCAGCAAGGTGAGAAGTAACATCTTATGATTTACTATCTGCCTTAGCAGTGAGGCATAACACAAATGCCATCCATCTCTGGCACATAGACTATAATATTGCCCCAGCATGGATATGAATTCATGACCTTCTCTATATATTAACTATTGGGAGTTCTTGAGTGTTACTGCACTTTGTCAAAATAAAATCATCTCCCCATAGGAAAGGGACATTGTGAATTAATATGAAAATAAAATTGCTCGGCAACTTTCACAAACTGGGATATAGTGACCAAAAAACTGTCTCTTATGAAGACAGAAAGACAAAATAATGGCCTCATTGCATTCAAAGCACTAATGTAATCAAACAGTAACTGCTGCTATTAAAGTGACTTGTCAGGTGTTCTTCCAAAGCTTATCAGAAAACCTGTGACAGGTTTTGCTGAGATTTTATTTAACACCTTAGTCACTCACTCTGTCATGATTTGCTTCTTACTTGTTACTGTAGGTGTTTCAACCTCTTGCACTTTGATGTTTCACAAACTTTGCCAGCAATATATTGGATTTGTCAACCAATTCTAAACTTGTCAAGTTTCTGACTGTTAACTTAAACCTGCTTTTCCTCCCTCAACAGCAAAACCTAAGGAAACAATAAAAACCCCAACAAGCCCAAACTCAAACCCATCTCTGAAATGCAACCAGTGGATTCTGGGCAGTCTGGAGTGAACACTCAGCACTCCCTGCCAGCACTCCCTTTGGAAATCCTGGACACAGGCTGGGTTGCTCATGCTGTGCAACTGGCACCAAGCCAGAGTAGTACATAGGTGTTGATCTCTTCCTCTCATTTCTCCTGCTTCAATTCAATTAAAAATTTTTGCCTTTTTTTTCCCAACCAGGTCTGATTGGGAAGTGCAAATGCCCCTCCTCAGTGCCTCTATCACCAGCCCAAGGAGTGAATAAAGGCCCTGCTGTTCTGCAGTGCCCACTCCCAGCTTCACCCACCGTCAGCAGTCAGACACCTGCACAGGGGCTGTGTTTCTGTAAGGACCTGCTCCTCCAGATGTGGCACAGTTCTCAAAAGCTTAGCAGCTGCTCAACCCTCCTGAAAATTCAAGCCTTTCTCTGGTGCCTGAGCAGAAATGTAAAATCCATCTTTGATAAATGCATTTTCTCTTACAATGTACTGGAGCACTTTAAACAAAGCATCTCCCATACCAGCTCTTACTCATCAGCAGTGTGCAGTTCCTGGAAATAATCTGGTTTGATCTGAAAGGCAAAAAGTGTCCTAGAATGCACTAAAACCATGCTACACTTGGCGCTTTCTGAGTGCCATGAGCTGATCCATATCTTGGGGACAACAGGGTGAACTGAAAATATTCCACAGACCACATCCTGCGTTTCAAATGTAATGAAGAAAGAACAAAGTAGAAGAGTAATTTGTCTTTTATTCTCAGGTGGAGGGCACTTGGTCCAGGACTGGGTAGGAGTCCCATGGCATATAGATAACATGGCTTTTCTATTGGAATACTATTTCACAAATACCTTTGTGTTAAACAGAGTAATTAGTGCATTGGGAGCCCCAGCACAGGCACTTCCTGTACAGTGGGACAAGTGCCTCTATTAGTGTAGCATATCTACTAAAATCCAATTGCATCTCGGGCTGGTGCCAACAGCTCTAGTCAGAGACCTTTCTCCTGAGGACCCTTTTCCATTCCTTTCTTCTCCTCCAATGAAGATGTTACTTCTTGGGTACTAATTATACATCACTGAGATCTAAATTATCTCCTTTTTCTGCAAATGACAGAGAAAACTGAACTCTGCACCCCACAGTCCTGGGAGGTAATTTCCAGACAATAGTGCACATTTTCTATGCAGCTTTTTTGGTTTTGGTTGTTTTTTTTTCTTTTTTTTTTCAGGTGTTTCAATACTGAAGAGTTGCAATGCTGTGTAAATTATAGTTTGCAAATTAATAATGGGGATTTGCACAGACGACAAAGAGTGTCCTGTGGAGAGAGGAGAGATGGAACAGGCTGAAGGCCACGAGAAGATGTGGCCAAATCGTAGGCTGGAGTTATCAATTTTGTGTTCTAAGTCACAAAAAGATTAAATGTCACTGATGTAAGATTGTGTAAAATCTGCCCAATAAATGGAGCTTGAGGCAAAATATATCTTGTTTTGTTCACGTTCTTCAAAAGGAGTTTATAAATAAAAGGGAATATGTCAACAATTTATGCCCCTGTATGGAACCAGAAACTCCAAACAAACCCAAGACTCTGGTTTGTGCCACTCCTTTAAACAACAGCACATGCAAGGAAAGGCAATGACTCTTGTTTATGAAGATTTATGTGACGAGAGAACCAAAGAGAGAAGGCAGAAGGAAGCATCACATACAGCTTAGGAGAACTGGCAGGCTAAGAAAAACTTAATGAGCAATTTGGGGCCAATTAATGACTGGAAACAGCCAGGAGTGATAAGCAAAAGAACTTTCCAGTGGGGATCACAAATGCTGCATGTTCTTTGTGGGGTAAAAAAAAAAAAAAAAAAAGGAAAAAAGACTGCATCAACATAATCTGCATTCATCTGTTTCTATTGCAAAATGAAATAATCTGCAGCATCTGAAACCAGATTAATCATTTAGGTAAAACAAAGACCAGTGTATCAGCACACCTCCACTTTTATACGACCTCTGTGCCAGACCAAAATAGGTATTTATAGCATGAATTATGTATAAATGTACACACATACATATGCATACATACATGTGTGCAGGACTATGATTTATTCATTATTCGTAGACATTCTGGATAAAACAAGTGCAAACCAGTTACTGGAGGATGTGCATTTACACTGACAGAGTAAAAACTGATGCACATTATTTATGAAGCCTGTTCTGTCAAAGTGTGTCGGTTTTGATGATCCTTTTGGAGGCAATGCCACCCTTATCTGTCAAGTAAGACACACACCTATCTACTACTTCTCTGAGGGGGAAAAGAGTGCTCCCCAAAAATGCACACCTTATTATAAATATCCACCAAGGCACAATCAGATGAAACCACAAGCCTGGATATATCTATGTTTTTAATTGGCACCAGACACAAGAATGTACCCAGCGTGTGCGTGCACAATCCCACAGCCACAGAGAATATTGGCAGTTTTTAAATCAAGGTTTGTATTTTCATTTTTGTTGGCAATGAAGAAGGCAGAGAAATAACTGTCAGAAAGCTGGAAGGCAGCAAAAGGAAAAGTAAAGATATTCTTCTTGTTTGTCAGAAAATAAGAAGTTCAGATGCATCTTGTCATCGAAACAGTTTTGTTCCTAATGCTTCACTTTTTCCTCCTTGTAGTCGAAAACTATTATAGAAACTAATAGAGGTGGGCAGCAATCTGATTTTCTGTGGTATGTGTCGTTCTGAGATTTTGACAGGCTTTAGGTTTTTATAATTAAACAAAACCAGAAAGGAAGTTTATTGGGAACGAGAATCTGATTTTCGGGTAGTTGAAATGTGTCATCCGGGTTCCAGAGATTTACATTTTCTAACAAGATAATCCACTTCCAGTTTTTCAAAAAGGGAACGATCAGAGCTTGTTTTTCTGTGAAAAGTGTTATTTTGATTAATGAGAAAAAATGGAAAAAACATTTCACTGAAATATTTTTGTTGTGTAGAATTTAAATTTTATGTCATGCAGGGACTCTGGCTCCGAGCACTGATATATAGCACTACAAAAATGAAGGAAGCTCCATGACAGCATTAAGTTAATTCTGGATTTACTCCCAAACCCCTAAGAGCAATATTTACTTCTACATTTTTAATAAGAAAAAATGTGCACAAGGTACAAAATATCCTCAGAATCGCTAATAAGAAAGAAGAACAAACAGAAAAGAGGACTGAAAAATATTGCAGAAAGGGAAAGACCTACACGTGAACCAACATTTTGCATGGAGTTTAATGAAGCAAACATTGGAGGTTTTAAGAGATGACAGCAAACATCCATTTCCTTTATTTGTGCTATTACAGTTTCTAAAGAATGTAACCGGAGATTTTCTCTGGACTGAGAAAATGTGTGACTGTTACAGCAGGAAAGGTAATTTATTTTTTTCCCTTCGAATTTGCAGGTGCTCTTAAAAAAAATTAAGTCCTCAAATGTAGTTCTTTTGTATGAATGACAATGTTTCCCACAGCCTCCCAGAGAAAGCGTTCTTGGGGAGAGGGCTGTGTGTGAAAATCCAAACATTGTCTGTTTTCAGTCAAAATAGTTAATGCCATAGCAAAATTTTGCCTCCCAATTGCACTGGCTCAGATCAGAGCAATCCCACGAAACCAGGAAAGCCCCAAATCTCTTCTCCCTCTCAAATCCATAACTGCAGTTGAAATCAAATGCTGCACTTAACTTTTCGACTCTGCGAGTTGATCTCCAGAATCTCCAGAATCTCCATCTGCTTAAAATCACTTAGCATCAACTTCTACAATGCTGGCTTTCTAAGCAAAAATTTGAAACTTCAGATTAGATCTGTCACTCCAGGTTCACAGTGACAGAATTCCAAGGGCACGATGGAGGTACACAGCGTGAGACAGGAGCATAATGTCTGAGGGGGATTAAAGAAGCCCAAGTCCTTAGTCCATTATTCCCACCAGCCAAAGATGGAGAATAATTTGTAGGTCATCCAGACTCTCCAAAGAAAACTGGGAGGGCTCTGTAGCAATCAGGGCACTGGTGATGAGATGAGATGACATCTTTGAGCTGGGGTTGAAAATAAATGCTGTGTGGGGGTTGGGAACTACACGCGATATCAAAAGCCATTTGTGAACAAACACACACCCTTAAATTACCTCTCTTTGGGTGGCAATGTCCTGGTTTAAGTCCATTCAGTCAGAGAAACAAGCCTTTTTTCTGGTGATTGGTGTTGCAGGAGTGTTGTAAAGTGAAGGCAGATCCTATTTTCCTTTTTTTTTTTTTGCAGACTTTGAGCTCAGTAGGTCATTTTGTGCTACAGCTGGTATTTGTTCTGCATAAATTTCAATCCATTTCATAAATATTATTCGATAAATGTAAGGAAAATGAAGATTCATTTTGAAATAAACTGAAAATGAAGATTAGTGAGTGTGGAAGCATTCAGGATTGCTTTACAGCTTAAAGCTAGGATTGTCCAGAAGTGCTAAAAACCCATAGTGTAAAGATCCCATCTAATTTTACAGTCAGAGATGTGCTCTCACCTCATGGCACACAGGTTCCTGCAGTGGGCAGCTTCAGTGACTGGTGGGTCAGATCTCTTCCCCTCTCCCTTAAAATAACTCTTTTCACCCATAGAAAATTTTATTAATGGGCTTCAATTACAAAAAAACTTAATATGCCTATTGGAAGCAAACGTGGCCTTCATTTTTAAGGCACTAAAATCAGCTGAGACTGTATCTGATGAAACTGGAGGAGCTGAGCAAGTATATCAGTGATTTACATGGCTAATGAAAACTTATCATCTAGTGCCAGCTGTGAACAAAACCAAGCAATTATCACCTCTGGATTTAATAAAGAGAGAAAGAAAAGCAAGAAAAAAATACTTGTGGATCTGTCCTTCCTGCCATTTCAATAACAACAACAACAACCTCCTGAAGTAGCTACCTCGTGTTCAGGAAACGCTTTCATCCTTCACTGTAGTATTTGCAATAGTATTTTTAAGTTTAAGCGTAATGTTAAATTTCAGAAACTGAAAATAGCACTTTCCAGTGGCATCCTCTCTATTTATAGCGTTTTCCAGAGAGTGTGCAGACTCAGAGAGGAAGCCAGAAATATTTACAAAAATTTCACCATGTGAGAAAAAATGTTGAGGGACAAGTGTAAAAGATGAAGAAGACGAATGTGAATGTCTTTACAAAATACACCAAAGCCATTAATTTTCTTATGGCCAAAACTACTTGTAATGACTAGAGGGAAAAACTTCCTGAAAAATTAAGTTTGCTGGGAACGAGGGATTGATTCGTGTTTGCTAACTTGGACTAACGAAAGCAACTGCCAGTCATGCTTGTTCTTAAGAAAATGGCTTGTAGAGGCTAAAATAGAGCTAAAATGTTCAAAGGTGCTATAGGTATGAGAATATGCTGCATGCATCAAGAAAAGCAGATAAAATGTGCCCAAACCATCCCAGTTATAGTTAACAAAATGTCATCGAGTCGGCACTGTCACCTCACACCCCCAGCAGCACAGGGGGAATCGGGGTCTGTTCTCATGCCCTCCCATCTCAGTCAGTAACATTTCTGGTTGCAGTTCACATTCCTGGGTTTCGACCAGAGACGCTGCAGAACAAACAGAAGCAGTGACATTACTGGCCATGAAGTGTGTGCCATACATTACTGGAACTGCTGCTATCATGTGACAGAGCTGGGAATGCTCCTACGGGGAATGGCTGAGCAAATGAAAACAGCCAATAGGTGGAAAATTAGAATGGGACCACAGAGGATTTGCGGGAAATCTCTCATACAGCAGCAGACAACGAAGGCGACTCTTAACTGTAAGACAGGTTGCCTTGCTTCCTGCATTAACTTTGGGACATTGAACAAGCATCTCATGCACTGAAAAGTTATATTTGTATTTTACTTGTTTAATCAAAGACTTTATTTTTGTAAATGGATTACTTAAGCCAGTTATTATCACTATACTCAGTGATATCTGGTTTTACTGGAAGACCTTTATAATTCAGTGAGACTCCTCGGGCTGTGCTGCATGACGCTAAAGTTATTTGTCTTATTCCAAATGAGACTTTTGATCAGATGTCCCATTTCCCTCAACTACCCCATCCAGTCTATTGGCAGCAGTCTAAGCACTCAGTTATTGTAAGAAACCAAACTGCATTAAAACCAGGAACCCTTCGTGCACTCTCAAAAAATCAGATCTGATGTTTTAATAGATGTTTTTCATGGAGTGCAGCAAACACCACAGCATTTTATTTATCTCCTTGCTTCTAAGTTGCATTCTCCTCCCAGAGTTGTCAATAACAGGCTCACTTGTCATTCTTTGAACCTTATCCAAGCCTCTAATTGACCTCCCTGGGTTACCCAGTCCCACACCATTGTGGACTCCCTTCATCCTTAAGAGCCACTGTTTCAACTCTGTGTTCTCTAATCATACACAGAGGTGCAGTGCCTTTACCAGGATATATAAATCTTGTTCCCAATCTTGTGAAGAATAAACAGAGGAAAAATCCTATCAAAAAGAAAAAAAAAAGGTCCATAATAGATATCTCAAGTGAGGGAAGCATCACCTCAAAAAGGATTTGGTAGGAGGATGTGTGGAAGGAAGAAAAGAATTTGCTTATTTTTGGATTGTGTATGATGCAGAAAAAAGCCCAAGGGACTGAATTGTTGAGTTGATCCTCTTCCTGCAAGTGGAGGAGTTGATGGAGCAGGGGAGGTTCCTGATGGCCTGGGACTGAGGCAGGAGTGATTCCACATACCCTGGGGTGTACGACACAGCCCATGGCAATGACGGTACAGGCTGCCACAAAACAGCATCAATTCTGTAGATTTCTTTGGAAAATAAGTGAGGAATAAAGATAGGAAAACCGGGAAAACTTTTAGAATATAGATTTCAAGCCATGTGTAAGAAAAGCCTGTTCAATAACCTGTGCACCCCAGGTCAGCCCATGTTGAGTTGGAGGCTGTTTGAGTAAAGGCCACATGAAATAAGTTCATATTTTCTAATGTACTGATACTCCTTCAACACTGGTTTCATACCAGATAAGCAAAACTGTCAAGTTCTAGCCATTGAAGAATTAGGCCCTGTGGGTTCCAACTATAGACAGGATCGGGACAACCTCCTCATCTAAGCCCAAAAAATAAACCCTAGCAGGTAACAAAGTCAGAAGGAGAGTGCAGTGTAAAGCTGAATTTCATTTCATAGTAACATATTTTCATACTGCATAACATTTCATGAATTCCACTTGCTATTTCACTATTGAAAGGGGGTTTCTCTCCTTCCTTCCTTCCTTTCTTTCTTTCTTTCCTGATGCCACTGATAACTGTGTTTGGCTTTTTTTTTTTTTATCCCCGCATGATAATTTTGCAGTAATCTTTCATAAATCTCAGCGTGTTCTCAGAAAGTAAATGATGGCATAATTTATCACTATTGAAAATGCATTTTGTGCCATGACAGTATAATTAGACATTCTTTTCAGGAGACATATTAAGTATATACCAATGTATTAAAGCTCCTGTGCTGCAGATCCATTTAGTTGATTTATTCCTTGTCTCTGGCTACCTTGCCTTATCATGATACCCACACAGTCGTGTGTTCTCTTCGAAAGGGAAGAAAAAAAGAAGCTCAGGCAAGGAAGCAACGCATTGTAAGTAACAGTATCCGTAGGTTAACTAATTCAAGTGGGAACAGGATGCAATTTGGCTGCACTTTTGTACCAATTCAGAACGCATTAATTATGCAGTGATCAAAATAATTTCACATGCATAATGCTGACCTCATTCACTAGAGGGCAACAAAACCCCAGTTTAAAAAGCCTCCACCTTCTACTTCCAATGACAGAGCACTTTTAATAAGATGCGGCATGGATTTCGTAATGAACACCCTATTAATTTTACATAAGTGCAAAGTTACTTCTGAAAAGCCAGTTAGGCTGCTGAATGCACATGATGGAGCCTCCCAACAGGTGCCAGAAAGATGTTCCTGGAGTCACAGCCCCCAGCAGCAGACGAGGGGGTGTGTTCATTTCTTTGAGCATTACTGTTTGACCCAGGTTACCCCACCCAGCTCCATCCCGAACATCCCCCCCCTTGAACATCGTAGTGCTTTTGTAGATCAAAGCACGTGGGTTTATCTGGAGATCACAAAGATACCGATGCTCAAGCGATTAAACTGTGGTAATGAAAACCTCTCGTCCATCTGACTGGGCTTTGCTTTTGATCAGGGTGGCTTGGGGACCATTTTCTGCCTGGCTCTGCCCCTGAGCTGCCTCTTCTGACATTACCTTCTCACTCTGCCTACAGAGAATGCATATTTTCATGCTTAACTGCAATGCAATAGAAACCCTTTGGTTGTAATTTTTAAGGATGTTTGTAAGGAAGCCTGAAAGGGTTGATACCATCTCTGCCAACAGTCTAACAACTAATTAGTTTACTATGGGCCACCACGTTAGCTCTGCTAATTTAATTTCAGAAAGTTCACTCTGCATAATAAAATCTGGTTGCTGGATCTTCTCCTCGAGTTGTAAATAAGAAATAGCTATTACTGTTATGGTCTATTGAGAAAGGGCTTCATACACTGTGAAAAAATGATTACACAGACACAGACCCAACCAATTGAAAAATAATTATGTGAATTTGTCTTTTGTCCTTAGATGCAAATAATGGCTAATGCAAATAAACTGCCAGAGAAGTATTTTATGTGCTTTTTATAGCGTAATAAAAATACATTTAACCCATTTTTGATGAATAGCTGCCTATTTTTTTTTTCCAGTGGTTTTATTGCAGAAGATGATTATTTAGGACCAGATGCAAACACCCATCTCTTAAAGCACTTGCTCCCAGAAACACATCCTTACCCTCTCCTTTAAAGGGGTTCATCCCAAGAGGTGACCAGAGATATACAAATGCATTCCAGTGTTTCAAATGAAGTGCAAAGATTAGGAAGGAGGGGGTGGGCTCAGAAGGGGAGAGATGCACAAATACATTTTTCTATTACACAGTTGACAGCCCCTTGGGAAAACAAGTCTAAGGAATGTGCAACCTTGAAATGTGTGCATGCTGCAAGGGATATTTTCAATGTGAACCCTGTGTTCTGATTTTCAAAGTCCTTAATCATTTGGCTCTGCTGTGGAAGAGGGATATGCTGAAGCTCCTAAAACAAACAGGAAGGTTTGATTTGATTTCCTTCTCCTTCCTGGGAAGGCAGAGTGTGCTGGCCCTGCTACACCATCTTGGCAGGGCACTGCAGCCTCCACAATTCATGCCTAGTTAGCAATATTCTCCTCTCCAAACACTGCAGTCCCCCTTCCCACCAAAGTATTTTACAATTTCCTTTGAAATGCAACTCATTATACAAAAGCAGAACTAAATAAAAAATACTCCAGAGAGAGAACAGATTGCTAGATATAGATTAGATGTGCAGCCTAATCCTTCACAAGCATTAAATATTTAACATAATCACACCACAGGTGACAGGAAGATGTCTGCATTGTTTAATTAGACTTAATTAAACATAAGGAAAATCTAATACTAATTCAGGTCTAGCTTTTAAATTGATTACAAAACTCCCTTTTTAAAGTACTTTTGTACCCGGAAAAATGGAGTCTTTCGTTCATTAGCTGGGGAATCCTTGCCATGCAATGCTCAAAAGCCATGAAGAGACGATCTGTTGTGCTCAAAAGCCCATGGATGAGTCTAACTTTTGTCTGCTGGGTTAAGGACAAAGCCAGAGGACTTGGCACTTCCAGCAGGCTGTAAAGCCAAGCTCTTTTGGCCATATTTTGTATAAGCCATTACACTCGGGACATCATTTTTTTCTATTACCTCTTTTATGGTCTTATTGTTTACAAGAAAATAGATAGAGCATTTAATTATGAGATGGACTTAATGTTCTATAACAACTCCTGTACACAATACATTACCTCTGGAACTCTACTCACAACTCACATTAATGCAACAAATGAAAAAAACCCAAAACAGAACAGTGTAACAGAGAAGATGTGTTGCAAGAGGAAGGTAATATCCAATGCTATGAATCATTCCCTGACAATATTCCCACATCTCCCAGTTAAAGTTATGGTTCAGAACTTTATTTAAGCACAGATACAACATGTCTTGCCAAACATGTTTAGTGGCTTTAAGTGGAGTAGCCTGATGAGGACCCACCCTAAAAGGAGCATCCTCATGACTGGATTAGAACTTCAAATATTACTTTCTCTACGAACTAAAACTTAGACAGGATTAAAGAAATCAAGCCATAACCTTCCTAGAAATGAATTAATCAATTCAGTGAGCCCCAGCTCTGCTGGGCAGCCGTGACCAAAGTCAGTTCCAGAGATTACCAGAATCATCACTGCACGTTGCTGTTGTGATATTATATTTCATTGTGGTACCTTAGATGGAATAATTTATTGGTGCAATATTGCAACAAGAGTTCTCCAGCTCTAAGCTGTTAGTAACAGTTCATTTGTTCACCTGATGCCATGGCTTCTTTCCTTCTCCTCTGGTTTCTGGGTGACTGCAACCAGTTTTTTTGTGAGGGAGCTGGAGCTGCTGTCACCAGCCTCCCTGAGCATCTCCCTAGGATGTGCTCATCTCACACACAGGAACATGCAAGAGGCTTTTGATCTGGATTTACGGGACAGAACTTTAAGTCTTTTTTTTTTCTTTAAAAAAAATTTAGATCCACGTTGAATTGCTGCTGTAAGTTTGGAATAGACAGAACTTCTCTCTCATGAAATAGCAGAACACCCACAAAAGTGTGACAACAATAAATACCCCAATGCAGGTAATTAACACACAGATTCCTGATCACACCCAGAGACTATTTTCTTGCTGTTCTCTGGCAGAAAGAGGTTGAGGCTTTTTGCTTTTTGCTCAGCTAACCTTTGTCACGTGCTGCTGGTGAGTCACACACTACTTATCTTTCCAAGCCCTCAGTACATACAGTTGTGTGACATGTTTCTGTCTGCTTTGTTCGATAACACAGCTGATGAAAGCAATAACCATATTCATGGTGCAGGATCTTATTCACTATTGTCCCAGTCAAATTAGGGTTTATCTACAGAGAATAATTGGGTAGGCTCTGGAAATTGCCACACTTACAACAGAGAATAGATTATAAGCTTACAGGAAATACATTTTAAATGATGGGCAGAAATCAAGGGCAATTTCTATTTCAGGCAGTTTTGTTCCAGGAACAGGGAAAAAAATAATGGAAACAGAATTCTACAAACAAAGAGAAAAATGAAGAATGTCAATCAAAGGAAAAAAAAATCAGAGGGAAGTATTGTTACAGGAGAGCCCTAATGGAAAGATTGAAAATGAGTGAGAAGCACAGTCTTACCTATATGAAGTATATGGTATTTTAATTCTAGACATAGGAAACAAAATGTTGTGAGTTGAGAACTTTTTCCTCACAGTAACTGGGAGACAGTTGGGAGCATTAGCACCTGGCAGAGGGTATTCAGCACCTGAAGGTGGTGAATCCCTCCTGAAGGGAGGGGATTAGACCCTGGGGGTGATTCATTCCCAGTTACACAAACTCAGCCCAAGGTTGAGGTAGTATATATATATATTAGGGCTCTCCTCTGTAGAAGGTATGTTGATAAACTAGAGACACTCCTGAGGAGAGCAATAAAAATGATGAAGTGGACACAGTGCTTGTCCTGGGTAGTCGGGTTGAATGGAATGGATGTGTGCCGTATGGAAAAGCAGTGACAAACGGGGCACAGGCAGGGTACTGGTGTATAAATAACTGAAGGTTAGTAACTGATACTCCAGTGGGAGATTCCTGCATCTTCAGGAGTTAAATCCAAATTCCAGAAGCCTGTGATTCAGTAGTAGCAGTCTCTGAGGGTGCTAAGAACATCCCACAAAAATCCCCTGAGTAAGATAATCCATAAATATATCACTGGCATTGATTCCCATGTGTCCTCCCCTCTGGAGAGAGAAGAGAGGCACTGATGCTCACCAGGAGGAATCCCTGGCTAATCCTCTCCTCCCCACACCTCACCACAAGGGGAAATTTGTCCGGGAGGCAGCAGGGGAGGGACCTGCCCATCCCTCCCAGCCCTCGGAGGTGCATTCCCAGCTCTGGCTCTACCACCACATGCTAAACTGCCAAGTGCTGTCCACAGGTGAATGCAGGCAGCAATATTCCCTTCAGCAGGCCAGAAATCACAGTCCCACCTTGGGCTGTGTTTTAAACAGAAACAGGGAAATGTACAGTAACAGGAAAACAACCTCATGCAAATTCCCTGTGATGGGTCCAGTCCCAGCAGAGAGCAAGGGGCGGAAAGGCCTGAGCAGCAGCACTGCAGAGACATCCCAACAATTGGGATGCCTGTCCTCATTCGTGGCTGAAGTCCCAAATATCTCTGGCAATGTCCTGTGAGATAAGCTTGTGTTACAAAAGGTACATAATCAGCACCTGAATACAACAGTTCAGCTTTCTGTTTTTCAGAATATGCCACAACGTCTGGGGGGGTTTGGCTGTTTTTTACCATGTTTCCAGCATGGAGATGTCAGTGCAGAGCAAACTCCGGGTAACATTAACTGATCTTACACATCCTTTCATAGGTTGGTTTCCACCGGTGTGTAGGTCTCAGCTCTACCACAGCCCTTCCCTGGAGGGCATCTGGAATCCTCAGCTTTGTACCGGAGTTTCAATAAGGGAATATTAATGTTTAAACTCTAATGGGTGTGATTTAATCTGATTTCATTAACATTTTATTAACAACTGTGTCTGGGCAGTCATTTTAATCATTGAGCCATATTTTGGGGGTGGGGTGAGAGGGTTTGAGCAATTCAGGGGAAATGACAATTCAAAGTCAATGCACTTTTTGTCAAGCACAACTCACACACAGCTGAAGTCAGTTGGCCCTTACCAGGACACAGCACGGGCTGTTTAAATATCTTCTGTACATTCCTGCCCATTGCAAACCCCATGAAAAAATGACGTATGCTGGGTCTGTGCTAAGCCCCACCAGCACATAACCAACTATCATATTTATCATAAAACCCCAGAGTGTTTCAGACTTATGAGCTGTCAATGAAGACATTTTTGAAGTAAAAGCCTCAACGCAGTAACATTTACCACAAAACTCTTCTAAACGTGAAAAGATACTTCAGCTCTTGATGAACTTCGAACTGCTGAACTTTGTGTTGGCAGCAAGACCAGATACAGACCCCTGTTCTTATAATTACTAAATCACAGACATCCAAACACTTGAAAAAGCCCCCTCAGGTTTTGGCTGTGGTTTGGAGACAGCTGTGATGCTCCGATGCCTCCCAGTAGAAGGCAGCGATGTGCAAACACACCAGACGCTCCAGAGCAGAGAAGCTGCTTCTTGCTGGCATCAGACCCTGCCTTTAGCAGCTGCTTTTCAAACCACAACTCGGTGATACACGGGCCTGAGTGGAAGAGGAGAAAGCGAGCAACGTTTCCCTTTGGGTGCAATCCAGCTCCTTGCTCGGTGTGCAATTTGCAAATGAGTGACAGAATTTCTCGACATCGTTGTTGCAAATAAAATCCAATATAAAACCCTCTAAGACACAACATACTTCAGTACTTCATACTTGAACTACCTCCAGTTATTCTGAAGCTCCCAGGCTTTCAGCATTGCACAACGTGATCATTTCTGGATCACAGGGAGAAAAAACTGTGCGTATTATACAGCACATATTATATATCCGATTCTGACATTTTTAAAGACTAAAGGACTTGAGAAACAACTGTCCCCTCCTCCCTAAAGATAGAAACAAACAACCAGAACTCAAACATAAAATTAAATACAGTTTATCTCCTCCATGGCATCTCTACTATACACACCAGATTGGAAGAAGTTTACAATAATAACTTTCCCTCTCTAATATGATACTTATTTCAAGGACTTGAAAGCAAAAAATAGCTCAGAACATTCTCGCTCTCAGCCTGAGTCCTCATTTCTCTTTAAACAGCCCTAGTCATAATTCTTATCCTGGTTTATTCAAGAGTGAGCACTCCATCTCCCACATAAATTCTTCTGGATTTCCAAGAAGCATGGATGGCAGCGGAATGTGACTGTAATAAGTAAACCGTGGGTTCAGCGAGAGGGTTCTGATACCACAGTGACTTAGTTTAAGCCTGAAACTGAGGAGCAATATGGTAAACTTCCAAAATACAGCCTTCTCTGAAGCCTTCAATTTAAGTGTTTGTTCAGGTAAACCGAATCGAATCGGTGCTTTGAGCTTTGTACTTTTGAGAACAAATTTTTCCAGTTGTCCCATTGCTCCGAACAGAAATCCCAGAGAGCCAAATGCTCCTTCTAGACAATTCAGGGCTCAAATCTGCTCAGCAAATCACCTGATTATGATGTTCTCAGGTTTGCAAACATTCAGAGGACTCGGAGTCGAGGCATTCTGACCTGCATCCACCCAGTGAGGCAAGGGATGTTGTTACTGCTGCATCATCATCGTTATTGAGTTTAATACAGCTTTGCTGCTCCACACACCTTTTAACAAGTGCCACCACATATTAGTGGGACGTTGCCAACACTGTACATTGTCAAATTAACGCTGTTAGACACAAGGTCTTTGTTTACAGCGTGAAAATAAGCTGTTGTTGAACAAATGAGTAGGTAAACATTTACAAAGCTGGAGAAAAGGCTGTGTAGTTAAAGCTGGGTTGAGGGTGCTGCATTCCTTTCTCCTCTAAGAAAAACTGGCACAAAATTATTGCAACACAGTCACTCGAAGCAGAGTGACTTTTCATGGTTAGTTTTCCTCATGGGACTAAGTGAACTTGAGCAAAGCGCCAGAAGGAGCACAGCTTTCTGAAAATATTCAACTTGAAAGCAAAGATGCTCTTTGTACAGATAATGGGCTCATGGAAGAGACATGCAGATAACACATTTACACGAAGACTGGGCTGAATATAGCACAGCAAAAGAAGAGACAGGCACATCCCCCTTGGAAGGAAGGTTTGGCTCCTTAAAATCCCTAGCCCCCTTCACATGAAATCCTCAACAATGGTTCCCTGTGACACCTCCAAGGAAGGAAAGCCTCACCTCACACCCCCAGCAAGTATTAAAACCC
Organism: Oxyruncus cristatus; assembly: GCA_013399855.1. Lineage (NCBI taxonomy): Eukaryota > Metazoa > Chordata > Aves > Passeriformes > Cotingidae > Oxyruncus > Oxyruncus cristatus. Next base: position 2,219,625 of record VXAY01000995.1, read on the forward strand.
TCCAGAGCAACGTGACACAAAGGGACTGTGAGGCTCCACCATGAGTGTGGTGACTCAGGGAGTCATAAGAGGAAGGAGGCTGGTGGGAAGTTTGGAGCTGTCCCATTTCTCATCACGTCTTTGTGAACGCCCTGGGTCATTCTCGAAGCAGTGGTTTTATCTGGGCCTCATTCAAAGCAATTTTCTGTTGCGACCTCCTTTAGGTCAATGGGACATAAAGGAGCAAAGTAAAAATAAAAATGTAGGAGGTGTATTTTTAGCAGGCTGAACTCGAACCTCCTTTAGCCAACACAATTTTGGAATTCAAGATCATCACCACAGACAGTCCATGGAGGATATTGTTTTAAGAAATGAAGAGAGTCATATACTGCTTGTCATGACCTGAGCTCACTGTGCTGATAAAATTTATCCTGCCACAAAATGCATCTGGAATTGGAAGTAATCATAAAACAGGTGAAACCCCAGAAATATATGTACTTTATACAAAGTTTCATGGACGAATTGCAAAACACACCATTCACCCCTTCCGTACCACTAAGACTGGATTAAATTTAGTACCAGTTTTATTCTGGACCTGGAGTTTCTTCTACTGTTGGACAAACATCCCATCAGTTCTGAAAAGCAGATGCTGACACTGCTGTGCTTCCTACCATGAAGCACTTTAGCCTTGTGGATACTCTCATCCACAATTATTCATGAATGTGGCATTGAGAGTCCACATACATGAAGGAATTTTGCTCTGTACAGATCAAATACAGAAAAAAAGGACTGCAACTGCTTGCACTGACTAAATCAATCACCTGGGCTCTACCAGGGCAGAGACTTGGCCAGTCCTTAAGAAAATGACTTCCTACTCACAGGTGAATTTTGGGAATCCAAAGGTTTGGACAACGACATCCAATTTATTTATAGACAATAACTTACTGATATTTGTGTGTACAGAATACCATTAATATAAATCAGCTCATAATATTTTGGTAGCAATATCAGTCTAATTTGAATTTTATATTGCACAGTAGTATTGAATGCTAGACTTGATTTTTTTTAAAGTAATTAATGAGCTAAGCTACCTGAGAGAAAAACAAAATGATGATTATAATTAGAAGTGTTCCATGGCTGCTACTGACTGTTTAGATGTACTTACAGGTAGCATTTCTAATTAAAACCCTCTTGATGCTCAGACGTCTCTCTGTTCATTCGTTATGAAAAGAGTGGGATTTTTTTTTGCATTAAGGAATCCCTTAATAGAAAAATAATAGAAAAAGTTACATGTAATTACATTCTCTGTGCTATTTGTGGTGAGCAGTTCCTACGAGAAAATGAGCTGCAGGTGTGTCAGAGTAAGACGTGCCATCACTGATTTCACTTGTTTGGAGTATTCCACCTGGAAAGAACTTGGAATTTAGGCTGGCATTTTCAAAGGAGCCCAAAGGGATTATGGGGGCTTCAGGATGCCCAACTCCCTGGGGCTCTGGGAAAATTGTATTATTTGGGGGAGAGAGGAGATAAAAAGAAATCACCCCAAGTTACTCTGCTGAGAACTGTAAAATCACAGTGAGTTACAAGCACAGTCCCGGGTTACCGACTGTGAGCTGGGACATGTGAACATCTGACACAGACAGGCTGGCAGTGAGTAAGGCTGACCAGTGTCTTCCTAGTCATAATAGATTTCAAGCCACTGATTGCCAACAAAAATTTCAGTCATTCATGATGATGGAATCTGCAAGGCTGCAGCAGTGTTCCATTAGTTACCAGCCAAGACTGTGATTCACATGTCCTGTATCAGCTTAAATATCCTACAGACAGGGGGAAAAGGCAGTGGAAGTTTTGGTTGTACCAAGGGGATTTCTTTCTGCTGCTGCCCTGAGTGTCTTTTCTCCCCCCACACTGAGCTCTGCCTCTCTCAGCTGTGGGTGCCTGATCCTCACATTACTGGTGCAGGTTTGTTTATGATTCCCAAGCTCATTAACTTGCAATCATGGAATGAACTAGTGGAGTAGTTCCCTTCTGCAGATGCAAACTGTCACACCTTCACTCCACTGATGCTGGTTTATACCACAAGAGTCCCATCACAGAATTTGCATTGTTGGCCTTTGTGAGCAATAGCAGTCATGTTAATAAGCTCCAGCAGCAGTAAATTCCACCTCCTGCTTTACATCAATGCCAAAAGGTGAAGAGGAGGCTGAAATAAGGTATAATTAAGTCCAGAACTGGATGTTTGAAAGATGAATAGTTGCTTCAGATGATCTGAGGAGCTGGAGATATTCCATTTCCCCACCAAAATCCCTCTCCTGGCCCAGAATTTGGCTGTGAGTACAAAGGACACAAACCAACCTTCTCTCCTTCTCCAGATTGTACTTTTATAAAACAGGGCATTTGTGCACATTTGCTGTGCTCAAGCACTTCATGAGCATTTTAAAAAAAAGCATTTTGAGGAAACATCTTAAAAGGCTTTTGGAACAAGTGACGTGGCCTTGAAGCTGAGCCACGGAGTGCAGGATGTGCCCTCCTGTCTCCCAAACCACCAGGAACTTTGGAGCCAGAAAAAACAACATCATGGTGGGAAGTGAGGGGACCTGTTTGCTTTGATAGCAGGTCCCTTGCTGTCCACAGTTTGCACATTGAGGAGTACTGGGACAGGATCATATATGTTGAAATGCCAGGAAAGTCAAAGTGAGAGAGAAAGGTTGGGAAAAAAAAGGAAAAGAAATGGGTGAAAAAACCCCAACCATATTGCTTGGTCTAGGGGGACAGGCTTCTGGAAAAAGAACAATAAGTGAATAAAGCCACCCTGCTAAGTTTAAAGTGCTCTTTTGATGTCAAGTAGGCCACTTTCTCCTGTGGGAAGAATAAGGAAAGACACAGCTCTGTTGATTTCTTACTGATTTAGAGGGGTGGGGTTGCAGCCTAATTACCCTGAGTTTTGGTTTTCTTCGCAAATTACTGCATGTCAAAACTGTTCTCAGCCACAGCCACGAATTTGGGAGTTTGACTGCTTTGATCCAGGTCAGCATAATCCAGAAGAAGAACTACCTACCCTGGAATTTTTATTACTTCATCTAAAATGCTTTGCTTGCTGCTGGAACAGACGTAGGAATGCTCAGACAGGTGCTCAGATTTATGTTTGTATTGACCACTTTTGACCTGGGTTTGACTAGTGAAATTGCAATATTCATAATGTGAAGCCCTTGGCCTGATTTCTGAGGTTCTCTCTCTTTCCAGTCACAGGCAATGTGTTCCCTTATTAATCTGGATCACGGTGACACTCAGTTTGCAAACAGCAGGAAGTTTCTGGCCTTCTCAGGGCTGGTTTGCTGAGGCACACAGAGCAGGGCACTCACCCTCTCCTGTGCATGTCCCTCCAGGGTTGTGTGGCTCTCTAGTGTGGCAAGCAAAAGGCTGGAGTTAAATATCAGGACTAATAAGGAAATACATTTATGTTGCATATCAAAAAGTTGAGCAAATCTGATGTGAAAAAACTTCACGGGGCTTCATTTAAAATAAGCTGGTGTGCCAAATGCAATATGATCTCCCTGTCCTTCAATCCTGTGCAGTGCAAGCCCTTCAGAGACGTTAATTAGCCATGCATGACATTTATCTACTGACGTGTTGTCATAAAAGTGTGATGCAGGTGAGATAACTTTTCACGAAACAGAGCTAAAATCTCCTGTCCAGCTGGTGAGTCAATGGAACAGGTACCCACAATGTACAGCTGTTTGACACCCACCAGCTCCCTGCTCTGAATTAGCTCTGCAGCACCTTCCAGCAGCCAGTGCAGCCTTGTTAAAGTGCACTGTGTAACTGTGTGTAACAACAGAGCTCATCTTTAATCCATACATCCTTCTCCAACCATTCCTCTGTCTCAGGTAGATGGCTTAAAACGCAGGAGTGTTTTAAGTGCAGATAATTTACCATGTTAGAAAAAGGGAGAAAAAACTTCAGGCTGTAATGGTGGGATTAAATCTTTTTCAAATCCCAAGATCATGTTATGTACCCACCATGAATGGATCACAGGTTCAGTATTAGGAGGGAGACTTAATAAAGGGAAATGCCTGTTTCTGAGTCTGATTAGGACAGAGACATAAGCTTTCCTGTTTCAGCTGTGCCAATAAAAACTTGACCAACATCTACATGTGAAGGGGATAAATGTGGGGTAGTCATCTTCTACAGCTTTTTATATTCAGTTCCTTCCCTGCTTACTGATGAAATAGAAAAATAAGAGGGAAGGAGATTTGAGGCACGAAGTGGGAGTGCAGCTCCAAAGCTTTCCCAAGCAGAAGGATCCAGCCTGGCTTACACGGGCTAAAAGTCATAAATTTTGAATGGACTCACCAAGGTTAAAAGATGAGTTTCAGGCCAATCTTCAGTAAAAAGGTTTCAAAGGCGTCAAGGGAAGTTATGGGACAGCAGGCAGTGGGTGAAGAAGCTGTTGTATTATGAATTATTCTATAGCCAATCCCTCTCTGTCTCTCTCTGCTTTTTCTCCCAAAGCCCCTCAATCCCCAGGGATGGATGGGAGCAGGGGCAAGGGGCACAATGGCAGCTGCAGCTCCGAGTACCAACCAACTACCAGAGTTTCACTCCTTGCTTCAGGGGGCACTGCACTGCTCATGCAAAGAAGTCTCTGTGAAATGGAACCTATTCTGAACTTTACCACACGAAAAGGAGATTTTTTTCCTCAGTCCTCCACATCACAGTGTTATCTCCACTGTCCATGAAATCCAGGGAAGCACACTGCCCTATTCAGACCAAACTGACAGCAAGTCATGCTTATGTTATCATTGGGATATTCATAGTGATTCCAACAAAAAATAGTCCTAGTTTTAGAACTAGGGAGAGAAAACATTCCTTTTTTTTTTTTTTTTTTTTTTTTTTTTTGCTAGAGGTCAGGTTTAAATTCAGGTCTATAACACAAAAGCAACAGCAAATGTAAAATACCTTCTGCCTCCCATGGATGCTTCAACACACAGGTAACACATGCACCTGGTCCTGAACTTCAGAACTACCTTTGTGAACACCTTTGCTTTTAGACAACCACACCACAAGAGAAGACAGAAATCTAAAGTTATTTAATGTATGCCATAGAAATACTATTCCACATGTCATTCAATTTAACAAGGAAAAATTAAGTTCTGGAGAAATGCTACAATTGAAACTAGTAAAGCAAGCTTACTATTCTGATAATCTGGGTGCAGGGCCAAGCTAAAAGCCAGTTCTTTTATTTTCTGTTCCTGAGCCAGCTGAAATTCAGAGCCCTGATTTTTCACAAGCGGACCTGAAGAAGTCAGCAAGAGGAACTTTCCTTTGAAATTATTTTTCATCTGAGGCAGCACTGAATTGTGTCTTCCACACCACCACACAGCCCTGGTTCTAATAACAGAGCTCAGGGTGAGCTCCTACACTGCTCATTTCCTGGAGACCTGCTCTCAGTGACAAGCAAGGTCCAAGCAGCAACAAGGGAGCATAAACTGGGTTTGTATTGCAGCTAATGAAACCTAGAAACTGTGCACCACGGTCTTAAGTGGATTTCTAAGACATATTGAAAAGTTCTTGGGGAGTAAATGAGGCATAACCAGTCAGCCATGGTGACAGTACCCACCAGAACAGACACCACAGCCACACGCTTACACAGGCAAAACTGGAAAGACAAAGCACTCACATGTCAGTTTTGTAAGGAGGGTGGAGTGTGGGATTTAAAGCAGTTATATATTCAGTAATGAAGGAAAGCATTTGCTTGTCATCCGCTGCATGACAGCTGCTGTCATGGGCATTAGTGAGCTGTGCCAGGAATTCCCAGAGTAAGGCAGTGAGGCACTACTCCTGCTGTGGGAAATGTCTGCAGTGGGATAAGTTTTTCTTTTGTCAGTGTTTGCCTCATGTTGTCCACAAAATTAACTGCAAGCAAAAAAAATTCACAGTGTGGGTACACGAAACACTGAGATCTGTGCACTCAGTCAGGCAGCTCCAGGCCCCAGGGTTCTTCCTGTGCAGCAGTGAAAGTGTGAATGACTTCCCAGGAGAAGAACATCCCAGCTAGCACTGTGACCAGACAAGCCCTACTGCCAAAAGTAATGCTCCTTTATTAGAGGAAACTTGAGAAATGGGGAGTTAGAGGGGAGATGTTGCTGGGATATTCCTCCTTCAGGTGAGATTCATGGGCCTTGATATCTGGTTTGTTGGGTTTGTTTTGTTTGGTTCATTTATTTCTGAGTACTGGTTGAACTAATACAAGCCATTAGCACTCCTTGCAAGAACAGGAGTGTACTTTTCAAATCTTCTCATATTCGCCAAGTGTCATCCCCTAAAATCTCAGCTTCCATGTGACAAATAAAAACTCATTACAGTTTGGCAACTAAAAATCTTGGATAATTCATCCTGTGCTGGCTTTGCTCAGCGCAGGAAGATGCTGAGGGCTTTCACTCTTTCCTTGTCATGGCTGCCAGGAACTACAGCAGTACAAAACACACGATCTGCGAGGAAAAGTCCCTCTGGCAGAGCCCAAGTGGAACAGAGAGAAGAAGGGAAGAGCCATAGTGGAATTCTCTGGGACAGGGAGATGAGAAAGATTAGGACCACAGGGGAAAAGGATGGGTTCTGATGTTGATCCCACTGCATCATCATTCAATAGACCTCTGTAAGTCATTTGGAAACAGGGCCTAAATATAAAAGAATGCCGAGTCTGGAGGTGAAGGGTATGGTTTCAAATGGCATTTGTAAGCACACTGGAGCAGGTATTTTTCACACTAGAGTGCAGCATGGATTCTCTCTACATAGGTGCTCTGGGTGAGGTAAGTAATGTTTGCAAAAGATCCAGGAAGACTTTCCTGAATGCCATTTTATCTCCATCATCGCTGGTATCAGCTCCCCAAAGCCTCAGCCACAGATCCCGATCCCAATCCCAAAGTGCAAAAGCCTTACACAAAGGGCCCGTGACAGCCCCGTATCTGTGCTCACACAGTTGACAGCCTCAGCTGCAGATAAACACCTTCTCCCAGCTCTAATCTGCTTTGCAGACATTTGTACAGTACCATGACAAAGAGGTACAAGGAACTTTGTGCCCCAATAGCAGGAGTTGCACTAGCAGGGCCCACTGCCACTGAAAAAGGTTCAGATTATTGCCTGATTGCACAATACAGTGTGTACAAAAATCACAGGAGCTCCAGAGGAGCAGGTTACACCCAGCAGCAGCAGCAGAAGCCAGAACAAGCAGATTACCAGCAGCAGCAGCATATATTGTAACATATCTCCCTTTTTTTTTTTGTCACTAAGCCACATGAAGCGTTTGCTGTAGAATTATTCTTACATCTCTTCTGTTGATAAGCTACTTAGCAAGGTAGAGTTGAAGCTAATCTGAGTGCTGCATGAAAAATGTGACGTGCCATTTCACTGTGCTGCTGGTTGATATTTGGTCGCCTCTTTGCAGGTACTTTTTGTGAATTGCAGCTGCTATCTCAAAGCTAAATCCTTTGGCCCATGCACAGGTCATGAAAGGACCCTGAAAGCAGAGGCATCTGCTGAGCAGAAAGGTAACACATTTTCTCTTAGCTGGCATCTGAGAGAAAGGGAAGGAATTGGGGATCTTGAAACAAATTCCTTCAGAACTGCACAAGGAAGCAATAAGATTCTGCTGTGCTCAAGTTTGATAAATGACTTATTAATACACAAAATCTGTTTCTGAAGAAGAAAGTTTGTGTAAATATATCAGGCACCGCTTCTGTGGCCACATGACTGATATTCCACAGTGCAGCCAGTATCTTGCAATTATTTTCTACTGTAAATCTTTTGACAGTCTAAAATAACTCAATCAGGGGTTTTCAACCACTAAGTTTATAATTTCAAGGTTTTCCCCTCCTCTAATCAGCAGTTTTATAACCTACTGCTCTTCCTTCAGAAAGAGCTGGTGATGATCAGTGTTTATTCCAAACCATTTAAGAAGGCAGCTGTTTATTAAAGTGCCAACAGCTATGATTGATTTCTGATGCTCATGAGTGCATCTGTTTTCTAGTTAATGACATCATTGCAAGCAAACAGATACTGCAAGCTGGGGCTCTAATGGAGAACTAAAGCAGCCATGCCTTCTCTATAAAAAATAAATTGATTTCACTCAGAAAAAAAAAATCTATTAATATGTCAAATGTTCAAGTTCCATTCCTGCCAATTGGCATTCTTATATGCAACTGGCATTTCCTCAAAAAGAATCTGTGGGTTAACGGTGTTTATATTAAAATCTTTGAAGAGGACATCTGTTAGTTGAAATTCCAAAAGTAGTGACTGATTTATGATCTAGTAAATCACATCTGTACAGGGGGAAAAAAAAGACTGAACTACAGCGAAAGTAACATCTGTCACCAGGCAAAGAGACCTCGAGAGTGACTGAAAAATGGAAGTGCTGCAGGTTGGGAGAGTTCCCCCTTAATTCTCCCCTTTTTGTAGTGTTTGAGATAAGGAATAAAAATGAGTGTACTCCAAGCTCCCCTGAAACTTGCAAAAGTAATAGCATTTTAAACCTCATTTCTTAGGACTGAATTCCCATCTGGAATAAACTAGCTCACTTTTTACTGGCTTTACCTTTTCCTGCCTCCTCAAGAATGCACTGTGGGCCACAGTGTTGTCGAGAAAGCAATGATGTTATCTCCTTTTAAGAGTCTCTTTTTCATACAACTTGACTTTTTCTTAAAGAAATATAAAGAGCATACACAACCATTTCCTTTGCAGTTCCTTGTATCCATCAAACGGGCGTGTGGAGCTGAGAGCACTGCTGCCTACCTGCCTCCTCCTGGAAACCTCCAGCAAATGGTTTATATTCTACGACAAAGAGGATTTGATGTGCTCAGAGAACAAGGCCATGTCTCAGGAACCCTGGATTTGAAGTGCCTGCCCTGACCAGAGCTTTAGCTGGGAGCTGAGGATGCACTGGGAGCCAGGGGACGGAGCTCATCCTCACCAGGGGCTCTGCCTGCAGCTGCCACGTGCCTTAGTGCTGGCCCGGCTCCACCTCCTGGCATTTCCCTCAGAATTCCCTTCCCTGTCTGGCTCCTCGCTTTGTGCCTCCCTTGGTGTGTGTGCGTTTTGCCTGACTCTGCAGTTTAAATTGAATGAGAGGCACTAGACCTTCAAAAACAGCCGTTTAAAAACCTGCACTCGGGCAAAAAAAGGGTTTTTTAAAATAGTCAGAAACAGCAAAATCACACTTCGAGGGCTAAAATAAAGCCTTCGGATTTCTTGGCTTTTTGAGTCTTTTTTTTCTTCTTCCCTGGCTCTTGACCTGAGTAGCAGCAGCTTCTGAAATCTGGAAACATTATTCAGCAGCGAGGACTGCTTTCTCCCTGTTATTTCATTGTCTCTGCTTTTCTTTCCACCTGCATCCTTCCATAGGAGCACCAGGGAACATCACTGTTCTCCTCACAGAGAGCAGGAGATGCCCTGTTCAAAGCCTAATGAGTCTCCTCATTCAGGTTTAAATATTTAGCTTTAAGACTAAACTTAACCCTACCAAGCCAGTTTTCGTTCTTTGCTATTTTCTAACTTTTCTCTCATAAAATAACTCTGCATCTCATATCTTTTCCCAGCTTCACTCATAAATTTAATCCACCTACAAATAAAGAGTGTCATTCCCTATCTCCTCTTATCTTCTTGCATTCTAAAATAATTAGCAAAGCATATTAGAAACGGCAGAAGGCACTGGCGAGTCACTTGGCTGCAATAAACAATGCATGGCAAAGCCTGTCCATGTTTGGTTTTTTTGGTTCAGGCTGTAAACCCCTTCATTTTGCCCAAAAGAGGCTTCTTGTAGCACAGTTAGACCCAAAAGTGGCAGAAGCACCGGAGAGCCTTGCTCTCATTATTGCTCTATGTAAGTTTGAAATCTGCAGACCCCTGAACTTGTCCCATCAATGGCTCCACATGATCATTCCCCACCAGTGGTGGGATAACAAAACTCCATTTCCTTCAGAGACAGACTTTGTGCAGTATTATTAATATTAAATGTAATCACGAGCCTTAGAAGGAAATGCTTCCACATGGTCCACAGGTCTGACACCTGTAAGCCTGACTACTTATTTCAGTTTTTAAGTAGGGAAATAAGCCTAGGGAATGGCCTGGGAAAGCTCACCCTGTGCCTTCAGGGAGTTTTGAAGCATGAAATAACCTCTACGGTGGAAACATGGAGGGGAAATAATCATTTTGCAAAAGGTTTAGCTAATTCATACTATCAAATCAGTGGACTCATTTTGCAATGTTTGGTACAATTTCATTAAATTAATTAGACAACGAATTCAATAATGAAGACAAACTTCTTACAGCTTTGGAACAAGTAAAAAAAAAAAAAAAAAAAAAAAAAAAAAGTCATGAGGAAACAACCCTAATTTCTTTTTTAGCTATTTTTAACCTGCTCTTCGTGAAACTTGGGGGAGAAATTCTAAACCTTGACCTTTCCCCACAGCAGCCTGGCGCATTGCGCTGCCCTTACTCCACGGGTAAGTGCTTTTCTAAGCATCCCTGATGCTGAATTTGATATCCTAAACATTTTCATTAGGCTCATTTTTTTGGGCACGCATTATCACCTCAGGTAGCCAAGCAGCAAGTGCGCGTCCCGCTGTGATTGCACTCAGCGAGTCGGCCGATGTGCTCAGGATACACACGGCAATTATGCAAACGGAGCCCCGCTGAGGAAGACCCCTCGGAAAGGTGGTTTGCAGGAACATATTGCACGAGTTATGACTGGGGAATTACCCAGCGGCAGAAAGAGCAACAGCACCAAAGCTGATTAGATCGTTTGAGGAATTACGCTGACAAGTTTTCAAGTCCGGTAATTTCGCTGCCGTCGTTTCCCAGCCACCCCAAGATGGGGTTTGGGGGTAACGTGCACACAAAAGGGTTGCCACAGGGTGAGATCACACAGTCACAGCCTCAATTAAGTTGGAGAAAACCTCTGAGATCATCGAGTCCAAACTATGACCCAATACCACCAGGTCAACTAAGTGCCACGTCCAGCATTTCCTTACACACCTCCAGCTGACTCCACCAGCAACCTGGGCAGCCCATTCCAATATCTAATCACCTTTTCTGTGAAGAAATTCTTCCTAATGTCCAACCTAAACCTCTCCTGGTGTAGCTTAAGATTATGTCCTCTTGTCCTCCTCCAGGCTGGGAGAAGAGCCTGACCCCTGCCTACAAGTGCAGGAAGAGGTTCCTGCAGGTAAATGCCCCTGCACAGGAAAGCTCTGCAGAGCAAGGACAGGTGGCACATTTACACTTGGGTGTCCCCAGCAGTGATCAACAGACTTAAAACACCCGAGGCACCAAAATGCCTTAAAGGGACTAAACTATAGGAAAGCACACCCCACTAATCCTGCTGCTCAGAGAACAATTTAGGGTTTTCATTCATTTTTTTGCCTCGTTCTCGGATGACGTATGGCCACAGTTTGAATATAGCCTGCATTTAAACACTGACTGTGTAAAGACAAAACTCCCATTATTTCAAAGCTTTAGGGAGGCTAATTTAGCTGCCCTGTTTCCTCTGATTTTGAGGTGGGGAATTGCAAGCTGTCCTTAAGCAGCTGACCAGGGTACCCAACAGACGCACTCAGCATTAGCTCATTATATGCTTTCAATGATGTTGCTTCAATAAGAGGGAATGTATTATTTCTTCAGCCATCAAATTAGTAATATCTTGTTGGTTTTGGTTTTCTTTTTTAATTCCTAGTAAGGAGAACATAAAAGTTCAAGATGAGAAGAAAAATGTACAACAGGGTAAAGGTGTTAGTCTGATCCCTGAAGCACCCAGCACCATATGCACGTGTTTGTCAGGGATTCTGCTTCACTGAACAGCTCAAACAACACATCATTTCTCTGATCCTGGCTGATCCCTGGAGAAACACTTGCAGGTCGCTGTTTAAATGAGGAGAAAATTGGTTATAAATCAACCTAATTTTCAAATGTATTAATCCAAAGAGAACACAATTTTGTGTGAAATGGTAGCATTTAGAATGGAGTATAAGTAAACCTCAGTAAGAAACTCCCTTGAGTTCAAGGTTAGCTTGCATCCAAATTTTAAACTAAAATGATACTGCCTGTCTCACTTTTCAGGTCTCCAGATTTCAGCAGTGATATGGAACACAGAGGTATAATTAATCATAAACAAAATATTTACATTTTTGTACATGTAAGTATGATGGAATATTTTATATTCCCTTTCTTGTCTGGCTTTGGGCTAAAATACAGGTTTTTGAGAATTGCTGTTACTTGCAGTTTCTAAGGCCTTGAAGTTCTTCTGAGAGGAAATGGTTTTCAATCAGAGCAAGGTGACGTGGTTGCATTAATAGCAAAGTTTTTAACTAGCAAGAAAGAAGGTTTGAATTTAATGACATATTTCTCTCTGTTCTGCCACACACTTACTGAACAAAAAACAATCTTGCAATTGTGTCCTGCACTGGCACACAGGAATTCTCACTCCACTCCTCTCCCCAGGGAACTTGGTAATAGTTATACCTGTAAAAGGTTTTTGCTTACATCACAAAACCACCACACAGCTCATCACAACCAAGCTGTGCTTAAAAGAAAAAAGAGCTGCTTTGATATGGCTACAGAGCTTCTCTTTTCCATGGCTTAAGTTGAGAAGCAGAAAAAGTTTTCCAAGATCCGACATTTCTGTGTGCAGTTGTTGAAGGGATTTTTCACGAGCAGAATTCACCGAGGGGGCTAATCCTGCAAAGCACTGGCTCTGCTGGAGTGGAGAGAGCTTGCCAGAGGTGCTCAGCATCTCACAGCCCAGACTGCCCCTGACAGCGCAGCAACAAAATGACTCCAAGGTCGGAGAAATGCAGGGAACGTAGATCTCTGCCTGCCGTGGACATGGGCTCTGCACAGTGCCCATATTTCACATTAGAAGTCACCACATCATTTTTATAACAATTTTTGGGAAAGGGGCGGGGGGGGAACCAACGGTGAAGGCACAAAGCAAGTAAACTTCAAAGACAAAAAACTGAAGGTTTCAGAAAATATATATATATAGTGAATCATAGACAATTTAGGCTCTGGGGTTTTCTCATTAGCTGGAGGACAAATTCTCCTCTCTTACGCTGATGAAGCTGTTACAGAGTTAATGAGTAAGGTCTGATCCAACCAGGCCAGCACTTTTTTATATCAATATGTAGCATGCTGGCACTTAGCAATGTGCTTTTATCTCTAAACATGACAGAATCTTAAAACATCCAAAAACCAAACAAACCAACCCACCCCTGTGGAAAATCCAGACCCAGTACTGTAGGGATGCAGGTCTTAACCCATTGGTGGTTGTCTCTTCCTGGGGGAACGGGTCCAGTGATTAAAACCCACAAAGAGGGTTGAACATCTCATCTCACCACTGATTTACTGTGTGACCCTCCCCACCCCCTTTCAAGTAAATTATCTAGTTCCTTTCACTTTTTCTTTTACCACATGGTCAGGAAAATACTATTTCCTTGTTTCTCCAGCCCACACAAATTGTGAGAACCAATTACCATTTGTGAAATGCTTTGAATGTGCATTGTCTGAGCACAACTAAGGAAAAGAATGGTAATTACTCATAGTTTTCATTTTCCAGCACATTTAAAACAATTTTCTGTGCCTCGGCTAAAGCCATCACACTCGAACCTGATGTGCCTCAAACCCCTGCTTTCAACAGGCAAACACTACAGTGCAAATGTGTAAAACAGACCAGACAAGCCTGAGAGGCTCCAGTAAATACGTTGGCTGTTAGATAAAATTAATTACAAAGTTATTCTCTTAATGTTTAAATTTACAACACTTTCATCTAGTTCAAGCCATTCCCGTGCAGCTCGTGCAGTGTCCTTTGGATAATGGTGAATCAAAGTGTGTTGAATGCTTGAAAAGTAAAGATTTCCCTCCCTGAAGGAGAGGGAATTGTATATACATACACATTTAGACCCACTTATATATAAAACACAGACAGATATATGTGAGTTTATAAAAACATGAGTGTTCCAGAGGAATCAGGTATCTATAGTAACAAGATGCTGGTATTCTAATGTCACTGTGCTCCCTCATAATAGGACCATTAATGAAATAGTTGTTTGATGTTCCATTGCATATAATGATAGCTTTTTGTGCTGTCAATAGACAGCTATACAGATGTGTGCAGATACAGTGCTATTGCCAAAAAAACCTCCTCAGCAGGGCCATTAGAAAAACCCATCATTCCAGCCTCGCTTTCTTTGATTTATAGTGGAAATATACCCAATCTACATTCAATAGCAAAACTACCTGCAATTTTAAGAAGGCAATGGTTTCCTATGTGCTGCAATGTTAAAAAAAAAATAATATATATATATAGAATCGTTAAAGTGATGGCAATAGTTCATTTGCAATATGGAATGAGAATTGTCGGATCAGGAAGGCAACATCCCATCACAACTGTGCTGATCCTGGAGTTCTCTCTCATTCCCTGGAAAATCTGTACTGCACTGGTATAAAGTTATTTACATGATTTCTTAATCAGATAAGGAGATAGAGCATACTTTTGGGTAAGGATTCACTACAGTATTTTTAATTCTTTTTTAATTGCTTTTGCTACTTCTTCCTATTTTTTCTTCAGCAGATAAAGCAAAATCCACTCACATTTGGACAAATATCCTTGACCGATCAGACTGTCGCGTCCTTGACTGGCAGGAATTTACGTGTTGCAGCACAATTACTTTCCTCTCTTTTGGTTGTAATGTAGACAAAAAAGCTTCAGATGTGAAGGTGGAATAGGGTTCTCTGTGGCTCATTTGTACCAACACTGAGTGTTTAAGATTGGGCTCATTTTCACTTCTCCACACTCCAAGACCCAATGCTGTAATTTTTGGAAGAGAAGGAGCTTCCTGCTGTTCCCAGGGCCTTCTGCTGAGGAACAGATCAGCTCATTGGCTATTTACAGCTTTTTCTGACATGTAAAGCGTGGCAGCATCATATCCTCCTCTTCAGCTGGACCTAGAACTTCTGTGACAGGCAGTAACTTGTTTGAAAATATTGTTACACTGATTTTTGCTCTGTTTTGAAGAGATGGGAGTTTGGAAAGGGTGTTTACTGCAGATGGTGAATGATAAGGGGTCATGCACATGATATAATAAACTGCTTTTAACAAACAAGTGATTTCTCTCCTATTTTCCTAACAGCTTTATAAGGAAGGCTTCAATCTGGCCTTTTTTACTCTGTTTTTAAAATACTACTTCTCAGCAAGACTAAAGCTTCCAGAAGAGATAATAGCGCCTTGAAAACAAAAGCCAACATATTCAGACATACATGCAGAGATAAAAACAAACACCTCAGAGACAGAACCAAGTGAGTTTGTACAATTCCTACCAGTGTGTTCCAAGCAGAACGACGTTTACAGGAAGCACAGTGTGCAACGTCCCTTTCAGCCCCTAGGACTGCCTCAGAAAAGCCACCCCGTTGTCCCTGGTATTGATGGCTCTTCCTCACCCACACTGCGACTGCAAAAGCACTTTTCAGGGAAATGGCTCTTAAATTTGGTGCCCTGAACAGACAGATCAGCTCTTGCAGTGAGGAGGAGCGTTAAACCTCTCCCAACCCACACATGATGATCTAAAACCGAAAGCGACCCAAGCAGATCCCAACAACCTGATCCCTTCCCCATGATAAAAGACCTTGGAAGAGAAGTTTGTGTTTCCACACCTGGCAGGAGGATACCCAACCTCAGAGCCCCTTTCACTGGCAGACCTTGGGGATTAATGTCTGCAACACTTTCTGCTACAGTTCCCCATGGCTGTCCTCACAACCCCTTCTCATTCTGTATATTTTGCTCAGGAGTTGTTCTGCTGTGTTTTTATTTGCCAGAAAATTGATTATGGAAGAGTGTTATAAATCCTGGAATTAATGCTTATTAATTTTTTAGGAGGACACGCTTTTTAATCAGCGTTCTGCTGTACATGTGCACATATTTCTGCAGCAACAGGCAGTGACCACGTTGGCAAAGCAACAGCGGATGCAGGGTTTTTATAACAAAACAAAGGATGGACGCCTTGCTATGTAAAATACATCCTTACTAAGGACATTTTCACCTTGAATCCCATCAGCCCTCACTTTCAGACAAATTCTGTTATTGTTTGTGAGCACTTAAACAGCAAAGGATGCTTTACACAGCTACAGTTTTATAACTGCCTGCCCTTGGCTGAGGCCCATTGGAATGAGCACAACGAGTAAACATCCTGCTCAAACACTGCACTTCTTTTGTTATCTGAGTTTAAGATGTAATGAGTCCTTTTTTTTTCCCCTGAGTAATTACAAAGCATTCTCAGTTTTTAAACCTTTATGACATACAGCAAAACATGACTTACGGCACAGAAATAATAATAAAGGCTCTCTAAAAATTTATGGCTTCCTGGATGTTGTAAAAATGCCTCTCACATTCGTTATATCTCCCACTAGAAAATTACTTCCACGGTATGTTTTAATGAATCTGGAGATGATTTCAACACCTAGGCTATTGAAAAGCAAAATTATTGTGTTTCCTCTTGATAGATTGAGGCAAGCTTTGAGCCATTTAGTAGCAGGAACATTTTCAGATACAAAGCTGTCCTTTCCTTATAAAAAGAAAAAATTAAAGACATTGCACACTTGGTGCTGAGTTTTGATTTTTCAGATACAGCTGACTAAAAAAAGGAAGGGGGAAAGTATGAAGAAAAGCCACAACCTGCCCAGAGCACTGAGTTACTGACTTTGGAGCGCAGAATTAATTTTAAATAGAGAACCATCTTCAGAATAAGTGCATCATAACATTAAATAATATTTTGTCCATAAGCCTGAAAACCATAACCTGAAAACCATAGCACAGCAGCTTAAATTCACTTATCTAAAAACTTATTTAATGCAGGCACAGCTATTTTCCCCATCTGTATGTCCAGGGAGAGGAGCCTCTGTGCAGTGCCCTTGCAGAGGAGCACTGGAGGTGCTGGAAAACCAGCTGCCACTTTTTCTGAACTGAGGGGGAAGGAGAAGAGAGTCAGAGGGACTGAGCTGACTTCTCAGGGCACAAGTCTGTCTGACTCTGGTCACGGGTGGCCAACCCTCCTGGCTGGCCGTGTCTTTTCTGCTCTCCAGGTCGTCCCCACAATTCCAAGCAGACCATCAGCATGAGGGTTACAGTCAGTGTCATACCTGAAGGACTCAGCTCATTCTAATGCTCTTTAATCTAATGGGATTAAAGGGAGATAAAAAATTGGCAAAACCACGTTGAAATAATTTGTCGCTTTTAGTTCCATTTGAAAAAGTTGTCATTTATTCTTAATACATCATGAAAGCAAATAAAATTCCCGAAGGGCAACTCCTAGGGTACATTTTTACTGTATAATGTAGAATTCCAGATTAATAACTTTGCACCAGCTCTGAGTTCAGTTTGTTTCCTTCCATGTTTTCCTAAGAGCCTTAACACAGCAAATGGGTATTATAAGTATCTCCGTGGAGATTGTTATTAAGACTTTACTCCATTCCATCGTGAATTGTAAATATTTTCTTTGAGTTAAACCAGAAGTAAATCACAAGCATAACATTTGATGTAATTTCAGTGAGGTTTTTGTGACATCTCTGAACTGCATGGGGAATATAAAACCAAAATGTTGCCTGGGAGTAGTTTACTGCTGTGAAGCTCCTCTTTGTATCTTTGTTTTCTGATTCCAAAGCTTTTTTTTTTATTATTATTTTCGTGGAGTTGAATGATGTAGTATGCAGAATCCTGCAAGCTAGCTTTTCGAACAGGGCTGCCTCTGGGTGTCTGGGCTAACCTGGACAGTGCTTCCTGCCCTTTTCCCAGCGTGCTTGCCTAAGGCAGATCCCACATCCACATGGAGGCTGTTTGCAGATCCAAGCCAGATGTGTGCCCTGAAGAGCCACAGCTCACCGAAAGCAGCAACAGAGCTCAGCTCCTGGCAAGGGAAGTCGGAGTAGCCTGTGCTCCCAAGGCTATTATCTCAAACAAATGATATTTCTCCCCATCAACATTATTAAAGCCTTTGTGTCCTCTGATCTATTTATCACTGTCTGTCTTCCTTTTCTCATATCACACATCTTGGTCTAACCAAATTCTAAAGATTAAGCATCTCTCACGAGGCAGTGGTTACAGCCTTCCTGTCTTTTCTGCCTATACACAGATAATTAATAATAATAATAATAAATAACTGTGTGCAGCTGGATGAATTATTCATAAATGAATACATCAAAATGCTTGACATTATCTTCATCTTCATATATATCCAAGAAAGATGACTGTGTACCTTTCAAAGCCGTTTTTCTATTAGATAGAAGGGTGAGGGGTTCGATGTGTGCTCAGTTAAGTACAGTCAAGTGAGCGTAATGCAAAGCAGAACTTACCCAAACCCACACCCTTTCTGCCAGGCCACAGAGCTGACTGTGCAAACAGGAGGCTTTGCATGTGCCCACAAATGCAGATCCATTGCTAAAGCTGTGCAGATATGCCCACTCCCATTTCTCCTCCCGTACACGCTCCCGTGCCTGACAGTTTCCCAAGGTTTTTAAATATAACTATTCACTTCCCTCCTTTCTGCAGAACTGCAATTTTGGAAACTGCCTAAGTAAGTGGTGTTTTTTTTTTTTTTTTCCGTTTCCATTATACTGGGATCATTTTAACAGAGTAGAAGAAAATGCCACATAATACATTCTTCCTTATTCTGTCTTACACTTTAAAATACAATTATAGTCAGAACGTGAATCTGAAAACAGACTCATGGGACCAAAGTCTCAGACACTGTAAACTGGCACAGATTCATTCTCTTCTGCAGAACTGCAGTCTACAGCTGAGAATTTGACAGAGTAGCTTTATATCAATGAACTCACTTCAAGCTGCGATAGTTTCCAAGGAAAGAGTTTTCCTGTTCACCCGCCTGATAAACAAACTTGTAAATTTAGTATCAGTGTCCTTGCTATTGTGTAAGCAGCTATAAGGATTCTGTGGTCAGAAGAATTAACTATGCTGTTATTGATATATGAGCTAGATTTAAATCTGCCCCCCTGCCTCCAAGCTAAATGTGCCTCCCATGTTTGCAGGACCTTGGTTTGTGCAGCAAACCATGCAAAGGCAACGCTGAGTTCAGGCAGCAATTTACTCTGGTAAACCCAAAAATTTATCGCTCATCTTATGGACTTGACTCTGGACCATAACTGTGCTTCACAAGTATTTATCCCTCATTTCTCTGGACTTAAAGAAGTATTTATTTATGCAGACCTCCCACAGTATTGATGGTTGTCCTCCAGGAAAGACGGCAAGAACAACTGAGCTCTTCCTGTGAGTGGCCGTGACAGCCCAGAGCAGGATAGACACTGTATTGTGGGATAGTTCTAAAATATAAATTATGTCCTTTTTTAGATCTGCTGGACTGGTGGGTAAAGCTGTCTGGCCACCAAACTGAGCAACCTAATGGAGGACAAGGGGCAGCTCAAGCTGGTTGAAGGATGTGGCTTTGACCCACTCCCGAGTAAATTTGGTGCATCTTTCCAGCAAGGTGTAGCCAGTACCCAATAACTTACACAGAATGTCTTCTGCTTTTTGTAAATGTTTTTGGCTTTCACAGACACTTCTGTAGTAAGTTTCTAACTATCTTCTCAGCAATAGGAATACAGAGAACAAGTTATGTTAAACAAAGCACACTGAAAAAAAGCCAAATACATTTTTACGTCTCTCTCATTTCCACAAAACAAGACCTACCTAGAACTCCAACAGCTCTAAACTTCTAATAATAGACCTCTAACATCAGTACACAACAAAATTGGGGGAAATATTAAAGCCAAATAATTTCGCATTGTATTTAAGTCACACTAGTGATATCTCTAAGTGATATAAACCAGTGTAGCTCCACTGATGACAATGGTTCAGTGGGAAGCTGAGGGCTGCTACACCTCTGCCCACTCACAGATCAGAGGACATGTTACCATTTAAAACCCCAACTGGTAACTTGGAAAGCAACTGTACTCCTCTAGCACTGCTTTGTATTTCAGAAGCTCTCCTAACTTGACTTATCAGAACAAAGTGTTCTGTTTATTATTTCCCTCAATTACTACAGAAAAAAGCAAAAAACCAGAAATACCTGTAATTACCATTGCTGAAGTTCAAATGTATGACTGTGTTACTGAAGTAAATCCGTACGAATATTTGAAATATTATATAATTATCTCCAAAATGTGTTAATAGCCCTAAAGCAAATGGATTTTTATTGCATTTATTACTTGTGACCTCTCAGCTCAATAATGCAGGAGAAGGTGACTGCAACCACTTTCAATCTAATGGAGAAGGTAAATGCTGTCTGATTCATGGATATTTCTGCAATCTCAAACAATCATTTCTCTAAAACAGGGAAAGTGATATGAGACACAAAGATGCTCAAAGTCTTGTGTAGCCACAGGAAAACCATGAGATTACTGCTCTGCTGCAAAGCAAAGAGACACCAGCCAAGAGTGACAGCTCAGCGAGGAGAAGGGCTTTGCATATTCTTCAGAAAGAAAACACGTGTCAGAGCAATACCTGACGTAATAGCAATGGATAATCAATAAATAATTGATTTTTCTAGTGGAAACAATTCAGGGAGGCCCAAGTTCCCTAATTCCCACCTTACTTGCGCTAATTGGAACCGACACAGAAATGTGGCATTTGAAGGCTGGCCCAGCACACAAAATATTCCCCGTGCTCACGTTGGACTCTCACCTTCCCCACGCCTCGCAGTTCAAACCGTCCAGAGAAAATTAGTGTATCTTTCATTACAAAGACTGTTTTCCCTGTCCCTGCAAATTTCTGCCTCTGTGAACTCCATCAAATAATATGGCTATTTTCAGCCTGTCTTTAAAAAAAAAAAAAAAAAAAAAAAAGAACACAAGAAGACTGTGGTAATGGAGACCCCGGCTGACACCTCCCTTTGTAATGTGTTTCGTCTGCCCTCAGATCTTTTCATTAAACAATTCACTGTCTGAAGGGGGGAAGACAGGACAGGGAAGAAATTGATTTTAGAATTCATCATTAAATGCCCTTGGATTTCTTTTGTTTTTTTTTTTTCTTTTTCCCCACTCCTCTTTGTTTTTCTAATAACAGTGTGGCATTGAATCAAAGAGAGAACAACAGAGAAGCCAGATCATCGGAGGCTTGGTGTCTGTCTGTATGTTTTAATGCAGACAACTCTATTATATAAGGTATTTTCCAGGAACTCTTCACAGAAACTGATTTTTTTCAGTGCACAGAAATATCCACACATTCATGCATGCACAAACCAGGGATTATTTTTGTTAAGTGCTCTTGAAGTGCATGGGCTGGGGTGGCCTTTTCATCTCTCCTGGCTGGCAGGTCAACTGCCTTACTGCAGCACTACCGTGGGCTCCTAAAAGCTTTTTCAGCTTTATGAACAAACTGATAGAAAACATGTTAAGTCTGACCCTGCAATTATGTTGCATTGAGCAGGATCAGCACAGTTATTGCCTCTTCCAATCTTCCCTTCGTCGGTTCAAATGCAAAGAGCGGCCACACACATTAATGGCAACCAAGCAATAGTTAAGCCTGAACATTCATTTTTAACCCAACTATTTTGGTAATAAGTCCATTTGAAGATAATGAGGCAGCTGCCAATGGCGGGGATGGGTTATAATCACTCCAAACTACACGGAGGATGGAGGAATTGGCAGAATGTCTAAAGACCCCTGTGTCCTCCGTTGTGTGAAAAAAGGCTTGTGAGGAGCACTTATATTTCTCTTCTGCCTAGTGTAGTGTAAATAAAGAAACAAAACACGTAACTCTCTCCCACCACAGAGATCACCTGGTGTTCGTAATTTCAGAGAAACATTAGTGAGGGGATTAGTAAATATGGATAGGAAATGAAGTGCTTTTCCATGGACAAAAGATTTGCCTGGAGAAATACCACCAGATGCTCCTTGAGAAGCAGCCCTTCGAAAAAAGCCTGATCTGGCACATTCTGGGTCTCGTCTCCTCCAGCTGAAGGGAATTGCAGCAGAGGGAACCAGGCAGGATCACCTGAGCCAGCTCCCTGTGGGTGAGCAGCAATTTTGGAATGACACCTAGAAGGGCCCTTCCAAACAGAAGGAATACTGTGACTCCAGTGCCACCAAAGCTGGAATTCACTCGGCAAGGAACACGTAGCGATCACAGGGAGCCTGTCAAACTGTGCCTGGAGAATTACACGCATTGTGGATTTTGGGTTGGTTTACTCCTGTTTGCTAAATCATTAAGGACTAGTTCTGATCTCCCAAGAATACATTTTTAAATTGAAATGGTGTCACACAATGTCTGGTTTCTTTACGAGCCGATGGCATTTACTCTGGATACCACCTAATACAAGGTTTTTAAACTGTAAAGCATATGCTTTGGAAAATTGCTTCTCAAAGCACAACAGCCTCCATCTCCCACATCCTGGGATTCAAAGGTACAACTTTTCTCAGCGTCCAAGATTTGTAGCACATTCATGAAGCATTACCTGCCTTCACACCTATTGGGCTCATTGTGTTTGCAAATCTTAAGTCGTAATTTAACTTATAGTTAGGGTGGTTATTGCATAGTTTAAAGACTTCATTAGAGACATTCAAAAAGGCCATTAAACACCATTTTTCAGCTGCGGTGAATAGAAAATCTAAGAAAAACCTTAAAGCTGGTTGTAAAATTAGAAAAATCTCCTGTGGTTGCTGATTCTCGGTGATCATTCTTGTAAGTTTAAAATCAGTGATTATTGCAGGTTTGTCTATCAGGAAGTGGGATTTTTTGGCACTGCTCACACAGTTACTGATGTGACTCCTGCCTGGTCTTTCCCCAGCTTTTCACTTAAGGTAATTACCATGGGAAACCCTCCCAGAAACAAGGATCCAGGACACAGGGCTCTCAGGCACAGAACATGACAGAAGCTGGATTGACTAAAACATGCTCTTAGAAAAACCCCTAGTCAGTCAAATCCAAACCTATTCATCAACTGCTTCCAGGATCTGATTTTTAATATTTCTTTTTCTTATTTAAAACTAGCTCATGTGAGCTTGGAGGTGACAAGGATTGCTACTGATGCAACCCTGAGCCTCTCGGTGCTGTTCCCTCACAGCTCAGCCCCTGGACCACAGGGAGCCCACTGAAGCCATAACGCAGTGCCACCTGAAAGGGAGGATGGTTGTATATTCGGGTTCTAAAAGTGAAAGCTGGGCCCTTCACCTCCTTAACCCCTGCCGTGGGGTTGCAGGTGACTGTCAGCACTGAACACCCCCTGCTCGGCTGGCTGAGAGCTGCAAGTGTTTCAGCCCAGCCGTCGCTCTCCGTGGAGGAGCAGGGGGCAAAGAAATAGTTTTACCATCTAAAGCGGTGCAATTCCAGCTCAAACAAGCCCCCTGCCTGGTGGGTACGTTGGTACATTGTCACTTATTGATCAGCTCCATGACACAAAATCCCCTGGATCCATCTCCCCCGTAACGGGCAGGGTCTGTGTCCCCGTGTGCAGCTCCCGACTGGCACTAAACATCACTGAGCCCCAAGAGATCACTTATCTCCTCTCTGCTGTGTCTTTGAGCCTGAACACTAACACAAAGGCTTTAAGATTTAGTTCACACAGACCCAAATCAGCTTGGCTTTTCTCGGAGAACTTTTCAAACTAAGAAACGTAGAGGAATTTAAATCCTGTCTATGGTGTAGCACGAGAGCTGTGAGTTATAATATTCCCTTACACTCTGTATATGTTTTGATCCACCTATGGCAGTGACAACAAACAGGGAGCCAACAACTTCAGCTATAATTGGTGAGAGCTGTAGGTACAAATAAACACCAGTTTTTCTCTTTAGTGTATACAACACATGGAGCAGTGCTGTAGGTCAGGAGAGTTATGTCTCAGTGTTCTGTGGGCAGGTTTCTCATGGAGCTTTTATTTTTTGGTGTAGCAAGCTTTCGAGGAGCTATGACATTATTGTTTCCTTCCAGATTGCCTTGATTGAGATCAAAGTTCAGGAGTTGTATTATGTTACCCAAAGATTGCTTTGCTCCTGTTCTTTCCAAAGAATTGCATGGATCTGCAGTGAGCAGCTTAAGAGGCAGAAAGCCTTGGCTTTCATTCTCACTTGCATTAATGAAAATCAGGACTAGTGAAACACAGTTAAGCTCATGTAAAAGAGAGGAGCCTCCTTTCCTTGGTTTTCTCACTTGTTGTTTACAGAGTGGTTAAAAAGGAGTTACTGAAAAGATGCAACTTGTTTCAGATTGTTGTAGTTGTTACATCGTCTTTCACACTCCTGCTTTTCAGGGTAATTCTGACTTCAGTGCCCTTTATACTTATCATATAACTCCACGGTGGAATTATTGTATGCAGTGGATAATTAAGCATCTTTGCTGATGGTAGTGTTTGACTATGGCAAGATTCTTACAGAACTAGTCTTATTTTCTGAACTATTTTGTCATTTGCTAATTAGAATCTGGCCTTAAGGTCTTTTAGAAACATTTTCCTGAACTCATCCTATTATCCCGAACTTTTCTCTTAGTTTTCCTAGGCAACATATAGCAGCTAATTGCTAATGTATATATTCACTACCAACAGAACCTTCCTCCTCAGTGAGGAGTCCTTTCCTACAGCTTTCTTTTCCTCCGGTGAAGAGTTGAAACCTGTTGCCCTGAGAAGGACAGAGAATGGATTTGTTGTCAAAAACAACAGTATTCTGTTGCTATTTTAGTGTCTGTAAACTTTGTTCTGAGGATGCTGTAAGGGAATATCCTGAAATCTCCCAGATAGGAGCTGAGATCTGAGAACATGTGGGCTGTGAAATACAAGATCACTCCAAGGTGGAGTCATGGCTTGGAAGCCTTGGAGCACAATTCGGGGAAATGGAGCAAAATTAAGAGCTTAATTGCGTGAAGACTCTATTCTGTTTTACTTTACACACATGGATTTCCCCTGTAAAGCTAAAGCACTACTTGAATATTTAAAATTAAGCACACAATTAAATGCTTTTCTGGATTCAAGCCAGGCCTGCTCAGCAACTTGCTGTATTATCCCTCTGGAGAGCAGTTACTTTGTCTTTTGAAAGCCAGTTTGTCCACCCTTAATGAATCACTTCTTGCCTCTGCCCCGTGTTTTATTTCATTGATTTTTACATACACTTTTATGAGCTGAAACGACCATCCTGCCACCCTTCAAACACTTCTGACAACCCAAACACTCAGCCCAGGGTAGCACTGAATCCACATTCACGGCAGGATGAAGATCCATAAGGTTACCTCGGGAATACAAAGTGTGAAGTGCACGATCACAGTGTCTTTGCCAAACTTGAGGAAAAAAATGAGACCACAAAACACTGCAGCTCAGGAGGATGAGAAGGGAAGCGGGCGGGCCACCAGCCCAGCGTTATCATGATACAGTGTTTCTGTTCTGCTCCACAGGAACACAAACCACAAGAGAATAGCAAGGAAAACACATTCCCTAACAGGCTTCTGTACTTCATAAACACAGAGCAAAGAGAGCTGCAGCTCTGCAAACAACCTGCCCATGACTGACAAAGCATTTATTAAATCAAACAAGATGCTTTTGGCACTTCCAAAACAATTGAAATGAGAGGGGAAAGGATGAAGGGAGCTGCCTGTGTGACACGATCTCAGGCAAGGGTATCAAAAATACAAAAGCCATAGGATAGGACCCTCTAGATATTGTTTTTCCTTATGGTCTAGCAACTAATTTTGCTTTAACAAAGGTATAAAAATTGGTGGCAGTAAAACTCTCTCGCCCACTAATTATTTCTCGCAACAAAATACGCGCTGTACAGTTCTTAGTTCACTCCTTACTGCTCTAGAACGTCTGACAGCTGCAGGAAATATCTGTGTACTTCTGAGAGGAAAAAAGAAAGTTTAGACAAACTAAAAAGCCTTTGACAAGATTGGGAAAATGGAATGGGGGAAAACATGGACTCGATTGAAGCTGGAGCTGGAAATGGGGGAAAAGCAGGACTGGATGGTGACCAGAATACAGAATGGGGGAAAAGCTGGACTGGATCAGGATCAAAATATGAAATGAGGGAAAATCCATATTGGATTAAACCCTGAATACGGAATGCGGGGAAAACCCAGACTAGAATATGGAATGGAGGAAAACTCGGACTGGATGAAGGAATGGGGGAAACCTGGACTGGATCAGAGCCAAATATGGAATGGGGGAAAACCGAGACTGGATTAGGCGTGGGTCCCAGAATGGAGGAGAACCTGGACTGGATCATGGCTGGACTAAGGAATGGGGGAAGAGCTCAGTTAAGCCTTTCGAGTGCCAGAGAACTGAAAAAAAGCGTTCAAAAAGTGTCCCACCGAAGCAGCCAAAATGGAGCTGTTCCTTTCCATGTCAGCACCCACAGCCTGCAGTGCAGAGACACACTGGAGATGTGCCAGTGCTTCCCATGGGAGCAGGGCCTCCAGCAGCCCCAAAGGCTCTCATGGAAGTCACAGGAACAATACAGAGGAATCAGGATGTAAGATATTCTAAGAGCTAACCCAATGCCTCAATCTGATTTCAAATTAGACCTGTAATCCAGCTGTTTGGGTTTACACCTCCAGTTCCCCTCTCTGGTCATTCCCAGAGTGCTGAAGCTGATGAGAAGCATTCAGATGGGTTTTGCTCATTCTAGGCAGATTAGTAAATGAGAAATGACACAGTTCTATATCTTTCAGCTTAAAAATTAGCTTAAAAAACTGCTGCTTGGCTTTCTATAAAGCAATGCCACCACAAGATATGTCTTGCAGGAGAGGCATGTTTTTGGACTACGTTAAATCCATGGGAGCAACAGAGATTCTGTCAAAACAAGGAAACCTTTTGCTTGTTTTACAGCAGCAAAACAACTTCTGAAACACCATGTGAAGCAGAAGGCTCCAGCTCATCAAATCTACATTATATGCATGACTACTCCCCAGAACAACAAAAATTAGCCTGTGGCTATGAAGAAAGTATAAGATGGCAGGGCAGATTTTATCCTTTTACTTACTACCTGACTTGTGGTGGGAAGACAAAGCAGCTGTCCTGAGGACCATACCTGATCCTGGGCCACGCATACAGTGTGGGAGAATCCATCCCAGGGGTGCAGACACAGTGCAATGTCTCTCCTCATTTAATAAATTTGGCTCTCTCAATTGGATAAATTTGGCTACCTGCGGGAGTTTTCACTCTGACAGCCTTTGGAATTAGCTGTGCTAGGAAAACTGCGGTAGGAAGTGTTAGGAGTGTACCCATAACTGAAATGGATACTGTAATAGTGAATGACATCTGATATTTTTGGCACCAAAAAATGGTACTTAGTTATTTCAAGCCATCGTGTTGCACCATGCAATGGCAGAGGGAGCCAAGATGATAAAATACCAGCTACAAATCCCGAGGCCTATTCTCTCCGTCTATTTTTAGGTATTCAGGTTGCTATCAGCTCTTGTACCATTTCTAGGGGAAGGAACATGACAGACCAACAATTCAGTGGAGGGACTTAGAGCAGCCTGTCAAGCTCAGGTTGTCAGAAAGACCCACTTTGTTGGTATTCAAATTACTAGCAGGTTAGATGACCTGAATGTAGCTCAAAAGCCAAAAAAAAAAAAAGAAAGAAAAAAAGAAAGAAATCACCTACTTTAATAACCAAAGGAAAGTCATTGCAAGAGAGGTTTGTAGGAAAGTAAATACTCGTGAAATTATCTTCTTCCTCTCTACTGTTACCAAATAAAATCAAAGTGATATTCGGGATGTTGAATTCCAACAAGATACCCATCTCTACAGGCTTCCCCCAGATGGAAACTAAATAGCTAAACAGGTGACTCTGGAATTCTGTTTCTGCAGTTTCCAAATCAGCCCATTTCATAATTGGATCTGTGATACCTGAGATCAGCTCTGGCACAGCAAATTCTGAAAACACACACACATTTTTTAGGGGACAAGAAGGAACCTTTTCAGAGG
Organism: Oxyruncus cristatus; assembly: GCA_013399855.1. Lineage (NCBI taxonomy): Eukaryota > Metazoa > Chordata > Aves > Passeriformes > Cotingidae > Oxyruncus > Oxyruncus cristatus. The sequence goes on from VXAY01000995.1 coordinate 2,247,560, forward strand.
TGAGCAATAAAATAAAAGGAAGGAAACGGCTCTCAACCTACCTCAAAAATTGTATATATTAAAAAGTTCTGGCTATCCCTCAGCACAAGAACACATAACCTTTAATACCTTCATTGTTAAGATTTGCCAGTTAAGGAAGTGCTATTATCTGTCTTTTATAGATAGGGAACAGCACCCAGAGAGCCTGACTAACTTGTTCAGTGTCATAAAGGGACCACACAGTAGAGCTGAGAATTAAACTTTGTTCTCAGAGCCCTCAAATAAATGCCATTGTTCGTGAGATCTTTAGATAAAAAGCGTTTAACAGGAAAAAGGAGGAGGCAGGGGAAGAGGAGTATTTGATCAGCAAAGAACTGTAAGTGTTAGGAGGAACAAAACTCAATGCAATGTAATATAAGAAAATGCTGTAAGGGACTTTTATCAAATAAATGAATCTGACCACAAAAAAACCAAACCAACAAACAAAACCTAAGAGGGAGGACCATTTCTAATTCTATATTTAAGTGGAAAAGTGTAATATATTTTCAATATGAAACAGAAAATCAAACATTATTAATTCTGTAATTATGTTGAAAATCATATTCTGGGAGTTCTTCTGATTCAAACTTATCCAATCTACAGTTTTCAAAATTACCAGAAAATTCCACCCTACCTGCATGTATTATGTTATCATTGTCTATAATGGAAAAAGCTAATCAGTTAGGAGGTGCTCTGTGAGAATGCAAGGTTAAAGAGAGAGTGTTTTTCAACCTGAAATAATCAATAATTTAGTTTTGATCAATTCTAATTTCTATGCAAATCAATGCCTTGACCCTGGCCCATCTATTAACTGAAGCCCACGTGGAATGAACTTGATCACACAAGGAACCTCAATTAAAGTCAGGCCTGGAACCTGATACCAGAGTGAAAAACTACCTGTGATGGTTAAAAGCTGACGGTTGGACTCAGTGACTGAGATACCAGGAGTGGAGCCCACTGACAGCATTAGAAACCCTGATATTCCAAGTGTGCCCCCAAAATCCAAGGAGAGGCTGAGCAGCGCAGGGGCTGATGTGCCTTGGATACCTGGAGCATTTTTTATAAAGGTATTCTCTGCAATGTGGTCATTTCCATAAGAATTCTCTTACCCAGTATGTGTTTATTTATGCACACCACATGTTCATGCCTGTCAGGAGATGTCTGCACGAAGATTTACTTTAGTGGATATACTACAGTGTCCCTCCAAATGATGCCTCTTTTACTGGCGTTGAAGCACAAACAAGCAAAGCTCCTCGTGATTGAAAATCACCCCCATTAGCACGACCTTCCTAAGCAGTTAATTCCTGTTCTGGAATATATTTGTAGCGTGGCTGGTATATGGCTTAAGGTAAAAAAAGAATACTATAGAAATCTGCAGTCTGGCCTATCTTCAATTTTCCTTTCCAGCAAATATTTTCTGTTTGCCTCCTCATTATTCCTCAGTTGCACTCGCTGCTGTAACATCATTCACACAGAATGGTTTATGTTTGTTGTTGTCTTGGAAGACGACAATTAAAATCTCTCACTGCTGCTAAATGTTGCCACAGTTGTGGGTTCACCAAACAAGCATTTTAAGTGAACAATGAGGAAGGAGCACACACAGACAGAAGAGAAAAGAATCCAGAAAAACAATCCTGTGCACTTTCCTCCTTAAATCACAATAAAGATCGTAAAATCCCCAGAAAAACAAGGGAATAATCCCGAATAGCTGGGAGCTTATGCTGACAAACTGCATGAAATCTTCCTTCTGGTTTTTCCTCTTCTTTAATTTAGTTGTAAACTAGCTTGGAATAAATTCTGGAGTCTCCAAATACGCATTAAAATGAGTACGGCACAGGGAAAAATCTGCTTAGGAATAATCTGCATGTAAGGCTGCATTGTTGAAAGAAGAATTTTTCCAAGCAATACTCTGACTGCATGTCCCCATGAGACAGACTCCGTTCATCATCTAAAAGGCTGTAATTAATTGGGAAAAAAATAACTGAAAGCGATTACTGGGAAACACATGGGAGGCGAGGTAGACTATTAAATTTATTTCCAAGAGGAGATGGGGAAAGTATTACATTTCCCTGTCCAAATAACCTTAGTTAATATACATTGATCACCTACTGCTTCAGATCTTAGCGTGGCTTATCAGTTTATCAGCATCTCAAGGTTTTGTGCCAATTGTTCTGACATGTTCTCAATAAATATAATAATAGCAAAAGGCCAAAAAAAGGAGATGGGAAGATCCATCTTTCGGTGACTACTACCACCAGCTCAGTAGATCAATACGTGTCATAACATTCCTATCATTTGGAAAACAGAAATCCTTTTATGGCAATCAAGCTTTAGTATTTTGGTTATTAATTTAGATCCGCCATGACAGACCCTGGAAATTTCACACTGGCACAGGAAAACCACGGAATTATTCCCAACTAATCGTGAAAAACATGTGATCTCAAGTGAAACTTCCACCTGTTTATGTGGGTTTGAGGTTTATGTCCAGATTTTCAATGCCCTTTTAAGGGGACAGATTCTAATTTAACCTCGTGATGGAACTCTGTGAAATAAGTAAAATAAAATTAGTGTGCTGTTTCGTATTAGTGTCAATGAGGGAATAACCAAATTCTGTTTTCTGGAACTGGAACATGAGAATTGTTATACCAGATATTACAATACTGCCAAATACAGGTTAGAGTGTTGCTGCTCTCAGCAATGAACACAAATAGCTGTTACAGCAGAAAGTGGTGAGGTTTTTGTAGGTTTTTCCATATTCGAGACTCCCAAATTCTCCTTTCTCACAGGCAAAGAGAACTAGTTGTTTTAAGTTATTATTATGCCTATAGCCACTGACAAATAAAATCCAGGTCATCTTGAAATTTAATATTGTAGCTCACTCAGCACTTTTGTAGAGTGATAAATGAAACATTTTTCCTTTAAAGATAATTTTAACTATTAGACTTGATGACCTCAAAGATCTTTTCCAACCAAAACTATTCTATGACTTTATGAAACGATACAATTCAGCTGATTTTCCTGATTAGAGTAAGCACTGATAGCCACTGTCTGGTTGTGCTAAATAGTGATCCAGGCATTCCTGTCATTACTTGTCAATTCACACAGAACTCCAACCAGGTTTTAAAAGCTACATACATGCAATTCATTTTGAGCCTACGAGCTGCTGCTTCGTCTGGGAAGGCTGGAGGAAAGCTTAGATATAAAAATTATATATAGAAAGCCTAGATATAAAAATTATATATAGGTTGTGTATGTTCATGAAAGAAAGATGGCATCAAACACAGTCAGCTCTACTCTCACCCAAGGCTTGGAATTTATATAGGGCATATTTCAGGGGGAAGGCTGTGGTTGTATTTTATATTTGGCTGCACTACCACAATTCTAATCCTTGGCACAGGGGAAAACTGTCATGTCAGACAAACTCCAGCTGTCCACTGTGCCTGTCACTTCCTTCAGCTTCAAGTTTGCAGCAGAGGGATGGAGGGGTCTGTGAGCACGTTAGTGAGGCCTTGGCAGCGGGGACCCGAGGGACAGGAGGAGGAGGAGGAGAAGGAGGAGGAGGACAGGAGTTGGCTGAGCGGGGAGGACGGATGGGGAGAAAGGGACAAGCACATTAGAAGTGAGAAAAGTGCTAAGAGAGGGTAGGATGGGCAGAGAATAAAAGCCTGTCCAGGGAATGGAAAGAGAACAAGATGACAAAGAGGAAAAAGCCACAGGATGTTCCTGAGGGATGTTTGCTTTTTGCAGAGAAGAGGGAGTTGATGGACACTTGTTTCTGTAAGTTCTCAGTGCACAGGTTCTTTTAAGGTAAACCTGGATGGCTCTTGGTCGGCTGCCATGTCACTGAAACAGTTCCTCCCCCAGAGTAATGACATCAGGACATGCATGATGGACTCCACCTGATGTCACTGTCTGTGGCTTCCAGCCATGTGGCTCTCGGGAAGTGCAAAGCCAAAATTTGTGGAAGGTTATTCAGAGAGAAGAGCAAGAGACATTTAGCTCTTGAATGTGAGACACTATCTCCTTCCGCCCCTAAGTACACACATCTCGAGGTGAATAAAACCTGAAAAATCAACCCACAGGTGTGCTGGGTTTATTAACACAGAATAACAGTAACAAACAGGAGTTTTAGATTCAGGTTTGGTACCAAGTTGATGAAAAATCTGCTTTTTGGATGTTTCTCCAGTCGCCTGGATTAGCCGTGAACTGCTGACAGAAAGAAAATGGTCTGAGCACAGAGATGAAAGTGCAGTTAAATAATAAACCCTCTGCAGCACTTTATCATGACCTTGCTCTTGCTTGCAATGACCACTGGAAGGAAATCCAGAGCAAGTCATTGATGTTGGAACACTGAACATGGCAAGGGCCAATCTCTGGAAGAGATTTTGGAGATGAGTGTTCTTACCCTTCATTAAAAGGGTAAACACCAGTCCCCCCTCAAAGACATTACTTCTTTATTAGGAAGAAGTCCTTTGAAAATGTGTGTTCACTCATTATTCAGTCTAAAATACTTCTGAAAAGTATTTTGCCTCTGTTCAGATAGGGGTGGATATAACATCCATCCCCAATCGAGGGCATCTTCATCCAGAGATAATGGAACAAGGAGCCCGGGGGCTTCCTTTCCCCTGCACTCCTTATCAGTGGTCCTGCAGCTGGTCTTGAGAAGGGAAAAAAAAAAAAAAAAGAAATAAAAAAATTTGCTTGGGTTTGAGTATTAAACCACTGAACGTTCTTTGCAGCTTTATACTCGGTCTAGTATTTTCTATTTCTTTTGGTTTGATAAAACTTTGCTCTATAATTAAGCACCCCACAGTGTCACCCCTGTTTTCAGAGGTCTGGAATACATTGGCATGTGTCTTTTGGGGAATTTTTAAATTGCCTTCCGATCTTTTGTCGGAAGTTGTATGTCCTATACCTCTAAAAATAATTTCTTTTCAGTACAAAAGATAATTTCTTAGAAAATAATAGTATCTATAATGTCATTTAATTTTCTTTCAAGAAGGGTCCTCCCCTCCAGTTTGGCTTTTGTTTAGCTTCTTAGAACTGCACTTCATGCTTTTCAGAGTTGCAGATGTACAATTTTGAAAGGCTGGTTCATTAATTTTTTTTTTTTCTCTCAATCATTTCATCAACTGATCATACAATGATTTATAATGAAACTCAGATTCCAAGGAACAAATGAGAACAACCTATAAAAATATGAAACTGCTAATCAAGAGCCAAATAAACCTACTCTCCAGTTCAAAAGAAAGCAGCGTGTTGTGCTTTCATAATATTTCTGTATTTCTGCTCTCTTTGCCAAGACAGGAGATTAATATTGAAGGAGCAAATGACCAACCCCATGGGCTGTTCTGTGAGGTGGCACAACAGGCTGAATAATAATGCAAAAAGAGGTACCAACACAAAACAGAGCTGAATCTGCCTCATTCAAAACACTAATGCAGGCTGCAGGACTGTGTTATAATCACACATTTTTGATAAAATAATGACAAGCAACTCTCTCCATATTTTTGTCATTCCTCTGAGAATTTGTGTCCGCAGTTAATTTTCAGTAGTTCCACAAAATCCCAAACTAACTGGCTCTCTTCAGTGGTATTTTAATTAAAATATCAGGTTCACATACAGAATATTTTAGCTAGTTTTAGGACACGTTCAGAGTGCTTTTATCGAATTTCATTAAAACTCACTGCAGGTGCATTAAAACTTTGCGATTTTAGTTTTGTCTATTTTTTTTTTCTCCGTGAGTGATGTTTCAAGGGCAAATCAGAAACACACCAAATCATGAAAGACTCTATTCAGCAAAATTAAGCTTTTCCAGTGCTGAGTAATTAAAGCTCTGCAGGCTTCCATGGCTCTGTACAGAGCTTAATCCTCACTGAAATTTAAAAGTAAAGAAAAATATAGCATCTGTTTACCACCACTGCAGAAAGTCTTCATTAGCTTTGTACTCTTGACCCTATTCCCAAGAAGTCATTAGGAATCTGCACATACAATGAGGGAGGGAGGGCTCATGGTCAGAGTTCTGCCATGGCATTCAGAAGATAATTCTCCAGATTCAAGGAACTGCCACATATATTAGGGTTGACCTTTCCTCTCTCTATCCTAACTCTTAGTTGTCAAAATAAGAAGAATAATGCCTTGCTGAGGGTCAGGAGTTAGAGAATGTCAAAAGGCCTGCAACCCATTGAAAAGAAAAAAACCCACAACCTTTAATATATTGGCAGTATATCTAAAATCATCTGCATATTTACTAAAAGGAGGCAACACCTCAAGGAACTGAGTTCTAGTCAGTCAAAATACCAAAGAATACAAACAGTTAATGATCATCCTGGGAAACTGGATGTGGGGAGGTGACTGCATTTATCATGAAGCCTCTTTTATATCTTCCTGTAACTTTCCCCAGCTCCGGTCTTGGCAATTCCACCAAACGAAACTGCAGGCTGAGCAAAAGTCATTGCATAAAGCTAATATAGTCTAGTGTCTGGCAATATATGAAAAAGCCCACGAATTCTCTTTCCCAGGTTCTCATTTCCCCAAGTCTAAATTAAACTCCCAGCATCGTACACCGCGCAGAGCCTGGAGCTTCCACTAATAGACCTGTTTCGACGGGAAGAAGCAATCGTTTCTCAAGAAATGATTGTGAAGCCAACACAAGGAGAGTGGGGCTGAATCTGGTAAGGATGGCCTAAGTGGAGCTCAGCCCTTTTTGCTGTGTCCTGCTTTTCGTTCTTGTGTCACGCAGAAGGTTAATAATCCACACGTGTTGCCAAAATATACTGCTATGGCAAAAGAAAAAAAACAACCCACTCTTGCTTCTCAGACTCACAGACCCCAAATCAAGCGATGAACAGAAGTTAATATAAATCTGCCTTTGGGTGTTTTGTCCCTTGCAGCCAAAACCACATGTTCTATAAGTGCTCACAAACCAAATCACAGCTGCCTCTGGGTGGTGTCCAGTGTTATCAGAAGCTGCCCCATTCCAAGAGAGGACAGTCATGAGCAGCAAACATCATGGAAAAACAGCACCTCCCTTCTCCTTGAGCCTCCACGGTACCACCAGAACAACACACCAAATATGTGACCACGATTGCCAAAGGAGGCTCTGCAGGTGAGAGCAAACCTCCCCTGGCACAGGGATGGGAGCACGAGCACAAACACAAACCGATGTGCGACAGCACAAACAGACGTCTATAAACTCGCCCCGTTTGTGCAAGTCACAGGAATGCTGCTAATTCAGTGGTGAGCCCTGGCTGTGGAAAAGGCTGGGTAAACAAAACGTTAAAAAAAGTTTTGCTTTAATTTGGTCCAGCAGAGAAGGGAAGAGAGTGCCCAGACAATAAAGGAATCTATGGATTAGTCACACGCTTTGTTCAAGCGATGCCTCTGCTCAGTTAAACTTGCCCTCCCTGACCTGCCTTCGAGATGTGTTATCATATTTTCTCTGAGTATTATTCTGGAAAAAAACAAGACAAGCAATTCTCTTTTATTGATTTCTTCTGCCAGGTTTCTTGATGCAGAAGTACATTTTATGATCAAACTTCAGTCTTCACTTTTACGATGGTAAACAATAAACAGTGCATTTTTTACTATTTTTTTTTTTTTAGAAGAGTGTGTGCACATTTGATGAAGGAGGTAGAAGAAATGGGTTGTTTCAAACCATTCAAAGTTCCATTCCCTGTATATTTCCCGTTCTGTTCCTTCAACCTACTTAATAAAAACCATCACTGGAGGTTAACAGTCCACTATCGCCCAGAAGGCAAAAAAAAAAAAGTGGAAATCAACTTCTTCAAAACTTTCCTTCCTAATTGCCAATTAAATATTAATTAAGTCTTACTTAATACATACATCTGCAATGCAGCTGAATGCCACCAGAGCATGAGTCACAGCTCTGCTCACTGGCTAATGAAGACACCGCTATGTCAGCCTGCACACACGGGCATGCAAAAGTTTACAGCTCCCTGAAATTAATTCACAGTGCATTTGTCCCTTCTTGAAAAATTGCAAATAACCTCGCCATCCTGCCCTTTAGGATGTCTGCAGACATTACTGTGTCTCTCATGCTAAATGAGGGGCATGTCTCCCGGCAGAGGCTTTGCAGGAGAAGGCCACATGGTTTCTCACCCAACTTGGAAAGGAAAGGACTGGCTAAACCCCCAAAAGGTGTAGCAGGTACACTGCCACCTTGAACTAGAGACAGGCTGGATGTCTCCCAGAAGAATATTCAGAAAACTTATCTAAAGGAAAAAAAAAAAGAAAAATCTGCTCTTCTTTTAAGTGCTGATCATATGTACTATAAAGGAGTTGAAAACAGTTAATATCCACTGACATATTTATAAAATGAAGGTAAAAGAGAGTGGTTCTACTTAAATTCCAGCTTGTATTTTCTCAGAGAACAGGCAAACATGGAAGAAAGGATCCTATGCAGCACCTGACTGCTCCAGAATGTGGAATCACAGCATTCATCCATAATTTACAAGTTACTGCAACAGTTCATATACAGCTACTTCATATAGTTTTCACCCCATCAGCCAGACTAATGCTGACAGAAGGCTTTCTGTCCTTCCCTAAATGATGATGGTCGTGAGCTATTTTTCTGAAAATTCTGAAAAGAAATGCAAAAATATAGACATATGAACCCCTACAGATTTAGTAAGCAGCACTGACAGAATTACTTAAAGACCAGGGAATTCTCGTACTGTTGTGTGTGGTGGTGATGGGGAAAGCAAAGAACCTGATCAGATTGAAAAAGGGAGAAAATATGAAGCAAGATATAAACCCAGATGTTTTCCTATACACAAACCCAATACAAATGCATTAAATCATCATTTTGTACATGTTGATATTTTTAAAGAGAAGCCTGAGTATCATTTTAGAGGAAACACAAATTAAAAAGCTGTTTATTCAAATGCTGGATTCTTTGCTTGAGAGCAACTGTTGAGTGACAAGAAACAGCAAACCCCACACTGCTCATCCCCCTGTGCTGGTTGCACACCCTGTCCTTAGGGGGACACATAAACAGTGAGGAGTGTGTTTAATGCCTTGCCTCGTAAATGGAAAACCATAGATTTCCTCTAACAAATATCCTGGGAAAAGAAGCTTCGTGTTGTCAAATATCGAGCAACTTAATCGATATGCATCACTAAAGAAAGCTCAAGCACTTTAAAATGCCTCCACCTCAGCAGGGTATGGAAAGCCAGAGTTCAACCTTACAGGTTTTCAGGGAGGTGGGGGAAATGCAGCAGGTTTATTTTTTCTTTTCAGGAAAAGGAATGTCACAATAATAACTGGCCTCAGCAAAAGCCTTTATGTACAAACAGAGAAAAATCATGGAAAATACTGACTGAAATATCTAAAATCCGACTTGGAAAGTCCTCTCTTTTCTAGCTCAAAGAAAAAACACCCCTCTATTTCTCTAGAGGAAAGAATACGCCCCAACACTTTCATGGTTCGGGAATGTTTAGAAAAATTGCAAATATGCTACAAATACTGAGAAAAATTGTTATTACTTGTTTATGATACTTTGCTGACTTGAAATTTGCATTCAATGTCATTTAAACAATGCAGAAGGAAACAGAGATGTCAGTTTTCACGGTTTTCTAGTTTTAAATACACATAGAATAATGCAAACATTATGTTTTCTCTGGTTTCTCCACCACAAATGCAGTATATTCCTATTTCTTAGATCAAATTGCAGACATTTTCATGACAGGTATTTTGTTGAATCTTCTGTCCAATTCTCATTTTAGAATGTTTTTATCTTGAATATATACATACATAAATACATTATTTGGAGACATATATATATATACACACACACACTTTTTCTTGATCAAGGATCTCTATCTCAGTAATGAGGCCTTGCCAAGAACCAGCAATCCAGCAAATAGTAAGACAGAATCTGTTCCTCCTGCTGAAACTCCCAATTTCAGGACACATGGAATACATAAGGGAAGTGCAGAGAAGTCTGAGATCATTTTACATCTTCCCACTTATCAGAGAGATGTATTCACCTGAGTGAAGTTAAGGAAAAACATTCCCAATTGTCATGAGATTTCCAATAAAATTCAGAGAGTTCCCAACAGCCTTTCCCTTGGCTGGCTCTCTCTTTGAGGCAGGACTGAACTCTTGGCTCTTCTGCTATTCCAGCAGAGCATCTGTGGGTTGTTGGACACACGTTTTTCCTGCCCTTGCAGCAACCCTGGGTTCTGCTATTAAATGGCATCACAGTTCGACTTTGGTTTGGATTTTGGTGCTTCTCCAAGCATTTTTGTGATAAGAAGACTTCAGGGTACCAGCTTTCCACGCTTCCAGCTGATCACTGGGATCAAGCACAGGCTGTGCCTTGGGCCAGTGCTCGGGGGTAAGGGCAGCTGCAGCCCCGTGTCCCTGGGCAAGCAGGCAGAGAACATCCAGCACACACCAGGTCATGGAACTTTTCCCACGGGACTCTGCCTTTAGGCAGAATTAACAAAATCCTGGAGAACCAGCAAATTGTTCAACAGCAGCAATAACTCCAAGGACAAGGTGAAGGCACAGGGGGGTCTCTGACTTACACCACGAGCAGTTTCCCAAACAACTGCCCTTGCGCCTACTTGCAAAGTGCAACCTCTCTGCCAGCCGGCTCCAAGATCAGCACACCTCTCTAAAGCAACACCTTTGTCCTCCACAAAGTCATAAAAAAGGTCAAGACTCAATATTTGGTGCTACAGCTGCAGCAAACCCAGCAGTCCATTTGTCCCAGGACCTGGAGAGCCCTGGGCCTGCCTGCAGCCCCTGCAGCCCTTCTGCCAGCACATGCATTTGGTGTATTTTCAGAACCAATTGAAAGTTAGCCCGGGGGCCACTTGACCTGCCCTCCAACCAAATTACTGGTTGGTGAAAATTAAGATCCAAATCACTGGAGACTGCCAAATGGAAGGTGCAGCTCCCCACACAGCAGTTTTTAAAGGCAGAAAACAAGCCAAATGCAAACTGAGGTTAATGCAATATATACAAGAAAGAGAAATAAGATTAGATGTGATGTATGTGCCAAGAGGCCTTCTGCAGGCAAGGGAAAAAAGAGAATAAGGTTAACATCTTTGATTTTTTTTTCCCCCTCCCCCTCTCCAAGAGCTGAGAGGAGTCTTCATAGCAGCAAGGTCAATTCTAATCTTATTTCCTTATTTCTCACAGTTATTTCATTACCTCCCTTCCCATTTTTTAAACTTCACAGCAAAACATATTTTTTTTTTTCAGAAATCTCTGCGATCCAGGATCAGTTAGAGATCACAGCAGCTCATTTTAAATAATTAACAAGCACGAGATGTACAAAGAAACCTCTCTAAACAATAGCCACCTGCAACAAATATTCGAAGAAAATGCTCCCTTTTCTTCTTGGAATGATTGCTGCCTCTCGTGAAAACATTAACATTTTGAACATACAAAAAAAAAAAAAAAAAGAAAAAAAGATGTAATTAGCAAGAACTTTCTCTATTTCTGTTCTCATTATTGCTGATTACCAGAAATTATCAGGCAAATAATGGCTGCTTTCTCTTCTTATGATCAATTTATTCACCCTCCATCTGATTTCTCTGGCGAGGAGCTGAAATGTGGGCTCTTGTGTCTATGGCACTTTGTGAGAGGAAGAAAATGGGCGGTGGGAGGGGGGGAGGAGAGTGAGAGAAACCAAACAGCAACTCTGTGTAAAGTGTCAGAAAGTATTTAAATCGTCTGTGCCAACTTAGAATTTTCTTTCAAGCCCCACAATTTTTTGGTTTTTTTTTTACATTTTGTTAAAATTACAGCTCCCAGACTCATCTGATTAATCCGGACTTCATGTCTTAATTGCAACAATAAATAAAACCAGCTTCTCACAGAGCAAAAAGATTGAAAGCATGTTCTCAGCATAAGTTTGAAATGACTGAGAGGCTTAAAAGCTCCAAATAAAGCCACCCACCTCCCCAAGAATCTTAAAAGAGAGACCCCAAATCTCATAATTTCGAAGACCCTCAGAATTTTGGGGTGATAACATTCAGCTTTCAACAGTAGGGCAAGACTGTTACTATGGCAGCTGGCAAGAGATGGGGGTTGCTTCCACTTGAATACCAAAGCACAGCCAAGTTTTTAGCAGTTGCAGCAAAAGCTATCTGGGAACACTGTTGGGGAAAAAAAAAAAAAAAAAAACACCCAAAAACCTGTGCTGAGTTCTACATTTGCCAGAGCTGTTGCTATTACTATCCAAGCAGCTAATTTGAATCTTCTTGGCAAACACCTCAGCAAGCTGCGCTCAATCCTTGGGCTGTTGCATCGACACCCCTGTATTTTTGATGAGGGATAGGGAAGATTTCTCTTGCTTGAACCATTTAATACCCTGTTTTGAGGGTACAGCTGAGCGGGTGCATCTCCTGCCTGGGAGGACACCCCCAGCCCCCCTCCAGGGAGCTCTTCCCTGAAGGCACAACTGCAGTTCCCATACTTAAGACCAGGCAAAATGATTTGCTTTTCAAAATGGAGAAAGCAAAAAAAAAAAAAAAATATTCTCAGCCTGAGACTTTGCATTTTAAGCTTTAGCCTGGAGCAAATTATTAAGGCAGAATTACTGTCTAAATCCCTGGAAATAGGGGTTTATAGTGAAAATACTGACAGATCCATAACTATAGCCATGCAAATACGGCAGATAAAAATATGTATAAATGATAATGTAATTTAATGGCTTAAAGATTTTTTACTGGGGAGGAGGGGAATGTCTTCTTTATTTTGACAGTGCAAAATGTCAGAGCAGAATCCAAGGATGTAGCAGAGTCATACTCTATACTTCCCGGGGATTATTTGACAAGAACAATTTCAGTGTTCTATTTAACGCACTTACGACAAATTTAAGTGATGAATTGATGCCTGAGAGACAGTGTGGTGAGAATTAGGAGAACAAATTTCCTTGTTATGGGAGCAGCTACAGGCCAGTTCGGTGCTCGAAGGCACAGGGGGAGTTAGGAAAGGAAATCTGCAAAGAGTGTTCTGTCAGTGGAAGTGAAAATGGGAAGCTATATATTTATTAAACCAGAATGTCACCAGGTTATACTTTGAAGTACCTCAGAGGCGCTGACTCCTCAAAGTCTGTGGATACAAGAACAGGATCAAAGTCTTTTTTGGAAAAGCTGGTTGGCTAAGGGAAGCAAACACTGCTGTACAACTCCAGATGTCACTTTTAGTCAAATATATTATTTCATTGATCTCCTCTAATACGGAGTAAAATTGAGCAAACTGCTCTGTAAAAATGAACCCTCACTTAATAACAGTGCAATGAAGTCAGGCATCATTCTGGAGGGCTCATTTTTGTATCGTTTTCCCTGCTCAGTAAATAGTTACAGCCACTCTGAAGCCTGCAGTTCCTGCAGGTGTAATTCCAATGGACGCGGGAGCTCAGGGGGAGAAACACCTCCATGAAGAACATTGTACAGAACGTTTTCAAAGCACAATGGCAGCCAAAAGCCACGTGCAAGAAACCTTGTGGGGAACAGCTTGAAAATTGACCAAAGATTTTCTGGACAGAAATCTCTTCACTGGGGTTTCATCAACCTTACCAGAACCGTGAACACATCTCCCACTGGTTTTCAGCACAGGTGACGTGGTGACCTGCTTCCAGGATCTCAGTAAAGCAGCCAGCTATGACAGACCTGATTTTGGGGTTATAGGGCTTGCAGAATGAGTAGAATTTGCATGACTGTGCATTTTGAATGAACTGGTTTGAATTATTACCCGTGGCAAATAAAACATTCTTACTCAGCACTGAAGCAGCCATGGAGAGCAAAATCTTCAGTGCTGCATCCCTGAGACTCATCACAGAACTGGCACCAGCAGGGATTTAAATTAGGATAGAGCCCAATGTGGAGAGAGAACTGAGAGGCACACTGCTTTCTTCCAGGTCTTTCAAAGAACGAAGAAAGGAGTAACACTTGCTATTGAAACATCATCTTGGCTATTTATAAGAGAAAACCACACAAAAAACTGCTACTCTGGTGTAGAAGATTTCATCATTAATAGCTTGGAATTCCACCATGGAATTCAGCTGAGCAATGAAAGCTGCTTCACCAAATACAAATTTTCAGAGAATGACAGGAAAAGATGTAGTGCTGACTTTCCACCACGGTTATTTGTTAGTGCTGACAATGTGGGTGTGAAACACAGGTGTAACTCTTCTCTCTTGAGGTCAGATAAATGAGATCCATGAAATCTAGACAGAAAACCCTGTCCCGTTCACCCTGGACTGATCCTCAACCAATGGATAAGAACACTGGTGCCTTATCACACACTGCTTACAGCCACTGCCTGTTGCCCTGATACATCATGGCTTATAATTAGTGCAATTACAGCTCAGGCAGATCGTGCAGCACACCCTGGGAATGATGATCTTGGGAAACACTTGGCTGATAAATACAAAGGGCAGAGCAATCTGAAATGCAGGGGTTGGAAAGTGCTGCCTGATACATTTGCCCAAAATAGTCACATTTGCAGAAAGTTATTGGAAGGAAAGCGTGGGCACTTTTGGTGAAGGAACAGGGCTCAGGAGAGCTGGACCCAGTTTTTAAATCCAGATGTGGCCTTAACAACATAATATTTTGTGGGTTTTGTCCGTTTGTGAAACAAAAACCGTCCATCTCTCCCCGAGTTTGGAGAAATCTGCAAATGCAAGGGTGAGAGACCTGTCACTGTGCACAGACACACCTGAGCTGAGGATCCAGGCATGGACAGCTAGGTGCTGATGTCCTTAAAAACACTGCTTGTGTAAAGTGGGGATGAAAATTCGAGGTGAATCCAGCAGAACCTGCTGCTGTTACTGCCTCTTCTAAGCTTTCTGCATTAGTGAGGCAGGGGATAGGATGGGGCAGATTGCTGATGCTGGTAAATACTGTAAATGCAGATGATGTACTTTTTTTTTTTCCTACATTTTTCTACAATCCTCGTATTTAGTATTTAGAGTCCATTGTAGTTCTGCCAGCTATAAGGACTTATTAAATGCAAATAAAAAGACTAGCTGCTCTTAATCCAGAAGAAAAGTGAACAGTCAACAATCCAGGCAGCATCCCCATAAAATCCTGTTGTTGAGTCCATGGAATCTTCCAAACCACATTTATGCTCCTCCATGTGCACTCATGGTCTGGCCTATCTCTTCCATAGAGAAGTAAATTATGGTTCTACTTGATTTCAGGTCATTTTACCAACCAAAACCCAAGTTATAATTGAATATACAAAATTTACTTGTTGACTTACTCTGTTTTCAACTCTTGAATGTGCTGAACTATTATGTGATGACTCCTGTTCCCAAGACTAAGCCAAAAATTAAAGCTTTGAGGGCCAAGCTGGTTTCCAATTAAAGAAAAAAATATTGCTCCATCACTAAAAACAGGCTACTTCCTATGAGGTTTGGATTAACTAGGCAGATACACCCATGGCAAATCTAGAGCATAATCAAGTTATCCTGGACCAAATCTTTCTCCTTTTTTTATTTTATTTCCCTAGTAACTTTATGGTCAGTTACCCAGCTTTGAACAGCTTAAGAGAAAAAATGGAAATTATTTATTGATTTCTTCCTACCTCCCTCTCTCTCCTACTGGCTATTCCCACTAACATTTAACTCTACCCACTAACACTACAGTCAATATTTACACTGTTTGAAAAGAAAGGAGAACATGTCTGGCAATTTAAAATAAAAGTCAAAGCAGGAATTCTCCCAAATCACATTAATACTTATGGAGCTCATGTCAGAAGCGAGAAGAAAATTACCTTTACTATTTTTTTTTTTTATTTCCATATTACTCTATTTTCTCAAAAGCCACACACTAAGTGATCAAACTAATCTGAGGCATTTGGAACAAGGACCATGTGGCAGTTTACAAAGCATTGGCTGTTCACAATAATTTGGCCATGGCAAGTAGCCAAAGGACTGCTCACAAACATATGGTTATTTATTTCCCCTAAACAGGCACTAATACAGCCTGTTTGCTACACTACTTTATAAATATAACAAGCTTCAAAACCAAAAAGGACCACGAGTGCCCAAAGCAATTAATGCAAACAGCCCCAAACAGCCTGTAGAACCACCAGCAGCCTGAATCCCAGCGTGATTTGCTAAATTCTTTTTCACTATCACTCAACAAGTCCCCGAAGACTGGCTCAAACTTAATGTACTGGAACATGTTTGACTCCTTTGTTTAATCACATCTGAAATGGCGTCTTCTGGAGTGACACATCCGCTGAAAGAGTTTAACTGTTGTTCTCAAAACAGCATTGATCCATGTTTTATTTTAGAGGCTGTCAGAGGTGTCTGTCTATGTAAAGAAAAAGCGAGGGAGCAAAGCCCGTGTAAGTGGTGAGAACAACAGGGTAAATTTGTTTTGGGAGGAAAGAAATTCACTTTAAAATGCATTTCATCATTTCAACTCTTTCCATGAATTTAGATTCCTTATGCCTTGCCTAGTGCCACAAAACAAATCCGTAGTTGCCCGTGGACTGGTTGAAGCCAAACAAAATATTCAATTTTGAATGAAAATTACAGCAGAAAATATGAAAAAGGAATCTGTGTGTGGTTCTTCCCCATTATCCAAGTCACACAGCCTTTGTTTACAGTTCCCAAAGCAATCCTGCAACTGCTGCTTCCCAGGGGCAGTCCGAGCTCTGAGGTGGACCCATCCAGATGTTTTCCTTATTATTAGCAAAAGCTTGTTTGATTTTAGCCTGCAAACTGGGATGATTACACTTCTGCAACAGGGAAAACTGAGAAGCAAACCAGAAGAGATACAAAAAGTTCACAAGCAGCAATTTCCCCACCAGCTGTGCCCTTCCAGGGAAACTCGCTTCAAAACCTGGGGCTTGGTCCCAGCTGCTCTCTGGGAAACTTCTTCCACTGCCACCAAGTGTGGTGCTGGAACTTCCCTCCCCTGCCTCCACTCATCCCTGCACATCATCCCAGATCATCTCCTCTTCCAAAAGCCCTACTCGACCCAGGCACAGCTTTCCCAAAGGACCGTAACACACGAGCTGAGGGCAAACAGAAGAGATGCTTTTTGTCACACAGCCCAACAACTTTTGAAGGCAAAACCCAAGGAAGTCAACACGTTTTATGGCTCAGTTTTCCTAAGACATTTTTGTAGTCGAAGAAGGGAAGGCAGGAAGCCACCCCCTCTGCTGGGAAGCATCTGTCTGGACCACCAGAGCACACTGTCATGTTTTTTAACACACAAATCTTAGGTGAGAGGAGCGAGTGTTGAGTTACAGCCTTAAACAAGAGTAATTCCCGCTGATGGGATCTCACTGGGGATCATCAATAGCTCATCTGGAACTGCTGTTGCGCAAATTACGGCCATCAGAGGCTCTGTTTTATGCTAATGAACAACACTGACCTCACTGCTCGGTTAGTCAAGATTAAACAACACGATTTACAATCAGAAAATGCAGCTAAAAGGGTACAGATTCTGAGGCTGCAACAGCAACAGACTAATGTTTGAGTTTGGCATTTAGGGAGGATAAATGTTTAAGGATAAACACAGGGAACAGGTTACAGAATATTTTTTCTGTGTGCAGAATAACTACATGACCTACAATGTCACAAGCATTTACTTCTTCAGCCTTTTACAATATACTAATAGCTGCTAAGAAATAATGGCCCAGTGCTTTCTTTTTGATAGGAACAGATATTTTTCTGTTAGAGAAAAATAATCGTGATAAATTGGTAAGCAAAATATTCTTTCACCCTCTTCTAATGGAAAATAACTGCATGTCTTATAAATAGAATTTTATGAAGTATTCAGTCCTTGCCTGAATGTGTAAAGGCAGAGCTTCCTCATAAATTGATCTGTTTCCTGGGGTTTAAGCTGCATTGAAAAAGTTTGCTGGATAAGAGAACTGGCAGTAGTATAAATAATACTAATTAATTATACCAGAGGATATGCTGTCATTTTAGAATTTGCATATACAGAAGGCTTATTAATAATGATTACTAACTTCCATTTATCAGCATTCCCTTAACAGGTGCCATGTCTTTTGGAAATGAGGAAACGAAGGCAAAAGAGAGAGGCAGGATATCACATTTCCAGCCCCATCAAGTAACTGTGGCAGGAACAGCTAAAGCCTCAGAAACACACAGGTTACCCCACTGAGGGATGTTATTGCCCAGCTGCGGAAATACGTGGGCAATATCTGGAGGACTTGAACAGTGGACACGTGCCAAACCATCACAAAAGCAGGAGACATCCTGGAGAAGAGGAAGGTTAAATAAAAAAGATACTGGGGCTGCTGAAGTGCCAATAATGTTTGTAAACTAAAGGCGGCATGGCAGCCAGCAGGAATGCAGAGGAAATTCAAGGCACAGCCAGAACAGCCAACGACCTTCCTAAATTATTCATAATGTGTCCTTTGTTTGCAGCCTGAACACTTACTTGAAACTCACGATCAAGATTTGAATCCCTCTTTCTGGTTTGGGATAAATAAAAACGATTTTTCCATGACCCATTGAGCCCAATTTGAATCTTGCTACGGAACTTTGCTAATTAACCCATGGGGTATTTTCTTGCACTCTCCTTAAACCACTATTGACGTTTGTTTTAGTGCATCCACACACGGGAGCACCAATCAGACCCTTCTTTGTTCGTGTAACATGCAATGGTGAAACAGCTGAGTGAGTCTGATTTCAGCAAAACATTTTTTTCTTCTTGGAAAGGGTCTGTCTCAAGTTGACCCCTGAAAATCCCAACAATTCAATTTACTGCATTAAAGCTATGGAAATGCAGATGCTAATGATCAAAAGAAAGCAGGACATGCAAAAGTAAAGATGTTCTGCCCCATGAAGATCTGGACACCTCATGTGAAAAGCAGGGTCAGTTCTAGGACATGCTCTTTTTGTCACACCCTGGTATCAAAGGAAGCACAGAAGCACTAATAATAATTTTTTGTACTTAAGTTACTAATTCCTTAAATTCAGCTGGTTTTTAGTTACCTTAGTGATGCTTGGGAGGCGCTGTCCCTCGGGGCCGTGGGTGGTGGAAAGCAGGTTCAGGTTGATGGAACTCAGAAGACAACTTGTGTTGATGGTGACCTGCCACCTACTCTCCAAGAGCTCCCAAACATCAGGACCGTATCTTACTGAAAAACAAAACAGTTGTGACAGGTCAATATGCATTAACACCCCTGAGTCTACTTAGGACTCTCAATAAACTGAATTTTTCAGGCCAAATAACTTCCTTGTATTCAAAAAAACTTGACTCCTCAGTGTTGCTCGTGATGATACTGAGTTACATCTTAATGTTTTCCACTTTAGCCAAAGGCTTCACTGCAAGATCCTGAAGTTCTTTGGCTCAGAACTTCTGAAGGCAAGGTGACTTAAGAAAAGCCTCAGTAGTTGATTCTAATGACAAACTACCCTAAATTTGAGGGGCATTATTTCTAGTAGCACAGCACATAAATTAGTATAATGCCTCCCATTTCCTTGGCAATGATGGGCTCAAACTGTTTGCCCACAAACAAATGTCCCCAAAGCTTCAGCTGTTCAAAGATCAGAATTCTGCTTTCTCACCACCATGTATTTGCTTTCAATTCAGTATTACTGGAATCTGTGACTGGAAAACATTGCAAATAACGTAAAGACTTTTTTTCCCCTCTGAGGTTTGTCAATTTATACCTTTTTTTTTTACTAATTATCAACTATTAGCATGTTCATAAACATAATTTACTGAGATACCCCTCTAACTTTCAAAACACAGATCCTGCATCAAACGTGCACAACATTTTATCACACGTCAAGTTATAAGACAATTTGTTAGCATCTCATTCTTTTATGCCAACTCCAAAATTCAATCCAGGGTTTCTCTGCCTTAAAAGGCACGATTAGTTTAAATTTCTCGAAGTGGGTTTTTTTCCATTATTCATATTTAAATTAAGTTCCCTTGAGATGGGAGAAAAGCAAGGAATTTTTATCAGGAGACTAATAATATAACCAGTGAAAAATCTGAGCATTTTTATATTGAATTTATAAATCATGCTAGCAGTAACCAAACTGTTTAAATAATATATAGAGTTTAACTATAACATACTTATTGGCATAAGTAATTTTAGTGCTTCTTAATGTAACAAATCACTCAGAAAATATTCTCAGTTAATCATTAGCATACTCAAGTCTAGAGAGAGGTGTATGTATTGTTGCCTTTATAATTTGGTAGGAATGGCTGAGTCATAAAACCTCACACTCTGTGCCACTTGATTTACAATTTCCTGAAGATGTTTGGGAACCCTGACAAAGTATCAATTCATCTCTGTGATATAAGCTGCTCTCTGCAGATAGAATAGCAGGTAATTAAACTCAGGAGCAGGAATTAATTAAAATATACATGTCTGAGAGTGCAAAGACACGTATTTGTGTTTATAGGAACAGTAAAAAATACCCTCTGGCGCAGATATGTGTGAAATGAGCCTCTTCTACAGCATCAGGATTTGCTGCTGTTTTATCACAAAGCCCGAAAAACTTCACAGTGGTGACTATAAAAAATTACTGGGGGCAAAGGGGTGTAATTTTGGGCTGTGACTGAGTCAGGCAGTGATGCTGAGCTGATTTCATGCTCTCACCCTGAGCACAGAGCCACCCTTTGCCCACCCACCCTGACCCCCAAAGTCCTCAGGGCCTCCTGGAGCAGCAGCCCCGTGATATTTAGAGGGCGGGGAGCTTGTCTTTGTAGTGTCCTTCCCACAAAGGAGTCACCCAAGGGTTACACAGTGTCTAGTTCAGAGGTATTTTCTGAACAATTAGGTGGGATCCACTCAGAGCCTTCAGTGTGAGGAGGGCCCAGAGCTCAGGGAGTTCAAACCAGCCACACTCCTTTGTCAGCCTCAGTTACGTGACACGACATTTTAATTGGAGGGGGTCAAAGCTGAGAAATCTGTGTCAAGACCCAGATCCGAACTTTCCCAGATTACTATAGCAGTAAAAAGTTCAATTTGGTGCTGTTTTTCAGTACCATCTCTCATTTTCATTTTGGAAATACGTCTCTATTAGCACTGCTATCAATATTCACCCTGTAAGTTCAAGGCCTTTCCCTTAGAATTTCAGGTACCCACTCTATTCTTCTTGCAGTTTCAGCGACAAATTCCTGTTCCACTGCTGCAGTCATTGTACCAGAAAAGCACAGATCTTTGACAAAACTGTTATTTTGGGCTGATAATAACCCCAAACTAGGCTTTCTTCTACACTCCTGTGCAATTTTTGGGCTCCCTAACCTCTCAGCACCTCTGCCTGCATATAAAATGACCATTTTGCTGTACCTTCCCACTATGATTCCCTTCATCTGTTACTGAAAAATATCATTAATTTGCATTATAAGTTCTCACGGACAGGAATACTTGTCTTGATCTTATTTTAAGGCATCAGGGACACACATGATGACTTACCAATAAATAACATTATAACCTTAAGTTCACATGGGCGGTAGCACTGTGGTAACTGAAGGCTAAAGGGCAGTAGGTGAATTATTCCAACCCTTTTCATCTCACCCAACTGAAACACCAATATTTTTACTGAAAAGCTATGTCATGCTTAAAAGACAAATCTTTCAGCTGCCATCTTTTCTCCTTGGCTAGAAAATACTATTGATGCCAGCTGTGAACTTCTCCATCCTTCAAGTCACATCTATGGCTCCAGCAAGCCCAGTCACTTTGTCCAAATTGTTCAGCTGGCGTGTAGTCATTTCAGTGTGATTGGAGGATACATTCAAAAAATCTCAGAGGACTCTCATGACCTTGTTATATTAGCCCTTCAAATGGATATAAATTTTATTCCATGGTTCAGCAGACATGGGTTCTATTCTTGGTTCTGTGATGTGATTCTAGGGAAAAAAAAAAAAAAAAAGGAAAACACTGAGGGCCTTAAGGAAAGATTTAAATCTCTGTGGGTGCTCCTGAAAAAGTGGCCAACAAACAGCCCTTGTATCTCCCTCCCATCAGAGAGAGCTGAAGGAGAATACAAGGGGCACATTCTCAAGGACCAGCTACACTGCTGAGGGAAATGGGCTCCAAAAAGCTTCCAGGCAACTGTGGCCACATCTGTTGGATCCTTCATTGCTCTGAGTGGTGTGTGGAACAAGCCCTGCTGTATCCCAAAGTGTACAGTTCTGGATGCGAGCGGCTCTGGCACTCTGGCAGCTTTTAGCTGTCTCATCTGGTTTGGTGGGAATGACAGCTGACAGGGATGACAGGCAAAACCACTCATTTTTACAGACAAATACATCAAGGCTTTCAATAAATATTTCTTTGCTTGCCTTTGGAACAGAAGTCACTCGAAGCATGGGATGAAGCACCCACAACACGGCTCTCTGCAGTCAGTAGTCCAGCTAAATCCACATCATGAAATGAAATCCTAAGTCAGATTTTCCAAAGTCTCTGTTTTGGTTCACCTGCTGAACTCAACAATAAAACCCTTTCTCTTAGAGGGAGCGGTTTTAGGTTAACCCCATCCAATTTCTCTCTGCGTACTTCTCAAAAACACGTACAAATACCTTCCCTCAAGCACGTTTATAGCCTTTGTCTCCTGGACTGCATCCTAATATCAAGGGAAATTTCTGTTTAAAGGACAGGAGAGGTATTCTAAAGTCTTTCCTCTTCTGCTGCCTTGTCTGCAAGTACACGAAAGCTGGGGATAAAGGATTTATTCCAAGCTAAAGAGGAACATTTTTGTTGGTGCCCTTTGACAAAAGGTACCAGCACTACAGTGCATAGGGACAAAATAATACAATTTAATCTATTGTATTCTAGCAAAGGGAAAGGTTAAAGGGGAGATGGAGCTTTTGTGACCATCTCAGAGGAAGGATTAGCAAGGAAATATCGATACCCACTAAACAATATCTACAGTTGCCTTTTGAGCTGTATTAATTTTGAGCAATAGAACAGCAGACAGGAGGAGTTTAAAAGCACAGCTGGACCCCTAAATGGCTGATAGCTCTGTGAGATCCAGGTGATTGCCCACTAGGGATCACAGGCATGCATTGAACATGTTAATAAGAGATAAAATCCTTCCTGGAGCTGACCAGCTGGACTCATTTTGCCTGGTCTAGTACCTGCAACCAGTCCCTGAAAGGCAGATATTTATCTTAGCAAGGAACTGTTTTTAAGAGCGCTGCTCAAACTTTTATGGGGCTTCTGTAAGTCTTGAAAGGCAGATATTCTTCAAAGACCATCCTCTACTGAGGTCCTTGATTCCCACAAAATATAGAAATCACTAATTTTTCATTAAAAGTGTTCCCACTGGCATGATCAGGCAATAGACTGCAGAGATCTGCAGTGAATATTTCAAGTTCTCTAGAAGGATAAAGTAGTAGGGAAAAGCAGCTGAGGACAAACCGACAGACACCACTCAAGGTACAATTTTTTTTTTTTTTTTTTAAATATAGTTTCTTGAGATAGCTTGAAAACACAAGCAGTGGGCACAGCCCAAATTACCACTGATTCTCAAAAATCATAGCCCAAGAACACCAGAAGGGAAATGTAGTAAGATGCTTAATAAGCTTAAGCAGAACACTTGTTTATGCATTTATCTTGTTTCAAGAAATTAGGTTTCTAAGATATCTGCTATTGGCCATACAGTATTTTGCCTCCTCTGTTTCAGAAATTTAATTTAGTCCCATTGTGAGATGTTCAGCATGCATGATGGTTTATTTCCTAATCTACCATGCAAGAAACTCAGAAAAATGTTTATATTTATCTGTTTTTTTGTGTGAGGAAGGGAAGTAATCACAGCATTGTCTCTAATGCAGTTTCATGCTTTCCTTATAGGCATTATTAGATTAACTTGATAACTCTCAAACAAATTTTGCCACCAGTGATGATCCAAAGACTTTTTCAATTATAACCTTCCAATATTATGCATATCATGATTGCTACTTAGCAGATGGAAGAATTGTGCAGTGAAAGCCTTTGCTGGGGAAGTTTTCTCATATCAACATTGAACACATTTTCACCAGGATTGATTCAAAGCAGAAATTTCTGCGTCCTTGGTCTTTTGCTATTGTCATTAGATAAAAACGCCTTGTTCTGCTGTTGTGTTTATTCCTGTCAAGAAAACAATATGTAATTCTTTTGAAGTACATGCTTAGTATCAAGCAGATTACGCCACACTGACCTGTTTCTGTCCTGGCAAGGCCAGGATCCAACCTTAATGTCTTTGCCTCAGCAAGACAACAACTCCCGAAGTGTCCTGTGGTCGTTTTCCGTGCCACTCCAAGTTCTCTGCAGTGTTAAATTAACTGAGTGGGGTTTGTGAACAAAATCAGTGGAACAAGTTGTATTTTTCCTGCCAGCACGTTGCCCTTCTTACTTGTGGGGTTTAAGAAAGCTTGTGCTCAGGCTTGCTTTTTTCATCTCTCGCCAGGCACAGGCTGATACCATGGTTGTTACTCAGTGTATTCCCACCTTTCTCCCTGAAAGGCTGGGGCTGGATGTTAGTAAGCAGCTCTGCCTGATGGATTCTCATTAAGCTGCAGCTTTTGTGGAGGTTTCACTGCAACTGCCATTTATCTCACACCTGAAAGGGTCTGCCTCCTGTAAGACGGGTGGATTTTAAGCCTCCTTTTTCTGTCTCCAGTGCTTTCACTCACTTGCTAAAAACTTGGAGAAGATACTGTAAATTGTTAGGAGCAGTCATCAAACCCAGGGATATACCAGGGTCTGCAGAGAGGCTTAAAAACCCAGGGCTGGCTACAGGAAGGTGCAGGGAGATCTAAACTCTCTTTGGTGTCAACAGAATTTGAGGACGCTTGGTACATCACAGAATCTGGTTCCTGAAGCAGGGCAGGCTGAAAACACATAACTGTTCATCCTGGAGCAGGTGAAAACAAATCCCTTGCCTGCCTTGTATGGCTTCAGCCTGTATTTTAGGCAAAACCCAGCAACTAATGATTTTCTTCAGAACGGTAAAACTACAGAGAAAAAAAGCAAGACATGCCAGTGTTCCTTGTTTGGAGCCCAATGAAATCCTCTAAGAAAGCAGAATTGATCTGCAAAGCCTCTATTTTTTTCCTTCTTTTCTCTTCATAACTCCTCCAAGCAAGCAAGGAAAAATAATGGGACAAAATTGAAGCAACAAATGGACATTTGAATTTTAACTTACGAACAGAAAGCACAACGCCAACATCACCTGCACATATTTGACCTTTTTTCGATACACTTGCAAAAGTGTAGCTGCTCCTCTGACTTTAAATGTTAGAGAAACGCAGGTTTTAACTGTTATTAATGGAATTATGATGGACCCAGAGAATTCAAACAACCTCTATGCAGTTGTCAACTGTAGCTCTTGCCCTCCTGCTCTCTCATGGCATGTTGAGAGCAGGCTTGTTTTAAAGGTGGGCCTGATATCCCGAGGTCTCCATGTTTTAAATTGAGGGAGGTTCCCAGAAGGTGGAAAAATCCTTCTCCCAGCAAAGCAAACATTAATTGCAGCCTTTGCAGCATAAACCTCCACGATCCAGCTGCAACTGGAAATTGTCTCAGGGATCAAGGCCACGAACCTGCAGAAAGTTCATGCATATGCCTTGTTTTATGAATGTTAGTATTTCCCTTTGGCTTCAGTGGAAATATTCACTGTATAAAATCACACAGATGCCTAAATCTGTGCTGGACACATTCCCAAAAGCTGAACAAAGAAGCCAAGAAGATGGACTAATTGTGTAGTCCAGAATACATAGTTCCAAAAACCAGGAAAAGATTATTTTGTAGGAAAATGCTCTTTCATGTAGAATTTGAGAATGACCAGCACCTAACCATATAACACTCTGCAGACTTACAGGTTCTTACCTTGTTCACCTAAACTTATTTGCTGCAGGACTCAGAACCGATCTAAAAAAATTTACATTGCCTTTCCCTGTTTTTTCCTCCTTTTCCAGAGTATCCCCAGTGATGGAAGGGGTATGGTGCAGAATAATTGCTTGCATTTAAAATGCACATTTTCAAATGCTAGGCTTTATTTTTGGGGTACAAGTTATACCTCCATCTGCACATGAATTGCTGGTGCAAATATTACCATTTGAATGGAAAATGACCTGATTTATGAGCATGTGCCAGGCTGCCAGCTATGCAAGTGCTAAATCCATATCCTCATTTCCCAGGGCAGGCAAATTCGCTGAAGCTGTAGCTCAGCCAGGAGAGAAACATGTTCCTTAAATATCTCTGCCCATCAGTGGTGAGGTGCAATTCTAAAAGGCCAGGGATGGCTTATTCTAAACAGAAATAATAGATGTTTGGTGCACGGGTATGTTATAAGCAATGTTTTGGCACTGGTTTTATTTCTGTATTTTTAATAAGAAGAAAGAAAAACAAATTAAAAAGGCAGGTTCAGAAATACAGGCATCCTCCATTCCAGAAAACACATTTTAACTGCCCTCTTATTGCAGCGTGGTTCACTGCAGCTGACTTGTCTTCACGTTTAATCTGCCATTTCCAACTCCGTGTCCTACAGCTCACACACACATTTTAGTTCTACACCAAGTCCTTCATCTCAAAAGTTCAGGGAACTTCACCAGTAAATAATCAGACTCTTTGGAGGAACACTCACATTACACATAAATGACAAACTAAGGCACAATGTGGGTAAGTAAATTCTCTGTAGGCTTCAAAGGGTAGGATTCAGTATTTCTCTTTCCATTTTCCTTTATTTTGGATCAATAAACTATAAGTAGGCAAAATATTCGCTTCTAAAATTGAAAATAAAATTTACTAGGAAGTATAAATATTATCCAGAGACCAAAGATTCTGCGGCAATGACATCTAAGTTCCATCATTTATGAAAGACAGAAAATTTTTGCTCTCTTTTGAGTTGCCTGCAGTCCCTGGGCTAAAAGTCTAAAAATCTATGGAAATGGCATAAAAAGGACAAAGTGTAATGTTAAACCTGAGAAAAAAATTAAACCAATTTCACAGCAGCAGAAAGACAGAAAGTAGAAAGCACATTTGTGTATCAGCAGCTCGAGAAGCGTCCGAGACCTGCATGTGCACAGGGGCAGGAGCCAGATCTGGGATGATTTAAGTTGTGTTTAGGGCTTGGGTCAAAATTGTCCTTGCAGTGAGTTCTGGATGCCCCCCTGGATTTATCCTGCCCCTGCCATGCTAACATGAATGTCCTGCCGGCTGGAAAAACCAGATACCGCGACAAGACTCACTCACAGAGGTAACCCAAAGAAACTCACTTGACAGCCTTGATCCAAGCGGGCATAGGGAAAGAGAGCAACTTCCAGCAGTCTCCAGGACAGAGTAGCCTCAGTAAGGGGCAACAGGGAAAGAAATGTTTTATCAGGATACCAGAGAGTCGTCAGGAATATTCCAAATTACCAAGGAAAAAACACAACCCCTATACAAACTTTTACTATTACGGCAGATAGTAAAAACTCAGCTATAAACCCCTTTTTAATTAAACCTCCAAAGGAAAAAAAATAATTACTAAGCCCATTTATCCAAACTTATTAAGATTATTTATGTGTTTGTTTCAAATATTACATTAAGAAATGTTGACAGTTTTCCAATTAATAAATTAGAAGCCTGCCAATAAAAACAAGCAAAGGGAAACAAAAGACAAGATTATGAGAAATCGTTTCCATAGCTCCTGAACACCTTTTAGAAGAGAATAAAGGCTATTATTGAGCAGTCAATCTGTACTGACTCAGAGCAAGAAAAAAGGGATGCACATCTCTTTTCTAGTGGTTTGATATTGCCAGTGTATTTTGGGGCTTCTTTTCCTTTCTAACAAACTATTTAACCTTGGCAGAACACACCAAGAACACAAAGGCTGAGACAGAGCATTATTTAACTGCACATAAATTCAGGAAGGAATGATGATCGTTGCCAGTTTTCATCAGTTCAGTTTTTTTGAAAGACATCTGATGCATATTATTAATAGTCCTTAGGAGGAATATGTGTTCACCCTGGCCAGTGTAACCCTAAAATGAACAATCACCACGCTGCTCATACCCAGACAGCTCTAAAATGTAAAATTCCATGGATGAGGACACTTTATACTGAACGCTCACTGAATCCTCAAGGGAGGCAGAAGGGAAACTTCCCTCCTGCTGGAGCAGGAAGGCTTTACTTAACCAGCCAAATACACGATCCGTGTCAAGTGCCCCCCAAATAAATGGGAAAGTTGTGTAGGGCAGGGACAAGTTCTCCCAAACACGGGAAGTCTGACTGGCCCCTCGATCACGTTCCCAACAGAGCCAGTAAGAATTCCTGCTGGGAAAGGCTTTGCCTGATGAATGAAACCCAGTGTGAACAGGAATAGGGGGAGACAGAATCCCCAAGGAGGTGTATGGCAGCAGCTGGTACAGGGAGAGACACCTTGCAGGTTTCATCTGGGTCTTAACAGATTAAATGTGGTTTTCTCAACCTTTTCTCACCTGGGCCTTTAATTGTATTGTCTTTTATTACTATTATATGCACATTATTTGCATTTTAGGCAGAGTTAAGAGTATTTTCAAAGAGACTTAGTAATTACCAGGCATTCCTCATCTGTGAGCACCAGAAAGGTGTAAAGCAGAGAGCTGAGGCATGTCAGTTCATGATCCTGCTCCCCAGCACGTTGGGTTTGGGGTTTTTTGACATCCCACAGGGAGAAAGAGTGTGCTTGTCATTCAGGTGCTGGCACCACAGGGATTAGAAAAAGAAGAAATGTCTTCCAGTGATCAGTAACAAGTTGGAAGTTCTCATGCACCGAGACACTGGGAGCTACAACAGAATCCTGTATTTAGGTAACCACACATTGAAATATAATCCTTTTGCTCCTTACAGTTCTCAGAGTATTTCCTGTTAAATCTGAAATTCATGGAGATACATGAAACTTAAGGATATTGGAAAGTTTACCTCCTTTAAATACGCACTATGTGTTTTAAAAATATAGAGCTGCAGGAGGACTAAGGGATTTGCTAGAGACAGAAAAGAAACACTATTGCCAGAAGTGAACCCAAACTACTGTGTGCAGGGGCTGTACTTCACCCCCAAACTTCATATTTTCTGTGATGGTAAACATTTTAAAGCACCCAAGGTCTCATAAGATCTTCTCTTCGGTGTGAGTCAACATCACAGAAAAAAAAAAAAGGTATTATTTATGTTCACAAGATTCTAAATGCATCATTTTTCATGCCTGAGGAGATCTGACACTTGATTAGGCTGAATCAGGTGACGCTGTCAGACAGACTTCACCCATACAAAGACAACAGTCATGTACTGTCACTGTGCCCCAGTTAAAAGTTTGATGATCTCAGGGGTGTTGCATTCCTGAGGTGAGTTGTGATGTTAATGAAAGGATCGAAGCAGACACTGCAGTTCAAAGCTTGTGTCCTCCATGGAGCATTGGCTGTTTGCACAACCAAAGACCAGGAGATCTGATCAGCCAAACACAAAGATTGTTTCGTCAAGTACCATTTATCAGAACTGATTTAATTTCAAAATTCTGACCTGAACAAATTGTGGAAATTATGTACTAATTATATCTCAGGTATTTTGCAATACTTAATGTATAGACTGACTCGTAAGAGGAAAGTGCCCATTCTTGGTTTAATCTTTTCTCTGAACAAATACGTTGAGGTAGAGTAGAATGAAATATTAATAAGGTAAATGCATGTATTTCCTCATATTTATAAGGAAACATGAAGATTTACACTGACAACTGACAGCCATGAAGTTAAAATGAACTACAGCATTAATGAAAATAACACAACCTACAAAATTCCCTGGTGAAACAAAACCCGCACAGCTCTGACATGCCAAGGTGAGCTTTCTTCCCCCAAAGTGCTGATGCAGTTCTCTGCTGACCCTGCAGAGCTCTGCCACAGACTGGCAGATTTTTTCATTGCCCTGAATTGACTACTGAAAACATCTCTTTTTTTTCCTGTCAGTTTGGTTCTTGGCTTCTCTGCTGAGGATTTCAACTCAGTGGGCAAATATGCCGTGATTTTCTGGTGCATGCACTTATTACCTCCCAAATTCCAGCAAGCCTTTTCACTACAGGCCACCAAAAGCCATGAAGATGATCCAATAGAAAAAAAAAAAAAAAAGTAGAACTTTCTTAACCCACCAAATGATGGAGGTGAATGTTTCAAACCAGCCTGAACACCCCCACAGCCAGTTCTGCTGCCATCCCGTTATCAACAACCTATTTTGGAGACTTTGGCAGCCCCACCTGGTTACATGAACAAATCTCACTGAGTCCCACTTGATTTGTTATTGATTTCCTAGAGGGTGTGCTTGAAACAGCAATTTTAGTGATCTTTGGAGTGGAAATGCAGGGCAAAGAGAAAGCTTTGCTTATAGAGAGGGACTCAAGTGGTCACACTCCAATAAACTGAATCCAGAGGATTTTTCCAACTGAACAAGAAAATCTTTGCAGAAAATCTGCAGTTTTGGGGAAAAAATGCAAATAGTTTCAGACACATTATCTGCTTTACTAGAAATTTGAACTGCTTCAAATTCCAGCACCTGACTGCTAGCAGATCTGAAAATAGGTATCTTATCTTAAACCTGGCATGTTTGTGACAGCTGTCATATTTGCTGACATACCAGAGATTGAAGTGGGGAGCTGTTGAAGCAAAAAAATGAAGCTGATACAGCCTGAGTTAATAATCCCTAGACTGAGCTGCAAGCAGGTTCTTTCTAGGTAAGTCATAAAGGTACATGCTCAGTGTTAATACCAGATCTGGATTTGAAACATCTCCAGGAGAGGGAAACTGTTCACGTTCCAGTTGAATGGAAAATTTCAATGTACTCACAGTCCTGGAGTATCATCAGAGGTGGCTGCTGCATAAACTGTGTTTTAGGAGTGAACACAGTCTTTTGATCTGACTTCAGAACAGAAGAAGCAGCAGCATGAAGAGTCACCAAAACTGGTAATATGTTACAAAAAAGTCATGGTTACAGCAGAAACTGCCACCGGATGAGAAGCAGACAGAGATATAGGAAAAAGGATCCTTTAACTCACCAAAAGAAATATCTGCCCTTTGAAAGGCTTCACCCAGAGTCTTTTATATATATAAATCCATAATGTTTATTATGACTGAAAACAAATTGTGTTCTTCTATTAAGGAAAAATGCATTATCTCTATAATGACCTGTAAGTACAGACTTATACTGTGACCCCTAAAAATTCACTGAAATCAAGTTTTTCCCTAAGAAATCCCTTCCAACCGGATTCTCACACCACAGCTAAACTCTTTGTTATTAGATTACACCTGCCACCGTTTTTTGTGGACCAACATCGACATTTTTGCTCATTAAATCTGAAGTAAATGTGTAGCAGCATCAAATGTGCTGACTTCACACTTAAGTTTATAGGTCAACAAAGGTTGTGGGGTTGGGTTGCTTTCTTTTAAGACAAGTTCCACCTACTCTGGGAGCCTCTAAATTCATAAGAATTTTAGGTGGCAATCGTTCTAAGCTTTGGTAATCATTAATCCCTGCACGTTTGATATGCACTGATGCCTACTTTGAGATCATCTGTAGTCAGAAAGGGAAACCCAGAAGAGTTCTGGAAACCAGGAACTGAGTCACCTTTGCCCACTTTTCCTCCCTTCTCTCCATCCGTTTCCTCATGGCACCTCTGACAGTGACTGCCAAGAGAACATGGAGACACAATACATTTGTCCTTGCAAGTTTGTGTCAGCCCATTTCTGACATGATAACCTATTTTGTTTGATTAAAATGCATGAAAGTAGCTTTTAAAGCACATGGCACTGTGAAGTTTAAACCTTCCTCAGCAGAAGAGTGGAGATTGTTGCTGTTGACATTTGCCAGCGCTCAAAATAATCACAGCGCTTACATTTGGTTGGGATAAAAATTCCTTGTCTCCTATTACTTGGCAATACTTTGATGTTTTTGCAGGTTTTGAAGTGTTATAGGAGTTTCAAAACTAAGTCCTGCAAATCACATCGAATAATTTACCGAGCTCTGGAGAAAAGCTGCCACGAGTGAGAGGAAATACTTATCTTTATATGGACAACACCAATTAGATAAAGGAAAAAAGCGGAAAATAAAGTTTTTCTTGAATTTATTTTTTCAATCATCTGATAGGCCATGATTTCAGAGGCAACTTTTCCCCTTCATATCAGTATGAAAAAGAAAGAGTTAAAAAGTCAAGGCCATGCATCCTTTTCAGACGCTCATCAAAGGTACAGAATACACAGTAACCAAAAATGAAAGTTAATACAAATTGCTACAGACCTTTACTTATTTCTTGTTACTTTAATGGAAGCTCTATTATCCTACAATGCCCTATTTGTGACCTAGTTCTTTAGACAGATTAATTTTTTACCCCACAAATGCTCCCACATACTATTCCAGGATTTTTTGTGGGTGTATCTTCTCATTTCTGGACAAACACATATGCACTAAGTTGATACAAGAGTTGTAAATGAAAAAGTTTGTGGTGATTACACAGATTCTATGACTCGCTGAACTAAAATTTTCAGTAATATTCATGGTTGTTGTTTTTTTTTTTAGAATGGAGGGCAACATTTAATTAGCCAAGTAATTCCATTTTGCAACAGTAAGAGTGAAGGAATTCAGCCATCCACTTTTTGTGATATATAGAGACCTCTCGAAGCACAAAGAAAATCAGTGTGCACCTCCTTTCTTGGTATTCTGTGGACAACTTCAGCTTCCATTTCCCTAAGCCAATACTTTGAAATTTAAAGTTGAATTGCGGTAATTCTTAGTTGCAAAATGAGGATTTTACTGCTTTCTGCTAAAGACTTGAACTACGTATCAGTTGCTCTGCTGTAACAATTATAAGCCATTTATTGCAGGGAATTTACTCTTGGTTTGTAGGTGTGTGACTAAGATGAAGTTGAGTGTCTCAAAAAAAGTTTCAGAGTAAGAAAACAGCTTTGTATTTCTCCCTTAGTAAAACCGACTTCTAACGGATGCAATTCATTCAAAGCTGCTTCCCTCTTCCCAGAAAACTTGAGTTTTAGGAATTTACAGCTTTGAGAAAAACAAATTAGCTCAGAATTATGGTTGAAAAATCACATTGTGGCATGTGATGTCAGGCTGCATCAGTCTGGCTTTATTCTGTGATACAATTCACCAGCAGTGACACGATCCAAAGTGACTTTGCACAATACAACATGTCAGCTAAAAAACCTGAAACAAACTACTTTTATCAACATTATAGCTTAGACAAGTCCACTTTTACAGATGACAATTCACTGAATTCAAAAAGGAAGGGGGAGGAAAAAAGAGATAAAAGGATATGGCTAAAATGTTTATAAGCCATCCAAGAACAATATATCCATTGGAGACTCTGGAGATTTTATTACTTCTCCATGTCATCTACACATTCTAGGGCAAAACTCCCACATTTCCGCCGTCTGCCAACTGCCTTTGTACACACGAAGCCAAGGAAAATCTAATTCAGTGGAAACACAAGTGATCGTTGCCAACACACACGTGAATCCCCACTTTCCTAAATTGATCAAAAGCTGTTTCCCCACACAGGACTGAGATCAAACCTCACCCCCAATCGTTCCCCTACTGATGGGGTTCCTACATTCCTCATGCACAAAGGCTATTTGGAATTTCCACAATGGCATTTGCTCTAATTTCTCTTGCTATGCCAGGGCTTCTTGCTCAGTGATCTTTGAAATAGGGAGCTTACTTTTCTCTTATCTCTTTGGGACACTGCCTGTACTTTCATTAAGGTACCAGGCATAATGCAGAGAGGAGAAGAAAGTTCACAGGAAGGCTGGTCTGTCAAAACAGCAAGTCAAGCTACCCAGTTAAAAAGTTAATTGATGTATTATAACACTGCCCAAATTTTCTGTCCTTTTAATTCTCCTCATGCAAAGAGTCTCTTTGTGTCCTCCCTCCACCGAAACCCACAATTTCTCCAATTATAAAACTCAACTGCAGCAAAATTCAAAGTTTGTGTGTTAGCACAGGCTGTGATTCCGTGGCAGGGAGGTGGAGTGGGCACCGGGTCAAACGTTGAGATGAATTGAGTTTGACATCTTTCAGGGACATTCTTGCACATCTGAATTGCAGAATGTGCTCTGTGCCAGCTTAATTCAATTGATAATGGAGGCTTCATAGTGACCACGACACATTTCACACGTACAATCATTTAAGCACAATGGGATTTTCTTCTCAGAACATTCCTGGAAACATAATGACTTAGAGATTATATTAAGAGCATGATACAATACAAGGCTAAAATCTGAGTGTTATCTTTAGCTTTCTTGGGAAAAGAGCAATTTTAATGTGTTTTGGGAGGTCTTTCAGAATCATTCTTAAACCAGCAAAGTTATCTCCACGCTGCTGAGACACTAAATATATTCAGCAAGAGGCAGAATTTGCCAGATATTTAGATACGTAGAGGAGATGAGGAAACCCAGGAAACAATTGAATCTTCCACAATCCATCTGGACTCAGTGGAAAATGTCCTACATAGCATCAAGAAACACTGCTTGCTATTAGGACCTGAAATACCAGCTATAATCTACACATCTGTAATCAGCCAATCAATACTTCCTTTTCATAGCAAAATAAGATAAGAAACCATTTTCTACAAATAATCTAAAAATGAAAGCATTTCATTCTACAGAATCACATGCCTTTTAAATTGCTATCCCTAACTTTACTCCCACCTATAAATCAAAAACTAGAAAAGGCACCAATATTTTATGCGTTGCACCGTAAAAATTTCAAATCAGATTAGAAAACACGGTTGCCATGGCACCTGAGAACTACAGCTTCATGCAAAGCAGTTTAACAGATGCAAAGGAATTGAACCTTACAGCAGGCACGGCATCATTTTTAGATAAACTTCAGAAGAAGCTGTAAGGGTATTTCCAGATGGCTGGGTGGCTCCTTGTGCCGTATTTCAGGAAGCTGCATCTCTGCATCTGTAGCTGCTTCAGCCCCTCTCTAAGGGTTGAAATGTTCCTACAGTGAAAACTTGACGGTTTTTTGAGTCAATAGGGGTTTTGCCACTGACTTCAAACAAGACAAGGTTTGCCCTTGGCTCTTTGAAGATGGATGGCAAACAGGAACATTTAGGGAGAACAGCGGGCTCGAGCCAAGGAGGTCACACTAACCCACGGAATGGCCCTGCACCTTCGCTCACAGGAAACCTTCCTGCAGCCTGTTCTTACAAAAACTGCCTCCCTGGATCCCCTGAATTAAAATTAAGGGGAAAAGGTTCACAGATTAAGGTGAATAATTTCTAGTTCTATGATTGCAGGTGTTGTACACCTTATTTTCTTTGTCTGGGGGCACCGTTAAGGAGAGAGAACAAAGAAAGAAACATCAGGAATGCTCGGGCAAATAGAAGTCAGAAATAATAGGGACTGAAAAAATATATAGTTTTCCATGCAATTTTGTGTAAAAAAAGGTCACCTTTTTTTATTGCTCTTACAGGAACATTACACTGGAGAGCTCCTTCTCCTGACATCATTGAAATTTAATTCACTGAGACATCTAAGTTGCCCAAGAAAAATCTACTCCTTTGACTACCAAGAACCACCTCAACAGACTATTAAATTACTCTTCAGGAGTCAGGGCTAGGCTTTCAGATTGTTTAACACATACTATTGTCTGTTCTGGTAGCTGAATTAGTGGTCAGGAGAGTAAGTTGGTCATTTTTCCACTTTTTT
This sequence comes from Oxyruncus cristatus, assembly GCA_013399855.1. Classification (NCBI taxonomy): domain Eukaryota; kingdom Metazoa; phylum Chordata; class Aves; order Passeriformes; family Cotingidae; genus Oxyruncus; species Oxyruncus cristatus. The sequence continues at coordinate 2,283,214 of VXAY01000995.1, forward strand.
TTTTTTTTTGACCTGGTCAAAAGACCAGAAGTTCAATGCTTTTTAAAACTTAGTCATTTCAGCATGACTAAATATTAGAAAGGTTCAAAAAAAAAAGAATCTGTTCCCAGCAGTTTGCTCTGTGCAATTTATACATCTTGGCCTGTGAGCTCATTAATAGCAGGAGCTAAATGTGGAGATGAAAAGCTGCCTCCTGTTTTGCTGTGCCACCAAGAGGCAGAGCTTTGCCTCCCACTGCACTTCTCCATTCCCCGATTTCTGGGCTCATCCAGGAGGAGCAGATGTGGCCAACATGCAGCAGGAAAAGAGGAAACTGGCCCCAGCTTCCTTCCATGCTTTAGTGGGATTATTTACTCTAAAAGGCACAGTCCTAAAACCGACTTCTGATCACGCCAAGTGCCAGAGGGGGCTTTGTACACCGCAAATTTCAGAGAAAAGCAAGCAACAAACAGGGAATGTGCTCCGGACAAGTGCCTTGATTGCTGTTATTCTGCAGCCCAACGGGATTGCTGAGCAAGAGAAAAGATAAAGGAGCCCTTTGTAGGCACTTGCAATGACACAGCACACGTGTATGCACATCATGTAACACCTTTCACCACTTTATCTTTTGCTGCTGGGGTTTAGTTTTGAAGGAATTATCTCACTTTGTAACACAGAGGATTGCCAGTGGTTTCAGTGAGGCCTTTAGGTAGCTATAACTCCCCTTAAAAATAGCATTTTAA
>VXAY01000995.1:2283962-2553749 GCA_013399855.1 Oxyruncus cristatus
TATATATATATAAGATTCCCACTCTCTTAAATGAAAAATTTAATTTTGCCAAGAAAAATGAGGTGCTGTATTGGGACAGCAGCACAACTGTGAACTGCTGAGACAATATCCTGACACCAAACCTGAAGGGCCACACTCTTCACTGCTCAGATGTTCCCCAGCCTCTCTGTAGAGCCAGATCCCACAGAGCCACCTTCTGCTCACCCCTTCCTTCCTATCAGGAGGCAGAAGGTGAGGAACAGAGACAACACCCTGGCAACCCAACAGAAGCTGCAACTGGGTTCATCAGAGCACACCACACAGAAATCACCTCATGGAAATTCTGCTTGCTGAGCCTGGAATGTGCTTCCCTCAAGGAAGCTTCACTCCCAGAGCTGACAGGGCCTTGTGTGATCAAGATGACACACAAAAACTTCAGATTTTAATTGATTTCTGGGTTGCAAGGAAAGAATAGTGGTCATCCCACCCCCTGCCCATCCCTGCAAACACAAAGGAGGGGATGTGGGAGGGGAATCCCTTGAGTGACGCTGTGAGAGTCCTTCTCCCCTCTGGCTGTATTCCGGGCTCTTCTTTCCTTCTATCCTCAACCTCTTTGCTGTGTCTGCACTTTAAAGGCCTCAGAACTTCTGAGGGACTAGGAGCCAAGATCCTGGGCCAGTTCCTTCTTGGCAATGCCTGGCTGAGGGGCTGCTCCTGTGCCTGTGCAGAACCAGCACTGGTGGGACGTAGAGGAGCTGGTAAGCAACAAAAAGAGAAATGCTGCAGAGTCTCATTTGCAGCAGAGCACGAGGCTATCTCAGGGGTTTAAAGCACTGTAAGAGTATTCCATCACCCACAAGAGGAAAAGAAAGGAATATAAAAGGCTGACTTGTTTAGGAACTGAGCTGGAGAGGGAACAAAGTTTCTTGAATGCACCAGAATAGCTGAGATGCCATGAGACTGTTTTTGAAGGGGTCACCTATTGTGGTGTTTTTATCTGTTATTTTGACAGTTCTTCATAAAACTTCTTCTTCTGAAAAATGAAACTATTTGGGACAACGGAACTGCAGAAACATAAAAGAATTTTCTCCGCTTAACTTCTGGTGTGCTGATTTTGGCAGCACAAGACTTCCACTTGGAGCAGAAGGGGAGAGCGAATGTGATGAGTCACAACAATGGAAGGATGTTGTCTGCAGCCCAAGCATTCCCCTTGTACTAAAACATCCATCTGTGCATTTCACTCAAGCCTCTGCTGTTTGTAAAGACAGAAAAAGGCTCAGCCTTACATTTCTAGTCCTAATTAACAAGGCTAGAAAAGCGAGACACTTGGTTTTTAGGGAAAAGCTAAAAACATTTCAATTTCTACTCCTCATTTCATTGTTACCACTTGGCCTACCCAGAAAAGTTATATAAGGTTCAGGCTCTTTAATTCCATTTTGAAGAAAGCATTCAACAGCACTTTAAAAGTGATACCATTAGCTATTCATTTTATCCAATACGTTTCATATTAACAATAATCTATCATAGTGCAGGACGATTATTAAAATCTAAGCAATAGGAGCTTTAGCATAAATGAACTGGCACACTTGACTAACCTTGAAACCTGCTTTATAGATTAAAAGTGCTTTTTGCCATGAACACTTCAGTCACTTCACTTCCTTTATATTTTTCATATCTGAATTGTATTTCATTCTTTCCCCTCATACACTTAATTCTATTCAAACAAGCCAAGTCATTTTAAAAGCACTGAATGTGCACCTGATCACGGAGTTTTCCTACTTTTAGATCATCAACAATGGGCACGTACTTACACCAAGGTTCTCAAAGCTTCCCCAGTGAACGTGCAAAATCTGTGCACACATAGACACTGAGAAATCTGCAATATATTTATGTAGGTGGTACACTTTAAAATTTCATCAAAAGATGTTTACTACTCTTTTACTTAACCCCAATTTAGTGCTGACCTCTAAGTTTAAAACTGAATATTTTCGAGCATTTATATTAAGGTATCACAACAAGATACAGGGCCCAGGAGAGAGATGTTAAAATAAAGATAAAATGGGTGGGACAGAACAACAAATAGCACAGTGATGAAAGAAAAGAAAGGGGTGAAGAAATGTTACAGAACCGAAAATAAACAGGCACCTTTGTGGTTTGTGTACACGCACAGCTGAAAGGTAAGCAACCAAAATTACAGGAAGAAACAACATAAAAAGGTGCTTGAAACAAGATAACGAGCAAAATCAATGTAAAGCCTCTTCAAGTCCAGAAAAAAGTCGAAAAGGAATAAAATAAAAATCAATAGTATTTAAAGGGATTAAAAACAATAGGCCACGCATAAAGCACATTTTCCTTTTGGTCTTTAATTGACTTTAACATCTAGAGCACACAGCACAGGTCCCAGTGCTGCACTGCAATTTTTTTCCATAAGGAAAGCTTTCAAGTTTGTTAATTTATCTCATTAGAAAAACAAACAGCTTTATTTGAGATGAGCACAAAAGCCTTTGACATCCTGTACCTGCACTGGTGTTGGGTGGCCAGAGCACAGACCCACAGTTCTCAGACACAGTGGGTGTGTTTGTTTGGAGATAAATGTTATAGTACACTAATCATATCCACAAATGAGTGTATTCCAGCAAATGCAATTGGGCTTTCCTTGCAAAGCAGGGAATGGCTAAAAGCAATTCATCCAGGTAGCCATAAACCTGTCATTTCTTCCTCCTTGCTGCTCTTCCACCTTCCCTGGCTGCTACTTCCCAGCTTGGAGGTGTGCTGGTGTTTGAGACAAGCATGAGGTGCACAGGACAACAACTCTGCTCTGCCCCCTTTCTCCTCTGGAGCAGCTGCATTTTTGGGTCCAGCAGAAGTCAGAGCCTTTGGCCATTACGTGTTGTAGGACAAGAATAGTTATTTTGACAAGAAAAAGGGAAAAGAAATCACGCAATGAAGGGTCAAGGCTCATAGTTAAAAGCTACAGTTCTTCATGGATTCTTATTTATGAGTACAAAATTATTCCCTCATGTTCAGACATCCCCATTCTGCCCTGGAAATAAATTCCCCTTTTATTTTACGCTAAGCCCGGGCTTATTTGCAAGTCCGTGTAGGCAGCTGATTCCTGGCACTGTCTGGCCAAACAATGACTAATTGTTACTGACTTCCCAGATGGTCATTCTAATAACTGGAGAAGGGCAACCAACCCAGCAATCAGGTTTCATTTAGCTGAAGACAGCACAACAGCTGTCTTTTCCTTTCCTAAACACTCAAGCAGAGCTTTCTGTTGTTCCAGTACTCTCTTGAGCATGCAGCAAACAGAGCTCCAATGAGCTGGAAAGTCCTGCTTTAGATGATGCTTTGCTGAGTTCTCACCCCTTTCTCCTTCCACGCTGGTCTGCATTCCTGTCCACTGCACCTGCACAGTAACTTTGGGCAGGTCAAATGGTTTAAATGCAAGTGCTACCCCCAGCCCATTCAAGGCATCTTACAAGAGAGTATCCAAAAATCCTACAGAATTCAGGGTCTTTGCAAACTGCTAATTCAGTTCAGTCACTTCTCACCCAGCTCGGGATGAGCTGCTTAGTTCCCACAGCTCCTGATCCCGCTCAGTAAGAAAGGTGCAGACAGCTCAAACGGACAGACTTTTCCTGAAGAATATTACAGCAATGGAAAGCAAGGGAGGTCAAACCTTTGCCTGCTACAAACTCTTCTGGCTCAAAGGCCAAATGGGCCAGAGGAAGCTTTGAGGCAGAGACAGTCTGGGACATGCTCTGATAGAATCAAACACAGAAACTGGGATGACATTCCCTGGTACTGCTTTGGCTGCAGCAGAATTAAAACTCTTTCAACTGTGTGTTTGCACTTCAGCAGAAAACCTTTTCTATCCTAAATATGTCTCTGAATGTGTTATGGTTCTCGACTTCCAGGCTGGATACACTCCAGTCAAGTGCTAATCTCCCCAGGTTATCAGCTACCGAGTCTAATATTATTTCAGGTGAGAAATCACATCTCCTCCACAGAGTTTTAATTTGTCACATTTCTTTCCTTGGCTTTCCAGTCCAGCCTCTACACAATGTATTTGGTCCAGTATTAGCCCAGGAGCAGCAGGTTTAACAGACCACATGTGTAGTAGGAGACAAAAGATTCAGACCTTGGAAAATTGAGGGAAGAGGAGAGGCTCCTTGAACTGAACTGCCTGAATCAAGGAGCCAGTTCCCAGGGGTGCCAGCAGCAAAAGCCCATTCTGGCTGGATTTCTCCCGCGGCTGGATTGGGATCAGCCTGCAAGCCCTGTAAGAGCAGATCTCCTCTGCTAATCACATCATGCAGCCCTACACTGGAAACCATTCCCGTAACAGGTCTCATGTGACCTACCCTACATTAGCCATTTACAGAACAATTACAGGAGTAAATGCTACAAATAGCTAATCCCAGCACAGCTTCCTCTTTGTTTCTTTTCCTCCTAAAAATATCAGACCATGAAGTCAAGACTCGTAACAACAGGATTCCACAGTACTTTGTTCCTTGTAGCTTTTGATTGCTATCAGGTTGGAAATATGTAAATAGCCTTACAGATTGTTTCTGAAGCCCTTTCACTGGGAAATAATATTAGCTAAATACCAAGAGATAAATTTATAAACAATAAAGTTGATTGTGCACCCTCAATTTTTAAGGTAAGCCACAACCAGGTTTTTTTTTCGGCTGATAAACCACTTTCCAGCCTGACACAATTTCTGCAAATGTGCCATATCAGATTTCTGAATGATTAATTTTCAACTGATTTTTATCAGCTGCATGGCTTTTATATATATATATTACTTTTTATATAGCATTTCCTTTGAAACCACATCAGTTCATAACACTTGTGTACCAGAACTGGGATATCCTAAAGTATCCGAAATGATGGAATTCAGAAAGTATTCCACATCTTCTCAGCCATTATCCAGAATTAAGAATAGGTTTAGTATCACTCAGTGACTCTCAGTTAATAAAATAAAACATTCACTAATATAAAAATTAAAAAATATTCACTGATCGGTGCTTTTATTTCCATTTGCCACCTTTATGCAAATGTCATTGGTGGAAAGGTGTCTCAGTTTGGGTCTGAAGTGTGTTTCAGGCGTGTGGATCCCAGGTGGGGAGAAGAGCATAACCTGAGGGTCTATGGATTTTCATCATGGCTGGAACTGAATGTGAAATCCTCAACTTAGAATATGAACTTCAACTGACTGGGCAAAGAGTTTAAACTGTGAGCACAAGAATGCAAAGCTTCAGCATTAGACTGGCACAGAAAGGGCATTTAACACCCTGTAGCAAGTAGTTGTGTTTAGGGAGACTGTTAATGCCCAATAAATATTTATTTCTGCAAAACCATCTCCAAGAAGGAGCCTAACTCAAGCCAAACATCTCTGAATCTAAATATGAACATAACCTAATAAAATGTTTTCATTTTTAAATTATACATTGCATTCAGGATTTTAGAATACATCAAAAATTCTCTTTGTTAGCTTGGATTAATATTTTAAAGCTGGAAGTATGACAAGGAGACAAAAGGAGTATTGTAGCAGATTAAACAAAAAACACCCTTGCCACATTAAAGTAGCTTTTAGAAATAAAGGGACAGCTGTTCACAGGATGAAAAGAAGTTGGAATAAATGAAACAACTACATGATGTCTTGATAGCCTGATGTATACACTCCAATGCCACAGATCTCTCTTTGTACAATATTTATATTTGTTTCTCAGTAAGATTAACCATGTTCTTATTATTCATCTGCATTTATGCCTCCGTTTCAGAACAGCTCTCAGATTCCCTCCACACCTCAGTTTTGCCTCTAAGTATTATAGGAGAAGAAAAACAACACCTGTGCCCTGCAAAAGAACAGTGCTCCTGCAGAACACACACTAATGAGAGGTCAGGTTGCTTTGGAGAAACAGGCTGAGCATGAGCATGTTTCCTAATTGTACTTCTATAGCAAAGGAAAAGCTAAGATTTTCTGCAAGCTCCTTTGGATAAGTAAAACAGCAAAAATTCTACCCTGTGACTGCATCTGATTGCCCAAGAGAATCCTGTAAACCCTGGAATTCAAGGGAAGGATCGCTCCCAGCGCAGAGGCCACAGCTCCACTAGAAGCCAGCACACAGGTAGATGTAACTGCAAGGCAGAGAGGAAAATCAGGGTATTTTCTGAAATGTAATTAGATCAAACATGAACCGCATTTTTCCCAGCTGGTTTGATAAGTGATTTGATTTTAGGGCTGGCAGTTCACCCCTGCAGCCTCCTCAAAGTACGTGTCTCTGTTTGCTCCAACTCCTGGGCATGTAATACGTGGGTGAGGCAAAGGAGATCATATTGTCACTGTAGGAAAACCTGAGAAGGGCCTGTCTGCTCCCCCCAGCTCAACTGGAACGGCCAACACAGGGAAGATGCCTTGCTAAAGGTGTCCCATGGCTCACAAAAACCTGCAAACAGCCCTGATACCTTCGTGCAAAACCTCCAACAACAGCCACAGCAGGTTCTCTCCGGGCTCATCCTTATTTCTGCAATCACTGCGTCTTATCCACAGAGTCATTCTCCACAGCAGGGCCCCAACACCACACTGCTGACAGAAACACTGCTAAACCTCCTCAGCACATGGAATTCCTGTTCCTGGAGCGAAGCTCTCAGGGGATTTTCCCACAGGAGGAAGGGAATTGCCTCTCCTCTGCCAGGCTCGGAGATGGCTCCTGTGGCAGCAGTGGGCTGACAGCGAGGAGATGACCTGCCCACCTCCTCAGTCCTCGTCCTTGGGGAGGGGACAGATCTTTAGCACAGCACTAGGACATTTTGAAGACAAAGGTATGACAAGACATTAATTATTTTAACATCTGGAAATAGTTAAGGGCCTCAATTCCACATCCAGCTGCACAATAAGAGAAGACATTCTTTAAAATACTTCAGGTTTTTATCTACTGGCAGTGACCCCATGTTTCATTCGGGCAGTACAAGTGTGTTGGCCACATCCTCTAATTGACAGTAAAAGAGGTTCTATTCTGTCCCTGCTAACTAACATTTCATCAGTTTACCCTTCAGAAACATACCATTTTGTCTGCTTGCAAAATTACTCCTTGGAATATTGATCCATACAGGCAGTGTTTGGCTCTGAACTTATTCATTAGAGAAGGATTAGCGTGGGCAATAGAAAAAAACCCAGCAACATTCTTTGGAGTATATAAGCAGTGTGTTAGAAATTAAGCACCACAAAAGTGAGTCATAGGGTAGAACAGATCGATGGTAAAATTCAAATGAATGCACTTGCAGCTAACAAGTGATCCAGAAATGCTGATTCTCCCTGCAGGGCAAGTGCTGTGCTATAAAGGAAACAAAACAAAAATGAATTTATCATACTGTTCTTCACTTGAAGCAAAGTGTGAATACTTGATAAGAAAAATGTATAAAGCTGAAAAATAAGATTAATGTAAAACGGTTTTGCTTTGCTTTTTGTCCTCTTGCTCACAGTGAGCGATGCTCTCTGCACGTTCTTAGCCCACTATAAAACAGGCGAAGTTTCAAGAGAAATCTCTAGAGAAGTCTTGAAGGCAGAATGGGGAACAGAAACTCAAACAAACAACAAAGCTGATTTCCTGCCCTGCAGCCTGCTGGCCCAACACTGTGTGCCTGAATCGTGTGCAGGCAGCAGGTTCATCAGTGCCTCCTTGAACAGGAGATGTGCCCATATGCTGGGGAGATCTGTGCATTATCACCACCTGAAGCTCCCTAAACAAAGATGAGAACAGATTTCAGGCAGTTTTAGATTCCACCACGGGATAAATAGGCTACAGACTGTCCCAAGGCTTGGGAGCCATAAAGGCCGTTTAGAGTCCTTGGGTTTTTAAATCTATTTTTATTCTGCTTCCACTAGAGGTGAAGAGTGACTCCATCACTCAATACTCTGTAGAACAACTTGGATGCATCTTCTTGGACATTGATTTTAGTGTTTGGAACTGTTTTGCTCAAGGTCTCTCAGCAAGTGTGTGCCAAAAGAGGAACGACTCAATAACTGGCAAAAGCCTCCTGTTTACCTGAGAAATCACCTCATGGCAGACACAGATGGAAGAGCTTGCCATTTCTCTGATTATATATGCAACAGTTACTCAGGATTTAAGGCAAAACTATGGATATTAGGATAGCATGATGTGTGCCTGGTCTCCCCCCACCAATTCAGTGTCACAGCCCTGCCACGTTTTTTGGGGAGTAATTTGTTCCTGGTTATGGTCTAACGTGTGTGTGGCACTTACAGCACACCTGGCACAGGAATCTCACTGATGATGAGCAAGGGACACAGGAGGAACATGGCAGGGTTCTGGACGTATTTTCTGAACAGGAGTGGCAGAATTGGTCTTTGTTATTTTCAGATTAAGCTCTTTTTCTTCCACTCTGTTGGAAACAAATGGCAGAGACAAAATGAATCCCAGACTTTTCTGACTGTATTTGCTTCTTTTCCACTGAATGATGAGAATGCAGTGCTTCCTTGGGGGTCTTATTCTAACTTGATGGTTTCCAATCATACATTTTGTGCCACTTCTAGACTCGTCTGACGATTGCTGAAAAGCATTTTCATGAAACTCAAGACAAGCTGAACTATTTATAAGGTTAATTTGGTTAAAAAGCAACAAAAAGAGAAATATGACTTGACTGTCTCGTGGGCAATTACACAAAGCAGCTCTAATATGTAAACAATTACATAAATTATATGAAAATTCTTTGCCATAGATATGAATACAAAAATAAAAAGTTACAAAATACTAGATGTAGGGTTATAGCTAAGAAGGACCATTTTGTCTGTCCAAAGAAAATGAAGAATTATTCCCTCATCATGCCCCTATCTCCTGATTTAGTTTGCACATGCTTCATTGCAACATAATGAAGAACCTGGAGCATCTGTGGGCACTTTGGAAGCTGCAAATTAAGATACCAGAATTTTTCTAGAGCCAATTGTCATTTGTTAGATTACACCCTTTTCTATCACAACTGAAGAGCACTTTCATAATGAAAAAAATATTTTCCCATTTTTTTTCCCCAGAGACAGATATTTTTCTATTTAATGCTCAGTGTAGGATGCAGATTATAGATGATTTGTACAAGCATACATAATACAATAAATAGCTGAAGAATGGATATCAGTATGAATCAAAATGCTATGCGCAAGAACCTCCTAAACTAACATCGTTCAAAAATCTGGGAGTGCATTATAAACACTCTGTGGGCTATTTTTCAACCCTATTCATTTCTTTTCAGACAGAATACCTTAATTACAGTCATTGGGCAGGAGACACTTAGGAGAGAAGGAAGGTGAGACACTAAATAGTGGGTTTGATTAGTACAGCCACTGTGACATCCAAGAAACAACAGTTTAGATAAGGATGAAGGGAAACCATTAAAATGCTGTTACACGATATTTGTGACTCCTGATTTTCTGCATTACTGGGATTGTCCTGGAACACTATACCCTGATTATGCCCAATTTTTAATGACTGATTTACTTACAAAGGGGCACAAATAAACCCAGTGTAAACCAATAGACTTTAAAAAGGAGCATAGTTTGTCCAAATAAAAGAATCTAAATCACATATATTACTAAAAGTAATATAGCAGATAGATTAAAGAAAATGTAACTGTAGTTCAGATCCCTCTGGGCATTGTGATGTAAACATACTTGTTCTGCATCACAAATAATACACCCGATCAATGTGCAGCCTTTGAAACCTCTTGAACAAAGTTTCTCTCCGAACGATCAGAGGCAACCACACTGGGGTTTGCTGCTTAAAAGCTTTTACAAGTGTGTTCACACCAGATTTCACGTGGCTTGAATATCTCCTGTGGTTACCCAGAAGTGTGGTGATGTTGTTGCTGGATGTGTCTGGTGGATGTTTGGGTGACTCGGAAGCAGAAAACAGCTCAGCTTCCCAGACTGGAGCTGGAATGCCTCTGAGCAAGACAATTTTAGGAGGAATGAAAAAGCAGGACTGAGCTAAGCAATTATGATGGAGGAGCCACCATCTACTAAAAGAAATCTAAATATCTGGATTACAGAAATACAGATCCAAGGGTTAATCTGGCAGCGCAGTAAACTCTGCAAGTGATGGCCCCTGATTTGTCACATGAACCACATACACGTGACAGAGGCTCCCTGAGCCCCCAGGCAGGAAGAGCAGAGTTTTCTGACAAATGGGTTTCATTTCTTTGGACAAACACTGAATCTGATGCCTTGGTTCCTTTACATTGCATTGGGACTTATATACACAAATACCAACATAGCGCTTCTGCAGCTACTCTTAAATCTAACCCTAAAGTATCTGCTGGCTCAATACTCCCTCAGAGACCAGCAGTGCTGTGTTTTGAAGGATGCACAGTCTAAGCCTGCATTTATTAGGAAATCTGGCCACTCATCCTGAGCCTTCTACTGAGATTTGCCAAACTAAGTTGACTTCAAATAAGCACAATCAGCACTCACTCACTTTGTGCTGCTATAAAAGCAGAATTCAGCTCTGTGATATTGCTGCAGTTGGCTCCTACTGTAGTACATAAAAATTATTGATCAATTTGCAGACCACTTGGAGAGGCAGCCTCAACAACTGAGCATGAGGTACCCACAGAAAATGTGACAGTTCCACAGATATTTTAACAGTGCACAGAAAGATAAATAACTTATGTGCAATATTAGCCAATGATTTAAATAATACTTTCATTTAAATGATAAAGAGAGAGCTCTAAGGTACAGAGAAACCTCTTTATAAAGGAGTTGGTGTGTTCCTGGAAGAGACTTATCCTGAAAAATCTTTCTGGTGAATAGGAAAAAAAACTTAACAGAGATTGAGAAGGACCAAAACACACAACAGATAAACCCCCTTGTCATTTGGGCACAGGTTTCATCAAGCTTCATCAAACAAAATAATGCTTCTTTAAGGCTTGTTTCCTTCTTTGGGGTTTTATCCTCCTTTTGTGGGGATGTGTGTTGGGGTGGGGATGTTCCCATGTTTCTCAGCCTTCCCAGTTCTTTCCCACTCCCCACACTGAACACACCTTCCAGCTGTGTGACAAGAGCACAGACATGTGAGAAAATCACAGAGGGCAAGGCCAGAGAAAAAAGGACATTGCTGACAGTATTTCACAGGTCAGAGCTCCCACATCAAGTCTTTAAATGCCAAAATGCATCAGGTAAACACGTCTGGCTTCCATCTGGGCTGTTATAAAACCCCAGAGTTTTGATACCTGAGCAGAGTAACTTCCTTAGCTGCAAATGCCTGGTACCAAACACAAAGACCTGCATAAATAGCAGTGAGATGAGGACCCAACGCTCTCAGTTGATTGTATGAGCAGAACAGAGAACACAGAGACACCAGAATTACTGTCACTGATTAGGGATGAGCTTCTATAACCTGCGGAACCTCTGTTTTTGCTTTGCCATTTATGCATCACCATCCTGCTTCACAACTAAAGATAACTAAGAACTTAAAATGCTTCAACACCTGTAATTTTCTAGATAGAACCTGTAACATTATAAAAGAACTAATGTGTAATCTGAATAGGTGAAAGGGAAAAAATAAATTGGTCTAGCAACATATAAATGATGGCAAATGTAAGTTTAATATAAAACCATATTAGAACAATTGAGAATCATGAGAGGCTGATTTATTATTTATATAGCACACTAAAAGTTATCTGTAAAGGAAATTGTGTAATATGCAGTAAATTAGACAAAGCTGCACTATAAATTGGGATTAAATCTTAAACTGGTTTTAATATTTAATATGCTATCATGACTCGCATTTTCAATAATGGTTGTTCAAAGTTCAGGAGGAAGTGTCAAAGCAGGCAGAGGAGGAGCAGTTGCAAAACCTTGTCCCCTCATGATGTAAATTAAATCAGATCATCTCTTAATTGCCAAAACCAGACAAAACAAGCACATTTCCTCTGTTGAGGACCTGGTCCAAAACTCACCCGAGATACTGGGAAGACTCTCCTTAAACTCAGTAGAGTTGAGATCACAGTATCTGCAAGTTACATAATGAGGGCCAGATAAAGGGCATTAAACAGGAATAAAGTAATTATAAAATTTTTGGTTTATTTTTAAAGATTGCAGAGTGGAACACTGTCTGAAATTCATCTTTGGTATGAGCAAAAATAGTATGTTAGAAAAAACAATTATTCCAAGGGAGCATTCAGATTTCTGCTGTTTAACTTGAACAAAAAGTCAGAGCTGAAGTTCAAGAGCCCCTCTGGATTCCAAGCCTCACACCTAAGTGGGCACTATCTGGGCATCAAGTGACATGATCATTTTTTTTTTTTTTTGTAAGTGCACAGGGTGCAAGAAGATGGCTCTTAGATTTACTAGAGTGTATTTCATAAGTTAAACCCAGTTTATTTATGGAGTTCCACTCAAGATTCATATGGAGCACTGATTTGGAGGGTGTTGACCTGCATGGCTCAATCCTGCCCCACACATTTGGTATTTGCACTACTGTGAAAAAACAATTGTCTCACTTACAGTCTGTGGCCTTAACTCACTGTGCAAAGAAAATAAATCAAAGTCCTTGACCGAAAAGGTTTATAACTGAAGATGTCAAACGACAGACAAACAAGAGCAGGGACAGTTCAAGGAAACCATGACACAGCTTTGGTCAGCACTTTAGGCAGTGATCTCAGCACATTGCAGCCTGACTCCTGTCAGGAGAGCTTTAAAGGAGAAAATGGCTTTGTTTTATGGAGGGTTGTAGAGAATCTCAAGGGCAACATGGGAAGGGCACCAAAATTCTACACGTGGTCTATGGGGACAACTGTCAATGCGGGGAGAGAGGTCAAGCTACTGCTTCTTCATACTAGAGGATGACTGAAAAAATGGGATATGGCTTTAAAGAAAGAAGATGATTAATATTTGATCCACTGGAGGAGAAGACAATCACAGAATCTGAGGTGATATTTCAGCAGCAATTGTCTGAATGGAAATGAGAAGTTGACATTACTGGTAAAACAGAAGAAAAGGATGTTGCACTGCTAATCAAGACACAAAGCGATACTCTATCCACATGATCCTCAACTTGTGGAGTACTGGGAAAAATCCTATCATAGGTATGCTTTATGAAATAACTTGCAAAATATAAATATATTCATAGCTGCGCATACAAAGAAAAGTCTGGGTAAAAACACTCCATCCTTAACTCTTCTCTAACATATTAAAATGTCAGATGTCTAAATGTATCAGTGGATCAATAAACTGAATCACAATCTGGCCAGTCTGGCTGTCAGTGGCATAGTTGGACAGTTCCACAGAAATCCAGTTCTGTACTTGTTGTCCAGACAAACCCTCAGGAGTTCTGTTTGAGTTTAGGGCCTTCAACCATTTAACTCCTCTGCCTGATGCCCGTAACTCCCCTAAAAGTCACAAGAACTGCGAGTGGAGCAGATTTAAAAGGAAATGTTGTCATTTGCAGCTTAGACTTCGTTAATGTTTTTGAGGTTAATGTGTTCTGCACAAAAAAAAAAAAAAAATTTTAAAAAATCATATTTTGTTGTCTGGAATGTTTTGAGCTGCTTAAAATGCCTAATTGTCATTTTGATTAATGTAAAATAGGCATAAGGCAGATAAATGTGGTCCACAGTGAATTGGCATTACAAATGATAGTGCTTCCCAGCACTGCCACTGCAAGAAATGTAGATTTTATTTCATATTTTCCTTTAAAAGATGTTGGTTTGCACAAGACTCACAAGAGAAGGTCTCTTTATCTGCATGAATTCAGCCTGCTGAGCTAAGCAGTGTGGCTGGAGGTTTCCTTTAAGAACAAAGGAGCCTCTGGTCACAAGCCCTGTGGGGACCCTGAGCTTGTTCCATGGTCACCTGGTTCTAGGGAACAGTTTCTGTACTAAAAGATGTTTCTGTCACACGAGGCAGTTGCCTCCTTGAGTCCCTTCAGCTCTTGTAGTTTATTTCTTCATTACCTCTAAAACTGATGCTTGTTCATGGCTAGTTATGATTCCAGTCAAATGTGAAACCAATCCAAACACACAGTGTATTAGTGGAATATACTTTTGCTTATGTCTTCTGTCAAGCTCGATGGATACTGACTGCACACTATTATTAGTGCAATATCTGGGCCTAAAAAAACAATGAGGAAAATGACACTATGAAGGAGGACAAAGATATAGGAAAAAAGAACCAAACACCCTTGAATTCCTGTGTTTTGGAAACCAGCACTACTTTTTCCCCTGATGACAGTTCAGTCATTCACGAAGTACCTTGTTCTCATTTAGGACAGCCACTCTCTTTATAATTCCACCACAGCAGAGCATCTGGATTGTACTTATACCTTTGAATATCTCCCCTCCCAGCTTTAATTTATTTCCCTCCCAGTTACAAATACCTGACAGCCAGCAGTGGTCTTTGGGAGTCGGTCTCCTGTAAGTGCCTGGTCTGATTAGGCTGCTTTTTATGATCCAGCAAAAACTAGTAAAAGATATCAGGATATCTTTAATTCCCAAAACTATCCGGTCACTTTATCTGTTGTTAAAAGGAAAGGGACAAATTCTTGGTTCTTAAGGGAAAGGTAGATTAGGAAGTAAAGGTTTCCCTGGAAAGCACACCGTTCTCTTTCCACACTATTAGAATCCATGTTA
This sequence comes from Oxyruncus cristatus, assembly GCA_013399855.1. Taxonomy (NCBI): domain Eukaryota; kingdom Metazoa; phylum Chordata; class Aves; order Passeriformes; family Cotingidae; genus Oxyruncus; species Oxyruncus cristatus. The sequence continues at coordinate 2,298,585 of VXAY01000995.1, forward strand.
ATCAGGAGCTATTTATCGATATATTTTCCCAAAGAATAATGCAACTAAAGGGTTTATTGATTTCTGGAAAGTACACTATGTTGCAGACTGTGAAAGAAACTGCTGTATTTCTTTTTTTCTAAAGACATCTGATGTTCAGAAGGTAAAGGATTATAAATTAAAATTCCAGACATTTTCTGCACCTGCTGCCTCTGGACTCAGTCCCAGGATAATAACTAACTGAAATCATTGACAGCAATGAGGATGGGACCCACTTGTCACTTCTACAACATCTCCCTCCAGAAACAGCCATTTTAAAGGATATTCCTGCAGCCTGGGATTCCCATCCAGCACATCACCAGGTGCACAGGGCAACTGGACCAGGCTCGTCACAGCTCCAGTGACTTCCACATTTGGCCAGAAAAATCACACAGGGTGGAAATTGGGATGTAGCTCCACATCTACTGGGCTACATTTGATGCACAAGAATAACCATGTAGCCTCTCCTGTGGGAGAAGAAACCCTGGGAATCCTTCTGTGTGGGCTTGCTCCCCAGACCAACACCTGTAAATCCCTCCCACTACGGATAAAGGATGACAGGATAGACAACCAGCCCATTAAAATATTTTTGGGTGTCTATCTCTGTATGTTCTCACCACTTGACAAAATACAGCTCAGATAAATGTGAGGCAGTTCTCCCAGAGAACACACTCTGAAATATATTTCTGGTGCTGATTATAAGCTAAGGATAATTTATTTTTAAAAAATTCTCAGCAAGAACATATCCAATCTTTATCATTATATGAAAAAAACATTATGATATCCAGCTTGGTATTACTTTTATGAGTTCCATTCTTTCTTAATACAAACTTGAATAAAAACCGGTCTGGCCAAACCTCGCTATTTTATTTCTTTTATTGTAACCATTAAATCAGCTTTCATTTCATTACTCTAATTGTGCCTGCGAGCAGCAACTGCCACCTTAAGGCACATAACCTAATTTAAAAGGCTCACAGCTCATTCCACCTTAAAATATATTGCAGTACTTAGGATCAGCACAGCAGGTCAAGCTCTACAACAGCACTCTTGTGATCAGAGGACTTTTTGGCAGTTAAATCAGGAGAAAGACTGAGGCAATGTAAAAAAAAGTAACATTTCTCTTGCTTAAAAGATACACAGCAGTTGACATAACCATTTTTTACTTGTACCTTAAGCGTCTCCAGAGGATTCATATTTAGGTAGAGATTTCTCACAGAAGGAGCGTTTCTCAGCGCAGCACACAAACATCTAATTCACTTGGATGATTTTTACTGTAGGGATTATACATGTAAAGAGCCACCTTGCTGGGCTGTGAGGGGAAAATCCATAATGATGATATATATGGCTGTTTGTGCTGCTTGTGTGGGCCCTTCTCCCATTGTTTCTGGCTGTCTCTCGATCTTTATCTGTTCTTGGCCTCCCTGTAAATTGCGTATTCCCTGCATTTCACCGGTGGGGAGTTGGGACACACAAAAATTAAGCAACTACCTAATATTACATAGGAGTGCAGAGACAGAGCTGGCATTTAAATTTAGGCCTCCTGCTTCCCAGGTGAGAGCTCCATATAAAAGGTGCTGTTGTACCTACTGCTTCTTTCCTTTCTCACTGTACAGTGAACAGACTCATTCCCTACGGCGTTGTTTATAAAGACTTTCCTCTGTCTGAGGGATTCCAGCTCCTGTAAACAAGACCATAAGCTAAATACTCTGCTTGAGGAGACATGGGCAGATCTTCATCAGCAAGAAGAGCAATCACAAACCTAAATCTTGTTATGAGGTGTAATAAAGGGGCAAACTAATATTAGGGTCCTAAACGCCCACGAATACCCCAGGAGCACAGCCCACCCACCTTCATTTGTGGACTGAAAGCCCTGCCTCCAATGTTTTTTACCCTAGTGCCTGGTCCCACTGGGCCAAAAGAAGCAGGGATGCCAGGAGGGAGACAAACTCTCAAGGGGAATCAGGATTTGTGTGGTGTGCAAGGTCTACAGGAATTCCGTGCAAACAACAGATAAATATCTGCAGCCTGATGGTTTGCCTTGGAGGTAGGAGGGATGTTTTCCTCTGACTCGCAGTGAATCAGATGGATAGGAAATAACTCACCACTCTCCTTGGAAGGGACCAGTAAGTAGCTGCTCATTTCATGAGCTAAACAGATAATTGCACCTCAAAAACAGCAATAAAGGACCAAGCAGTCATTGGACTGGATACATACAATGAATGGATCCATTCCTATTATGCAGCTATTTTGGATATGAGAGACCAGGAGGTACATCAGTGGATCTTGACCAAAAAAACACAATAATCCCACTTTGACATGTCCTGCAGTGTACCAGCTGTATAAGTACTTGCATAAACCTGTATTTACACATTTCTACATATGCCCCACCCACCTACAAAATAGATTCTCATGAAAAGAACTCCAACTTCTTTTCAGAAAAGGCAAAACATACATTTCAAAATTTCTTCAAACCTTGTTTTTGCAGATATTTTTAAACAAGTTTTTACCCTTCAAACAAATCAGCATATTTTTGAAATTCTTCAGTTGAAGTGTCATTGATGAAATACTCCAGGCTGGGGAGCTTCACTATGTGATAAGAATGACTTAGCTGGGAGCTTAGGCATCCCAAAATGACAGTTTTCAGAAAACCCTGATTCTGTTTTCATAATGTAAATCAGTTGATTGAGTGGCATATGGTTATCCTGTTGTTATGACATAGCGTGTGTATTTTCCCTGCATCAATAAAATTAGAGCTTGAAAAAAGCACTCATTTAAATTGGAACATGAAAAAAAAGCCCTAATTTAAACACATCATACATATAACGTGCAGGAATATATGCAGATACATAAGCCTGATGCATAAGCTGACATAACTTTAACCTGCTTCAGAGGTAAGGAGAAAACAGGTCACTGGAGACCCACAGTTGTTCCATCAGCCAAAGTGCTGCTCCAGTATCAGGTCACTGACTTCACAGTCTGTCCACTGCAGGAAAAGGCCATACTTCACAACATGGCATAAATTTATTTGAATTACTGATTATTAGGGGCCTGATTCTCAGTTGTTGTTTTTTTACTCTTTGAATTGTTTTTCACTGTAGTGCCAAACGCAGTGAAAATACTTCCATTGGTTTCCCTCAAATATTATTGATCCCACCTTCACATCTTTTGATGAATATTTAATCATTTTGACAAAGTGCCACAGCCCAGGTGATGGAAACACAAACCAGTTGCCTCCAGAGGTGCTTCAGGGGCAGAGGTTCAAAACCCTGCTACAACTCTTCCATATGCACAGGACTACTGTGATTTTGTTATCCAGCTGAGGGACTCCCTCCTATTTCCCTGTGTCCTCAGGGTGCTCAATACATGCAATTTTAACAGAGAATATGCAACACTATTGTTAATTCTGAGTATCCTCCCTAGATACTTTATCCAAGCAGCTCTAGAGCAGAACAAAACCATCTGATCCACAAGGCTTAACTTTGACCACAGGGATTATATATGATAAAATGTGTCCTGTAAAATCTTTGTGATGCCCTGGCAGGATCAGGATGTCGGGGATAAGGTTTATTTGGAGAGTGTTGTTGGTAAGTCAGTGAAAAATAAATTTACCTGATGAGCCTGTGAGCACAAAGGCCACAGTCAGGCAGACCTGGCAATCATCTCAATAACTGGCTGATGGTTTCTGTGATGTGGTAACTTTTTCGTGCATATTGGCAGATTGCTTCTAAACTAAACTTTGTAACCCAAGTCTCTAGCACGTTTAGAATTGCAGATGTGTGTTCTGAGAATTTGCAGTGTTTGCCAGAAAGACACTATATGATATTAGCACAGTTGGTTCTGAATTTTAAACCCAAATCTGATGTTCTATGACTCACAGCCTCAGGAAAGAATTAGATGAATAGCTCATAAGGGGAGAGACACCGCCTGAATATCTTTATAGAGGAGATATGCTGAATAATAAGCATTATCTCCATATGACAAGCTACCATTCTATTTAGGATATGGTGTGCTGCTCTACAAGCAGAGAATGCCACACAGATACTCATATCTGAATTATCTTTAATATACCTAGAGCACCAGAAATCAATGAAACTGCAACAGTACAGACCTCACTCTTTGCTTGTTCTCTCAGTTCATGCCCAGGATGCCTCACTGACACCCCTGGACGGTCCACCCTGAAATCCAGGCTGTCCCAGCACCTCCAGAGTTACCAGGTAAGAATTAGTCCACATCTCTCATCACAGCATGGGCATAATCTCATATTAGGTACCCATAATGAACCAGTATTTGTAATACAGAGGATACACACAGCCTCAAGAGAGTTGGACTTTAACTTAGATAACAGGCACCTAATTTCTCTTAACATCTTTCCTGTAACAAATGTCCCCCACGGGATCTAAAACCAGGAGATCTGAGAGGAATTCCTGTGAATAAAAACATTTAATACATAAGGTTCTGAAAACTCTGGGTCACCTCATAGACTCTGTTGTTACTAAACCTAGTTAACCTAAGGTTAGCAACCTAGGGTTACTAAAACCTTATTTTCAGGGTTTCCAGACTCCATCATGTGCAAGGATTTCTAGGATTTATGTTGGGTATTCCTCTGTCTCCCAGGGCTCAGAAGCACAATAGTTGGCTCCAGGAACTTGAAGTAAACCATCTCCAAAGAATTACAACGCAGAAGTGAACAACAGCTTGTGGAATTGTAAGACTTGTGGTCCCATGTAAGTCAATCTGCTCCAAGCATCCCCATTATAATTCTTTTTGAAAGGCCCAATAAATGTTGGTATAAACTGATTATAAATCACAAACCTTTTAATGACTTCCAAGAGGACACTGCTTTGCATGGGGAGGAGGTGCACTTTCATTAGGCTGACTTTACTACCTAACTAGCCTCACATCTGGAGCACCGTGATTTATGGCACCCTCAGGCCGTAATTCTGTGCAAGGAACATGGAAAGAGTTCCTTTCATTGTGCTTTTCTAGGGGGGTGCCCACACCAAACAGCTGAAGAGGTGATGGGCTTCTCCTCTCTGCCTTATCATGTATTTCGTGTTCCTTTTTGCAAAGACCTCGTGAAATTACCCTCAAAAGTCCTGAAGTTCTGCAGTAGGACATCAGAGCAAATATCATCGTTCAAATAACACATTATTTAATATATTTAACACAACAGCATCTAAAACTCCTGACAGAATTTGAATCCTCAGGGATATAAAAATATGCAGTTTAAGGCCTCTTGTTCTGGCGAGTTTTATGTTCGATACCCCAAAAGGACAGAGAGGTTGGAAGAACACGGGTTAATTTTTGGTTTGTGGTCTTTTACGGCTGGTGTGGTGCTTCAGCAGCTCCTTACCTCTTCCTTGCTCCCTCACATTTCCTTATCCCACTGTCTTTTTGGATTCACAGTGAAGCTATGACTTAATCTTCGTGAACAGGAGAAGAACAAAACCAGGATATCACTCACTTGCCTTCCCATTTCTGATCACAATTATTACAAGACAGGGAGCTGCACTAGAAATGTTTTAACAAACATCCCTCACTATTTCTGTCTCTGTACTTTTACATCCCTGGTAACATTTCTAGACTCGACCCAGGCTGAGTTTGTGTGCTAATGCTTGCAAATTTGGCCTGTGAAAAGTGTCTCCATGAATAAAATTTATCCTTTAAACATCAGCCCCTCTCCTTCCCTGCTGTGCAGCATCTTTCATTTTTCACAAGGTGCAAAAAGGACCTACTGATGATAATGTCCTTTTGCTCCTCTAGAAAAGGAAACTCTTAAGCCCTCCAGCAAAATATGTCCCTGTTTAACAAGTAACTGAATAAATGCAAACTCCATGGGGCTTTGCTTAATGGGGCAAGCAAGTGCTTCAGTTCACCAAAGTTGAAATCATGGATGCTAACTTCGAAATACTCCTTTCTCCTGAGGCTCAAGCAAGAATCAAGCAAAGAAAATCAGCTGAAGAAAAAAAAATATTTAAAAAAATAAAAAACCTTCCAGATTTTTTTTTCTGCCTTACGTCCCTATGTTTTCTTTTTTAAAAATTACAGACATAAAAAGTGAATTTCTTTTTTTTTTTTTTTCTCTTATTTTCTTCTCCAATTTTTTCCTGTTGTGATGCTGAAGTTTTCAGCCATTCTTCAGCTCTTGCAGAGGTACAGTATGGAAAAGAGAAAATCAAAGAACTGGAAGGAACAAAGTAGCAGGGAAGGGATCCCAGTGCTTGGACAGCAGGTGGCAAATAAAATATAAAGGCCTTCATAACAAACTAAATATCCTAAGAGTATTCTGGGATGTGTACATAGATAAAGTGATTTTTCACTAGAATGGCCAAAAAGACAGGACTTTCCATCAAAAACTAGGGAAAGGCTGAAGTGACCCCACCAGCACAGCAGTGCTGACACATCACACCTTGTAGGCTTTGCCAGTCCCACGAAAGCTGCAGCAAAGCCTTCATGACTCAAACACTAAACCTTCAAACCAGCTTTTTTTGGCTCCCATGCTGCTCCCTAAACAGAAGGACTGGTAGACATCTGCAAACGTGGTTCCCTTTACAGCCCTCCTTAATCTCCAGTGCTTCAACAGACCCACAAAAACAGTGACAGCTTGAATTGGCCAGCTGAGCATCGACACTGCTGCATTGCATCTCGAGGAATATCATCGCCTGGGTTATCCAAGCTCCTTCTTAAGCACCTTTGGTCTTTTTCTTCTTCAGAGAATGTAAGATTCAGGGAGAAATGACTGGATTTTTTGGGGTTTTACCTACATTTCTTCGGTACAAAGCACCTGAAACATGAAAACAACAGCAGCAACACCTCCAAACCTCTCATTTCTTGCTGCACTGGCTTATCTGAGAAGTTATGAGTTTCTCTCCTGCATATAGGGGACAACCCTCAAAGCACATACAACATCTATACTGTACAACAGGGTTCAAAATCACCTGCTATCAGCACTAATTACTCATTGTTTAGGATCTCCGATATTATTTTGAGGCTCAGGGCAGAAGTTTCAGGGCCCAGAGAATATCTAATGTGTGGCAATGCAATAGAGAGCTCTCCAGAGAAGTACAGTTTCCAGAGCAAGGGGAAAATATTAACCTAAACATTTCTAAGGGACAGAATTAATGGTGATAGAGTGGTAACAAGATTCAGTTGGATAGAACTAATTACTCGTGTTAGGGGATGAGAGCAAAGGTTTGCTTTGGCAATAAGTGCACTTACTGAAAGCAAGAAAGAGTAATTAGCCTAAATATGTGCTTGATTAGGGGAAAGATTTTCAAAATTCAATGTATGAAAGTAATTAGAGAGAAAATTAGAATGGAAAAAAACGGCATCAAGTCACTTGGAGTCACACTAGGAAAAAAAAGTGTATTTTCCTCATCCATGACACAGAGTGTGGACTAAAGCTCCTATTTTCTGATCCATCTTTCTTTATCACAAAAACGTTTATTTTCTAGTCATGAATGACTGGATTCAATTAAAATATAAGCTCACCTGTCAATTAAATTAAAATGGAAACCCTCCTGACATTCAGAAATTAGCGATAAAAATCACCAATTACTAGCAGAGGTTACTACTCTTCATACACAGGAACAGAATGTGTTCTCTTACTGGAGCACTGTAAAACATGTAGTTTCTATTACCTTGTGGGAGTCAGAGAGAAAAATGAGAGTCCTTTCAAAAACCTAATGATTTGATTTAGGTTTTTTCCTATTGCAACAACAAATATTACAATAACAGCACAATGTAGATATGTAAGGGTATCGTAAATTATTGGGTGCCTCGATAAAGCAATAGGACTTTTCCTCGAAACTGAAAACCTGCCAGTTCTTCAGTAAGTTTATTTTCTTAAACCTGCTCTTTCATTCAGTGTGGTAAACTTTGTGACATCTTAACTTAGTTTAGGTTACTTAAGTGAAACTTCTTTACAATTAAGTATTTACATTATACACTTTTAAATTTACTTAAATGTAAGTTTAATATGTTCTTAGTTTCAGGCTGTCTCCTGTGTTGTTCCACGTTGCCAAAAACATGTTGATGTGGGTACACTGAGTACAATATTTCCCTATGAATTTGGTCCTGAAGCTGTACTAAAACAACTTTTGAATCTCCTCTGGGGGAAATAAATATTAACATTTCATCTCTCATAATTCCTGGGATTCACAGCAAATGCACTACCAGCAGTGGAGATTCTTCAATCAACACCAGCCTTTCAGTCACCTCTGGTGCCCTTCAGCTGCAAAGGACCCGGGCCCAGGGTGTGCTGATGCTTTTTTGGGGCATAATCTATTTATCCTGCTACTGCAGAAGGAATTCTCTTGGCTCACTCTGCAATTGGTAAAGGTTTCTCTTTAACAGCAGCAGGGATAGCCAGGACACACCAGTGAAAGTTGGCTTTTCACAGGAAACTTCACTGCTCAAAAATGCATGAGGTTATTGGAACTTTACCAGGATTTCCCAAGGGGTAGGAAGCAGAGTTACAATTCCATTGTTATTAATAAGTGCTAACAAATATACAAATAGCCCTGGAAAGCAGAGTGATGTTAAACTGCTTGGAGTCTGGCATTTCTGGGCTTTGGGGTTCGTGGTTTTTGGTTTGGCGGTTTTCTTTCAGGCCCTTTTTAAAAGCACACAACCAAAGAGGTCGCTTCACACTTCCCTGTTTTTTTTAAGTTTTGCATTTAGCAGGGTTGCTTTTTGTTCCTTCCATTCCCCTATTGATCAGGGGGGAGAGGAGGCACAGAGGGGAAATGACAAAGAGGCTGCGTTTGTCCCTTCCCTTCTGTCAGTTGTTTCACAGGTAAGTGAGTAGAGATGAAGACAGCGTGTTCCACACCGAATCCTGAGAGCAGAGTGTGGCCTCCAGCTACAGCACGGATAATTTCTATGCATGATGAATCCTTTCAATAGCAAGGGCCCCACTAATGTGGGATCAAATCACAGTCATTAGCTCTTGGCACTGTTCTTAAAAAAGATGATATAGAAACCCAAAGTGCATCCAGCCACACTCCTGTATCACACACTCTGCCAGGAGTTCAGCTGGCAATTTGTTTTTCTCATCAATGTGCTGGTAAAATTAGAGAAAAACCCCAAACATCTGACAGAATAAACTCCTCCAAAAGCAATAGCCTGCTTAAGGAAATGGTGGATTATCCTTAAATAAGAGGGTGTGATGTGAAGCTGCCGATGGGGGAATTGATTCTGGGACTATTTCAAGACCCGTGATGGGTGATACTCAATGGCAGGTAACAGACTTTTGAAACAACCCATATATTCCAGTGCTTCTAACTTCCAGTCAACAGTCTTTTGAAACCATAGTCACAGAAGGAGTTACTGCAGCAAGAGTGCTTTCAAACTGAGTTCCAGATCTTTGACCATGATCCAGAAGCTTTACGGAGTCATTTGCAAAAACTTTTTGCTGCCTCAAGCCATCCGTTTTATCCTCTTTTTTTTTTTCTGCTATTATTTTTTACGTAATTAGTAGTTACTCTCCCATTCTAACTTATAATTCTATTATTCAGTGTTTGATCTATTGAAAAAGTTTGTTGTTCATATCCTGCGATATGTGAATTCTATACTCTGTTAAAATCCCCAAACAATTACGTTCCTCAGTTTAAGCGTGCATGGTATTTTATTTTTAAACAGCACTTTCTTGGGAGATTTTTTTTTTATTTGCACTTTCTTTCAGTAACTGTGCATCCATAAAGATATTTTACATTTTATTCTTAATGGATTTTTCCATGAAAAGAAAACTAGTAATTAGCAACGAGTTCTACTTCGATGGATGCTGCTGTATTCCCTGTGTTACTGTTCTTTAGGGAACTGTATATGGCAAAATAGATACTAATACTTTACAAATAAGGTTCACAAAAAATGAAACTTCAGCCTGTGTTTCACATTCTCTCAGTCCAGATAAGGGATTTCCCCCCACCTCCCACATATATTTTTGCCAGTAAAAGCACGAGGATAATTACAGCTTTCCTAAATTCTCACAGTGCTATTGGATTTGCTGGTTTGATACCCCACTAAGATCCTGGCTCTGCTCAGTTTGTCAAATCGAAACGGGTCCCATTTATTACCCAGTAAGGCTGTGGAAATGTGCTGGTTCATAAATCCCCTGGAAGTGGCAGCTGGACAGTCAGAACGTGGCCAGGCCGCCCACCCCGTATGGAGGGAGCCTCCAAGAGCCTTCACTGACACCATGGAACATGTAGCTCTCACTCTACTTAAATCAAGAACAACCTAATAACAAAGACTGGCCTTCTAGACTGTGACCAAAAACCCACTGACCAAATAATTCCAGAAATCCTTGAAGCTTCACTAACCCCAGAAGCGTTAACATGAAAAATCAAACACTTGAACAAATGAGAATCTACGAGGGATCCGCTCGGATTCAGTGTTTGAGTTCAACTGAGAACACACTCCTTTTTAGATCTACAGAACAAAGCTCAGATTTGGCTGCCCCAGACTAAGACACAGATCCCACCCTCCCAGGCCAGGATTCAGCAATATAAGAGATAAGAAGGTGGGGCAATGGTTTGCTGATAACTGCCCCTCTTGTCCTCTGAATTGCGTAGAAACACAGGGCTGGAGCAGTTTGTGTCAAACTGAGCCAAAAAGGAGGATCAAGAGGGGTAACGTTCTAAATTTGAATCATTACATGCTTAATTTGAAATCAAGTTTCTATGATGTTGCCATATGATCTCTTCTGGAAGAGGATACCTGTTGTGCTCCAAACCTGCTGACTTTCTGCGCAGCCTTGATTAAAAAGGCTTTTTTTTTTTTAAGTAAATTCCAAGTGATTTTTATGTTTGAGGAGAGAATGTAATTATGTTTTAAATGCCTTTGCCTTCATTTTTCCCCTCACCCCCCAAAAAAAACAAACTCAGAAAACAACGTGTCCTTAAAGGTAAACCATGACCAACAGCAAAGTATTCAACTGAAATAAAATAGAATACGATCAACAAAACAAGCATCCAGGACACAAAATTCAGGTTTGAATCTCTTCATGCAGAGGAGAGAGACAGTTCAGGCCTGAATCAGTTTGAGATCTTTTTCAACTGTGACACTGATTTTGATCTGTATTACAAAGCTGCACGACTGTTTCCCATAAGCTCAGGCTCCTCTTTCCTGTGGTTTTACCCATCCTTCCCACTGTTCCCAGCCACTGTTCCCAGACCCTCTCTGACACAGCAACACCAGAAACCATCATCACAGCTGGCAGAACTCAATCGTTTTTGTCTCTGTGAGGTATTTCCACCTCATTCCCAGCTTGATACAAGGTCTGAAGAGAGACCTCCAGTTTGCGTTCCAGGTGTGTCAGCAGAATAATTTAAATAAAACTGTTCTGTTTAATCTATTTGCCTTGTTGCTTAAGCTAAAAACCAACAGGACACCATTGATGACAACCACTGAATGCATCTGTACTCCTTTTTCTGGAATTCTACTACAAAAACTGCACCAACACAAGAAGTTTCTAACCAACAGAAGGGAAATACAGTGCCTGTACACAGCTGATTACGTTTGTCTCAATGACATAACGCATAGAGAAATATAACCACTTCTTTATTTAGGAAGATTGGATATTGTTCTGGAAAACACCTTAGTTATCACTATATGTAGCTCCCTTCTGTTGCAAGCGACCATATTTTACATGTTTCTCTCTTATAAACTAGAACTAATTTTTGCTATATTGCAATATGAAGATCAAAATTAGAACAATATTTTCATCCCCATTCAATCAGTTTGTCTCATCTAAAAGAAAAATCACAGCTTGAGCTGTGTAATCTCAGCAAAAGATAAATCTCAGTTTATTACGTACCAAGACTTCCTAGTAAGCCATTTGGCTGAATTAAGCTCATCCTTCCTTTTTTTGTGACAACTCATGTCATGACATTAAAGGTCGTGTTCCTTCCTTCCTGTCACTTTAAATTATGGCATCAGTATCGTGAAGTGATTCAGCAGAGGATTTAATAAATGCTACAGAATTATTAAAATCATGCTAGGTGGCTGCTTTTCATACATTCCTGCAGTTCCTTTTATGATTTCAGCTACCACTTCACATCCTTGACAGAAAAAACAGGTGCCTTGAATTTAATAGGAAATAAGTTCAGGATGCAAGTGTGGGGAGGAGGAGTAACTCAAATTCCAGTCACGCCATGCCCATAATCATAGCAGCAGCACCATGCATGCATTCATTAAGGAAACATTCCTTTACCCTCTTTGCAATCAGGTTTAAAATGATTTAGCTCAACACTCTATCCCCAAAAGCACACATCTGGACTAAAATAAGAAATAAATATTTTAAAGGTATAAATGTTTTTTGAAAACATTTGCATTTGGCTCTATCAAGTGCTCAGTTGTTACTTTTCAGTAGCACTGTCTGTCTTCCATGTTGTTCTTAAGTTTTTAAATGAAAAATTTAGGTTTCTTTTTTCAAACAAAGCACTTTTCTCTATTTCCTCCACCTGCTGGCAGAGAGTCCCAATCTACTTGCTGGAAGATGACTCGGAGTTCCCCACTGGAAACGCAAATGGAAGGTATAATCCGACTGTAAACACACCATTTATGTTAATAGGTGTGAAAAACCAACCTGGAGAATTAACTGCCACACAGTAACATAATGGGTGTATTTCCCTTGTCTGAGAAAGGAGCAAGAACTCTGGGAGAAGGAAAGAAAATAACAATTTTTTTTTTATGTGCCTGCAGATCGAGATCCAGCTCTTCTCCACGGGTTCAATTAGCAGGGAGCCAGAGATTCCCATTTTGTAATTTCATTTCTTTAATTGATTCATGTTTCTATTTTTGAGTTCAAATTCTGCATTCAACTACACATTCCGGGAAGCAGAAACGAAGTTATTCAGAGAGCAGCTGAGCAGCTCACTGGGACAGGGGTACAGTCCAGATTTAGGGTTGTACAATCCACAGGTAGGGTTGGATAGATCACTGCTTGAAATCCTAAAGTCAGAGGGTGGGAATAAAATCCATACGACACTGGAAACATGTGCATGGAACTGCCTGCTCAAGGCAAGCCTGACTCATCCAACAGGGTTGGTGCCTCCTATCACAGAGACCAGAAAGTCTCCACTGGATTAGGAGGGATTTCAGCAACGTGTTTAGGACAAAGCAGGTCACCTGGAACAGGAGACCTCACAGAGCCGACTCCATCCAACCTTTCTTAATGGAAAGAGATTGGCACAAGCACCCCTTGTTTTTCCTGTCTTTGCTACTCAGCTCTCAACGTGTAACAGCTCCCTGAATATTTCTGACGAGCAGAAAATGAGTTCCCACTCCAAACTGCTTAGAAACCTTGTATTAAGGTCCTGGGTAAACCTTAAATCCTCCAAAGTCCCTTGGAACTCCCACCCAAGGAACCACATAACTTGTTGCAAAGACAGCAAGGCTGCTCTCAAAACTCACCAGCACTATTTGGAAGGGAGTAACAAGACATACAGTCAATACTGGGGCAAGTGGAGGCAGCAGACACAGAGGCAGCCACAGAATCAACAAATGCCATCCCCACTTAGTTCAGGGGATGCACTCCCAAGTCCATTTCTACTTTGACCTTTACCTAACCATTACGGTGACAGATGGGGTGCCCAATTCATATTTCCTTAGTGGATTAAATATTTAGTCTATCATCTTCATCTTCTCGGTTTTTTTTTCCCTGCAGGCTCAGACTCCACCTAAGGCCAAACAGTTAAATGTATTGGGGTTCCACACTGAATCAACTCACAGATACTGGAACACCCTCAACATTCGATTTTAATGCTTTAAAAAGTTCTACAAACATTTAACTTTTTCTTCCCTGCAGGTTTTCTTTCAGTGTGTCACCCACAGCTCTGATGATGCCACTGGAATACGCCTTGGAAAGCCAGGTGAGCAATCCAGTTACCAACTGCCACTGGTTTGGTTTCTATTTTTGTTATGAAGATGGTATCTCACGACTAGAATCCGTTTCGCTTTACACTAAAGTTCATTTCATTTTCACTTGAACCATTACCCACTACCATGAACGTACACTTTATTTCCATTCTAAATATTTATAGGAAAGAGAGAGAAATAGATAGCAAATGGGAAAACAGCACTACAATCAATTCTGCCCCATGAATATGGAGGCACAGAAAGACTAAATGTTTCACTCAAAGACACACACGCAGAATAAGTGACAAGGTTGGGAATTTCCTGAGTCCTACTCAGTACCTTAACTACAAAACCACCCATCCTTTTAGCTTCCCTGCTTTCATTTACACTAATTTGTTAAATATCCAGTCAAAGAAAAGCTCTAATAAATGTGTTTAAAGAAAGTTGTTGAGTAAGGAAAAGGGGGAGAAGTTACAGGGCCAACCGTCTGTAAAATGAAATGTTTTCAATCTTTTAGTTGTTTAAGTAACATAAAATATAAATTCAAGGTTGTGGGGAGTGGGAATATCAAGGGAGAAGAACCTTTCAGTAGCCCTGGAGTTGGAAAGGCAAGGGGAAAAAAAAGAACTGACTGTAGAGCACAGCAGTGAAAAAAGGGATGAGAGAAGGGGAAAGGGATGGCTGCAGCAGCAGGACAGTGAAAAAAGGCTGCCCCAGACACCTGCAGAAAATATAACTTGACACAGACATAACTCGTGGGGTCCACCTTGGCCAAGGGACTCTGCTCATCCTTTTCAAGTAAGAGAGGTCTGATGGTCCTTCTTGCTTCTCCCACCTGGAATTACATTTATTTTATTTTTTTTTTTTTGTCCCTGCAGCTCCCAGCCAGATTTCTATCACGTGCTGAAACACTTCTTTCAACTATCACTTTATTACACAGGAAGGATCTTCACACCTTACGTTTTCTCTCTTCCTAGAGCAGTGTTAGGGATGGACACGTTCAGTGCTGTGAACCACTTACTGCAGCCTTTGCAGCTGAGTGCTAGGAGGAAAAAACCAGCACAAGAAACCTCACTACATCTTAGTAAATTTTGACTATTTAAGCCTGGTGCTAATCCTAACCCTTTCCCTTTGTAGCTTAAATCCAGTATTTCTGGGGAAACAGGGTTTGCCTTAGACACTTTATAGCCAAGGTAGTTGAAGATGACTTGCTCAGACCATGAGATTTACAACTCTGAGCTGCCTGAAAGGTCTGTCAAACTACATTTAATCTGTTGATGGAGAATTTACTGCTGCCAGGATTTGACTGTAGCCAGTGCAACTCCTGCTAGGAAAGGTATCAAGGATGCTTGAACACAGTCAGCCCCACAAAATAAAAGCATGGGTTCAGCACCAGACCAGTAGACAAAGTCATCTCTGCTACCCTTTGGGTTGGAGTACAAAGTCATCTTTTATTTAAGACATTAGTGATGGCCCTTGCGATGGTTTTGCAGTGTTTGCAATAATATTTAACCACAGAATATTCTGAGTTGGAAGGAACCCACAAGGTTTAAGTCCAATGGCCACGCACAGGAGTCCTGTCCTCTGCATCACACACATGCAGGGTCTCACTATTAGTTAAATTCACTAGAGGATGAAAAAGTTCCCGAGTTACTACAGGGGGAGAGATGCCACTGTACACAAATCTGAGCTCACCTAAACCTAACAGCTTGGCATTCAGATATTTGATCCAAAATCCCACAAAAGGAATTCACAGCCACTGAAGAATATTTTGCTGCCTTCATTCGAAATTGTATTCTCGAATATCTCTGAACATCCAATTCCAAATCTAATTGTCTGAAGCACAAGTTGGAATAGCTGTATATAGGATTGATGTTTCATAATCAAATATGAGTATTTTAAAATATTGTTACAGAGAGAAACAGAATATTTTTAGTGTAACTTGAATTTTCATTGTTTTATATCCAGAATATTCCAGCAACTTTTATTATTGTTTACCACTTCTTATACTTTTTTGTCACACAGTGATCTTCTCAAACCACGTGGTCAAATCACTATGGACTTGTGTGTTTAGTTTCCAGCAACACAGATATTTTCCTGCTGAGGAAGCATTGGCAATTAAACTGCCTTTTGTCTGTCTATCCAGTAATTACAGGCAACATCACTTTAGAAAATCAGGAAAAAAACCAAAGCACAAGGCCCTTCTTTGTCTCCCAGACAAACTACACCTCCAGAAAAACCAAGACAGATCCTACAAACTCTTCTGTGTATGAGTAACATTTATTCAGGCAGAGCTTCTTAATAGAGACAGTATTTCAATTATAAAGCCAGAAGCTACTCACAAGTAAAGTTTTACGATTCTAAACCAACGAAACAATGACAAAGGGGCAGAACCATCAAGCTGTATATATATAAAGGCTTGGATCTCAAAACATTTGGATTCATTGTTCAGCAATGGGGCTTCCACTGACTGCTAATCATTCATTAATGCACCTTTTTTGAGAGAAAGGACTGAGTCAAATGTTCCTTTTCATCTGATTTTAAAGGAACTGATGTGTGCCAACTACATACAGGTTTGGACCTCAAGAAGTAATCAGGAGTAGCTCATTGGCCGTCATATTCTGCAGGGAATCTTACACAGCGAAAAGACTGAATAATTTACACTAAAATCTGCCTCATTTGTAACCTTCTGTTCTATCTCTGTGGGAGACAATGTATGGCAATGGTTCCTCACAGTAAATCTACTTTTAACAAAAGGAGTTACTGAGCTCCAAAAACTGGCCAGTCCAACTTAAATAACCCTGATAACGAGACACCTAAATCCCAGAGACTCCAGGAAAGAACATGAAGGGCTGTTACTTTATCTGATTTAAGACACAGCCTGGCTGTTCCTGAGTCACCACAAGCCGGGGTGGATCTGACCCCGTTGTGTCAGGCAAATGCAGAACAAAGACTCCCAGGTCAAGGCTCTTGCAATCAAAGCACAAAACGGGGGGAAAAAAAAAAAAGTGGATACAAATGTACAGGAATCCAAGGAAACAAAACCACACCAAGGATGGGAGACTTGGAGCTGCAGCAAGTCTCGCTCGTGTTAAATTTTTATGGCAAAGGAGAGTTGAAGGAGCACAGAGGAGGAGAGGAGCATCTTTCTGGATGTTTACAAGCACAGCAGCAGCACAGAGGACAGCACAGGGTCAGGGTCAGGCTGCCTCAACACCTCACACTGAGCTGGGTAGGGTTGGTATCACTGGCCACTGTTTGAAACATCGTGTTTGAAAATTCTCACCAATTCTGGAGGCAAATACACAGGCAACATTCAAAGGAAAAATTAGCCTTAATTCAGGCAAAAATGTCCCTGAACAAGCAAAGTGTTTATCAGAAGATATGATGAGTAAAGGCTGAGCAAGACCTTCAGGTGGTACAGCCTTGGTTTTAGAAAAGATTCCTTTTTAAGAAAACTGGGGACATTTAACGCAAATTTGGCCCTGTTGAGAAAAAACACACACAGCTCAGGTTTTTAAAATCCTACTGCTTAACAGGAGATGGATTCATGAATATTCATTATCTTCCTGAATTGAAATGAGTGTTGGAAAACGAAAAATCAGGAGATGGCAGAAACAGGGAAAACAGCCAGACTTCCTCTGTGTAAAACATATGTGTTAGTTTTGTTGAAAAATAAGGAGAAAGAAGTTCTTTAGCTACAGCCCACAGGTAAACATTTACACATACAACACTCCCACCGAGCTCCTTACCTTTCCTGCAGCCTATTCTTGGAGATCAACCCAGGCATTAATTACATAAATGACCCTGCTGCTAAAAGCTGTGTGGGGAGCACGGGGTGCAGAGATCACCCTGCAGTTGGGAAGGCAGGAGTTTGGCCTTCAGGAAGCTTCTGACTGCCAAAGGCTATTGATAGTAGCTACTAATAGATGCACAGAGCAGTTATTTACTCTGTGTAAGTGGTAGGTGAAGATCCTGCTGATTATGGGGATGAACAATACAGACAACAGCCTTGAACGTGAAAATTGCTTGTTGCCCCTGAAGAGGCAGCTTTGGAAGTTGTTCTATAGCCTGGGAGACCGGAAAGGTTTTGCCTTCCCTTTAATGTAAGGCTTAGATCACTGCTGTGGGTTCTATCCTACAAACCAAATTCTTGAGGATCAACTGCCGAGGATCAGCTTTGGAAAGGATGTTTAATAAAGCTCCTCTTCAAACAAAGGTGTAACAGACAAAACCAAAGCAGATTGTTGGAGGGAAGGAATGCAGGATGTGGTGCTGATGAGGATGCTGAGGGACAAGACAACCAGGAATGACTTTCCTCATTCAGTACCTTTGGCACGTGTGCAAGGGTTCAGTGGCCAGTCTGGGCTTTAGGAAACTGTTTTTCTCAAGGTTCACAAGACCTGTAGGTGCACAGGGACCAGAGGCACTGGGATGTAACCTTCTTAAAAAAAAGGAAAACAAAATGACTCAGAGGTATTTCATAATTTTGTATTGCAACTTAAAGTTATTTGTGACAGAGAACAGATTGGCATTCTGTGTTTCTTATGAAATTAATTATTTTATGCATTATAATAATTGTGATTGGAGGACTGAGTTCTGGAATAGCCTCTCTCTTCCTTGGGCATTCTGATTATCAGTAGGAAAAAGAACATGGGTGTTTTAAAGGAGATATGTTTAGGTTCTGCTAAAATACCATGACAACCTTCACAATTATTCACTTTCAAAGCTATTCCAGAATAATCTGTAAAGTAACATCAAAAATTTCATACTATTATGGCAGAAAATGAAAAGTGTTCCATTTCATGCTTAATTTATTTTGTAATTATAAATCTGTTGGTAAACAGTACCATAAATAGGCTTTGCTTTGTGCCTGCTTATGCTGCTGAACTCTTAGAGTTTTAATATGTGTTCAATACAAAAAACCACGATAATAACTGCTCCTGGGAATGACTGGCTGGCTGGGTTCACCCCTAAGTAAATTTTAACATTCATCACATACACCTGCTGGGAAGGGACATTAAATAAATAGACAGAAAACCGTCTGGCTATTTTTAAACATCTGAGCAGAGGTAATAAATTATAACTAGAACAGTTTAATATTAACTCCACCCTAGCAATAGTCTTTTCAGGAAAAAAAAAAACACGGGAAGACAACTTTTGATTAAACCCACTTTTTGTATGAAAATGTTGAACTAGTTCATAGGTGACACGTCACCAAACCACGGTCTCGTATTTTCCTTATTCCCTCTGCTGTGCTCCTGAAAATAAGAGTTTTAGCTTTCTCCTAACATACAGTGAGTACTGTGGCTTTCTCTTGCTCTTTTTGAAGCTTAACAAAACCTTAAGATAGTGGGGGGTTGGTATTTAAACATCCATATTACCAAAATTACAGACTGCGACTTCTTTACCAGACAACCTACACTGTATTATGGGAAGAACACCTTTCATTCTGCCTCATTGCAGCAGCACATTCTCCTCCTTAAAGCGGGGCTAAACATGGTCAGTCATCAAAAGAGCCTTCCAATTTATATATGCAAAATATTTGTATGACTGGAAACACATCTGGAGAAATAGGCTCTTTGCTGTGAGACTTTATTGATCCAAGTATCCTCACATCCCCTCCTGTTTGTAGTGTAAAATACTACTCCAAGTGATTTTGCCAGGTCGACTTTACCTCCAGCTCTCCCACAGAACCATGGATTTGCCCAATACATGGATATTGGAGCTTCCACACCAGCAGAACTATTTGCAGGGGCTCTGGAATTCTCCATAGTCCGGTGACAGGCATTAGGAAATCCAGGGCTTTGCATATACGAGGAGTTTGCAAGGCCTCCCACCCAAATCCAACCAGGCTGGTGTTTCAGCCTCAGCTCAACAGGAGAGTTGGAGTAGTCAGCTCCTTTCTGCCTTTCAATAATTTATCAGCACAACTGCACAACAGACTCTGAGGCTCTTCCATCACTGAACCCTGAGCAAAAAGGAAGGTCTAGTGGGCTGTATTTAAGTAGAGCAGCTCCCCTTTTCTGGGAGAGGGATTATGTTGGGAATACAAATGTAAAGACCGGCCCAGGCAGGTGTTTATGAAGCATAGTGAGCACTGCGGCAATTCCTCACCGCAAGCTGTCAATAAAACCCCGAAGCTCTGCTTTAGGAAGGAGATAGCAAGGCAGTTGCTCTCAAATAAATCAAAATATCAGCTGCATAGAGCAATTCTTACTGCAGGTGGGAATTAAAGTACACAGGTACATAGATATAGAACCTGAAGTCCAATTTCAAGCGACAAGTTAAGGTACTTTTTACATAAATACTTTGCCCACAAGTTAAAAAAAAAAAAAGGTCTTACAAATATTGTCCTTGATTTTTAACAGGATATTTAACAGAAAATAATCTAACGAGTGATCTTTCCAGCTTTAAGTCTTTATGTATTTACTGTAGGAACAAATACATTTATTTATGTTGGTGCCTTTCAGTACACGAACATCTGGCTTTATTTGCCAAATTCCATGTTTATATTCCTACCTTTTGTCAAGATTCAAACAGATTAAGAGAAAGCTTTAGTTCTCATTTTGTTTCTTGGAAGCATTTTAATACCTTTTAATGTCCTATGACAAAGTTGAAAACTCTATTTCATTGTGTTTTAAACTGACTTCTGTTACCCAGACTATTAAGAAACTAATAGCTATAAAAACCCAGCTATTCCTAAAATTAAAATTCCGTGTCAAACTTGTGCAGTGTGGTAAAAGACTGAAGTTTGGGAACTGAATTATTAATCTAGGATATGACTAAATTATTTTCCTTTACACAGTTTACTACCATACTGTTGTAGTAAAGATATTATTCCATTTATAACAACAGAAATCAAAAAAGTCGAATAATTGCAAAAATTATTTACGAGCACATTGTTGTACAAAGTAACCCCAGTATTTTAACTGAGCTCAACACGACACTGACTTTTCTCATGAAGTTCAAACATTTTCATCATTACCTCCACAAACTTTCCTTGCCAAGTATTCATAATTTACTATTCACCTGAATAAAAAAGAGCCCCCCCAACCCCAGACCTTTCCTTTGGGCAGTAGCTTCAAGTAATTGAACATGGAAGCAAAAGTAGAATGGAAGAAGAGAAAGGTTTTGAAATCCTAATGGGCAAAGTCAGTGTAAAAAGTCAGTGACTGGAGCTGCTCTTTTCTCTCCGATGCCAACCTTCCCTGTGCTGCAAACAGAGCGGGGCCAAAACCACTTGATAGAGTAATTTGTCTATAGAAACAGCAAACACATTTAGCAGTTGTGCCTATATGTATTTATCTGCATGTGTATATAACAAACAAAAGCAATTAAAGGAGAAAAAAAAAAAGGCTATTTTACTGGGTAGTTTCTTGGCAACAAATTATTCCACTGACTCCATGAAAAGTTATTAAAGCAACTCTACATTCTGTATTAATAAAATATGCAAAGAACACACATGCTGTCTCTGTGTTTGCTCAGCACACAGGGATCCTGAGAACTGCTTTTCCTCTTGTCATTTCTTTCCTTTGCTCTTCATAAGAACAGATTTAAATCCAAAAAATCTTCATGAAATGACGGCTACACTGTGGAAATAACACTGAAAACCTATTTTTTATATAGCTATAGGGAAAATTTATTGGTGTATTGTGTTTACCACAGTATTTTCAAGAAAAGGAACTGAACCTTTATTCAGTGAAAATGCTGGGAATTATTCCAAAGAAACAAAAACTTACCAAATGTCTACATAATGGCAAATTGTACCAATGGGGTCACAGGGCTATGATGGACAAATAAGTTGAAGGTGACCACTTTCAGGTTTGCCAACCTGAAAGAATTCTTCCCCCAGAAATGGGAAAATTATGTTTTAATTAAATTGGTTTTCATATCAGTATAACACACCTTAAAATCAAGTTTCAGAAACCAATGACAGCTGCGTGGGTCTTCTCCAGACTTAATATTTCAAAAGTTTCCTGATTACATGGGCATCATCTGGACATCTAATTGCCAACTTGGGGTTCGTGTGGAATCTGTAATATCTGGGATCTCTGTGGATGTCACAAAAGCAGGACAAAAATGCGCTGTTGATTCCAGCCCTGTGTGGTCAAAATGTATCCAGGATTTCAACTGGATTGATTGAGAAAGGCTCTAGTTTATTTTCCCTGGATCATCCAAGTAGAAGGTCATTTTAAAATCCTTTAGGCTGCTAATTTTAAACGATTTTGTCATGAGAAATTAATTTACAGGCTTATGGACTTTGGAGAAATGATAGATTTCTAAAGGCTTTTGGAGCAGTGAATAATGAACTTTGCCAGCCTCCTCAACACTGACTGATGTAGTTTCCTGAGTTAAGTGAGGCAAGGGGTGGTCTTATCTCTGTACTGAGGTCAAATGGTTTCTGATTGGAACCAGCAAAAATAAAAGACAAAACTTTCCACCTTCTGCCACATCAGAACTCAGCATAAAACCACATCACTCTCTAGTTCAGGAGCACAGTTGGGTCTGAACCTCCTCAGCACTAATTCGTGAGAACTGGAAACAGAGAGACCTTGCCTAAAATCTGAGAATGCAGAGCAAGAGGTTTATTTCCCCTCCACACCAAAGAAGAATCATGTTTGACCTCTAAGAGGTCCTAATTTTCTCATATTTTGAAGCAATCCCAGAATCAAGTTTTCAGTGTTTCACATACAGCCTCTCGTCTTTAACATGGAAGACTTTGTATCTAAATGCTGCCAAGACTGTCACGTGGGGGTATTTTCTCATTTCACCCAAATATATCCTTCATTAAATCCTCTGTGTCAAGGAAAAGCAAATGAAAGATAGTTTATATCTCTGACACAGAAGGTTGTTTAGGGAATCTGACGGTCACAACAAGAACTAAATCCATTGCTTAGACTTGATAATGGGCCAAAGGTGGGGCAGCTTTGATTGTTAGGAAGTGTTATTCTAAATTCAAAAGAGCTGACCGAGCCTAACAGCTATATATATACATATTGATATCTTTCTCAAAATTTTACTCCATTTCCCACTTTCCAGCCCTAAATGTCCCCTGCTCAATGTGTCACATCCCTGCCACGTTACCCCCTCCCATGAGACATTATAAATTCCATGATTCTTTAGACTACATGAATTTATAGCGTCGCTTTTGTCCCCAAACCAACTACATTTTGATGAATGAGATCTCAGACTAGATAGGTAAATAGAAATAGGGTGAGGGATGGGAGCTTGCCATGTATAATTTATTATAAGCACCACAAAATACCAGTGCTGAGAGAAAACAAATTATTGGCCTCTCATGCAATGACCATGAGAAGGTGATAAATATTTCATTATATAGTACTCATCAGACAGCTGAATAGCTCATCTGTCCTATTTATGCCAGCTAAAATGAATTCAACCTATCAGTGGCAAATGTATTTTTAATGTTTCCCTACCTTCTGTGGAAGGGGCAGCTAAAAAGTCCATCTCCTACAAGAATCACATTATTCATTTGATTACATACTGTAAACTGTTTATTCTTGAAGAGGCTTTTCTTGCTAAAACCAGGCCTTAACATCGAATAGAAGTTTCGTGTCTGATCCTCATCCCACTTACTGGGAAGCAGAAGTTACCTCAGTTGGTTTCCAAGCTGTGACAACGTGGTATTTTGATGGGAAAACACCTACCTCATCCTAAACTCTACAAACATTTGGAAATATCCATGGACCCTCCTTCCTTTGGAAAAGAAAAGCCAAGCTGGATGATTCCAAGTGGCCTCTTGTAAGAAAAATAATCTTGAAAAAGTGGCAATAGCCTGAAGAAACAAGGTTTGTTTCAGCTGAATTTGTACCTGTTACCTCTCAAGACTCTGTGCATTTGTTTTCCAACTGAGAACAGGATTTCCAGAGACACTGAGGAACTCCCAATAGGGCCATGAAGTTATAAGAATCTGCTGCAAACCACTCATAAGAATAAGTAATGGGAAGCTGCTGTTACCAAGCCTCAGTCAACCTCTCTGGAATGTGAAAAATACTGAAAACGGTCCCTTCATGTTGCCTTTGCTATTTTGGACTCCAATACTATTGGTTATTGTAAGCCCAAAAATAGGACCAAGGAATTTGCAACTCCTGGCTCTAGGTCTCAATTTACTTTCCAGAATTTAGCTCCGCTTGCAGTCATTCTGGCTGCTCCTAATCCTAAATGTAACCCTAGATTTTACATGGGCTTCAGATGCTCCTATAAATCAGAAATCAAGACTGAAGAATTCAGAAGACATTTACATCAACTCTGTTTACACTCCTGGAGCTTCTATATCATGAATCATTCAGGATGAGGAGCTATTAAGTGCATCTGGTTAGAACTGGCTTCTAACCCTAAACTTTCCAGAAATACACGGACCAGTCAGAAGTAAGGAATGGTTAATTCAACTGTGCTTACACCAAACCTGTGCTTACATGGCTGGATTTTGTTGAATAACACTTATTTGGAGACACAGCTTCTACTTTTCCTAACCTTGTCTTTATTCTGGCCTTTCAAAGTCACTTACCTTGCTAAAATTTTGTTAATACATTGAGCATCCGCAGCCAGTTCTTTTCCTGGCTTTATCCCTAGAGATGGAACGGGCAGGAAAGCAGGAAGAATTGAGAGTCCTGAAAACACAACTCCCAACAGCTACTTAAGGGTTGGCTTTTGGGTTCAGAAACAGGGAATTCATTTCATTTCTTTACATCTCTGGTATCCTTTGCCTTGCATTCCTTATAATCACCCCTCTATTGCCATGGTGCCTATCAAGCTCTCCATGGGGAGCTCTCCCTGTCTGCACTGACAACAGCACAGAACACAGATGGCCACCACTATTATTCCCACTCCCTTGGTGTGTCCTTGTGCACTTGATGGAGTCTGGAAAGTGCCTGTGTTATCCCACCCATGTAATACAGACCACCACAAAAGCTGTTGGAGCAGCAATAACAAGACTGAGCACAGAGAGTCGCAAAAATTTCAGCCTCCCAGTATCAAAGACATCAGGGCTCTTACACCAGGGACAGAAGGTCCTGTTGAGGGTGTGGAAAGGGGAAAAAAACCCAAACCAGGAAAAGAGTGTTTTGATAACAAACATCCGCTTAGACAGAACCAGCAGTACCCTGGGGCTGCTGGTAGGTGTTCAGCTCCCTGGCCCTCCTCTGATTAAAGCTAACACTGAGAAGATGAGTAACACAAAAAAAAAAAACCCACCCAAAAACCCCAAAAGATGGCGAAGTGCCAAAATTCCTCATCCTCTAAGTGAGCTGATTCATCAAAACACAGCAGAGAAGTCATCTTTTCATGCTCACAATATCCCAGTGAAACATCCTATCTGAGGTTTGTCAAAGGCATTCTGTCTCTGCTGACTCTGGGAAAAGGTTTGTCTGGTGAAGGCAGAGTATTTTGGCCACTAATAAGCAAAGTTTGTCTGTCAAGCCTGAAAGATAAGGTTATAAAATAATTCTTGTCAAACCAGCAACTTCAAGGTGTCAAAACATTCTTGTAGGTGGCCAAATATTTACATCTCGGAAGAGCTTCTTTCCAAAAAAATGTTTTAATATGAAACGGAATTTCATTTAAAAAATAATTCTACGAAACGGAATTTTTGCCTTAAGTACTTTGTGTTTGAACACTCTGGTTCTTCTCCTCTGTGCGTTCCAGGGGACCCCACATTAGCCCTGTTTCCCTTTTTTTTGCCTGCTCTATTTTGGGGATGAAAGCACAGGAATTACGGCTTCCAGTGAAGCTTGTGGGAACTTCAAACTCAGTAAAATCAATGCGAAGCTCAGTCGAGAAGTTCTTCTTAAACACTGCAGAAGGAGTTTCTGTGTGACTGTTGTGTAAATACAACACTTTTCAGAAGAGGATGAATTCCAAGGCTACTTTAAAACAGAATTGGACGGGGGCTTTCTAATGGCATCTGTAATTATGTCAGTGCCTGTGTCTCTCCTGAAGGATTTCCACAGACATGAGAACTCTCTCACTGCTGAAGAGCTCTACTGGCTGGATTTATACAAAGAACTAACTCCGAGAGCCTTTGTTCCACCTTATCTTTGGGCAATAGCTCTGTAAATGCTTCACTATTACATTTATATTCCTTAATATTTAAGGACTATAATGCAGCATTTATTATTAAGTTAAGCTACATCAAGATTGGACCAACAGTTTATCTTCCACCTCTCCAAATTTGTTGATTCTTGTTTCTGATTGACAACAGAAGGAAGCAGGAGAGGCAAACTGACTGAGGTGTTCTTTAATATGCAAAACAGAGACATTACTTCCAATATTTGCAGTAAAATTTATGGTGGACAGAACTGGTTTTGAGAGTTATTTTCCTTAAAGAAATGATTTTGCTTCTGATGCTCCACTGTTTTGCATTTGTTAGCAAGTGATTTATGAAGGAAATCAGCTAAATATTAGAAATTCTGTATTTTTATAGTTCATTTTTTTCTTAACAATTCCATATGTGCTTTTTCTCTATTATGAATCCTGAGCTCTGCATTCAGTCATCATCCTTTATGACAACCTAAATATGTACTGCATTATTTGTGAATTAGAGAGCAATTTATTTAGGAATCTCAGAAAATTACTTTTCTTCTCAGTGCTATTTTACAGTCTATCCATTTTATCTTTTATCTGCGATTCCTTTTATATCACATGAGCCTTAAGAAATATTTCATTCAGATGTGAAATGCAGGATTTAAAAAAAAAAAAAACAACAAAAAAAACAAACAAAAAAACCCCCAACAACTTTCAAAGCAAAGATCCAGCTTTGGTTGTGGCCAGAAGGAAAATAGAAGCTCAGTGAATACTGGGTAAAGCTAAGGAACAAAACAAGACCCTGTACAAGGCCAGTGTTAGGGATTATATAAATTTATGCCTATAATGAGGTGCCCACAGTCACTTAAGTCTGGATCTGACAATCACTTCCGAGTTCCTACACCAGTCTGAAGCAGGATTGTCCTGGCATCCTCCTACAACTCTTTTCAGAAATTTCCACACTGAAATGCGTGGAAATTTTTCCTCTGACTTAGAAGACTCCCCCTGACCCTTAAACATCCAATCCTGGATTCTCTGAAATCTGCTCCTCACATATTGAAGTTCAGTAAGCATTAAAGGCTCAGTTCAAGACTCACAGTTCCACTGGAGGCAACTGGTGTATAGGTTTAAATAAGATAGGGCTACGAAAAGAAAATTTACATTATGCAACAGGAAACACTTGGCAAACCCCATCTTACACACCCAGCAGCTAAAGGGAAACATGTTTCTGCCACACATTTAATGTGCTAATTTGCAGCAAAGTAAGTAATTAACACTTGGAGTTGAAGATTTGATTTAGCACTTCTTTTTCACATGTAACCCAGGTGCCAAAAAGGCCACTTGAGTTGCTATTGCCTTCTCCTACCTCACCCCAGTGAACCCTGCATACAATGGGAAAGACAACAGTCTTTTGTATCTCCTTATTAACAAATAAAGGGAATTTTAGGATTTCGAGAGTCTGGACCAAAGCCTCGAGCAGAAGTTGCTCTTAACCTGGAAGGAAGGTTAACCTCGTCTTTTGCCCCTGTGCCAAATCTGTAAATTTTCCCAAACAGTTTATATAAAAAGTACAGAAATGCAACATGTGCAGAAGACACCCCACTGGAAGGAGCAAAGACCTCAATCCAGCTGGTCCTGTGCTAAAAACTCACCTGACAGTCAGGAGCCCTGCACTCCTCCTGGCCGCCAGCCACGGGAACACCTTTCCCAAAGCTCCTCTCCTCTCCTTTGCCACATCCCATCCAGTGCTTGGAAGCTGGTTTTGCACAGCTCCTCAAGCCCTTCGTTCCACAGGAAAACTCCTCAGTTTGCCTCTTACCCCAGCTCCCAGCCTCTCCTGAGCTCTTCTAGGAGCCTACAGAGACAGGACAAGGTCTTTTGCCTCTATTCTGCCTCAGCTTTCAGCAGTGCCAGGGCATAGATTGGTAACACTTGGAATTTTCTACGTGTAAAACTTCCTGTGACCGAGACGCTGCCAAAGGAGGGTGGATCTGATTTGCTGACAGTAACTTATTTACAACTCAGCTATAAGAAAGGGCTGATTGCAGACCTGGAATAACAACTTGAACTTAACTCTGCAGTGATATAAGTGACAGATAGAATTAAATGATGGCCCAAAGCATAAAAGCAGGTGCATCAAATCCACATCCAGCAGAAAAACAGAATGAAGGCACATTCCCACACACTGGGAAAGTGAGCAGGCCAAACACCAGAAAAGGGTAAAACCCAACATGAGCTGAATTAGATTCCCTCTGGATTATGAGAATCTAGGCCATCAAACCCACATCGTATTATACTCATCTCAAGCTAATCAGTAAGTTTTCTTCCCTAGAAGTCCCTGTTTAGTAGGGTGAGTTTGTTTGCTGCCATAAAGGTGCTCCAAAGGCTTTACACACCCTAAAAGACCAGAGTGTATAAACTGTTCTGGAACCGGGTTTGGGAAATTTCTAAACACGTTATAACCACATTTCCCAAAGCGGCCTCTGACTCCATGAGTGTTTTTGTAGTCAAACCTTTTTACAGGCTCCTCAGTGACATTTAATTAGAAGTCTGGGTGGCACATTCAGCCTCATGTCAGCAAAATACCTTGGGTAAACAGCAATAAGCAAACTTCAATGGGTTTATTTACCACACAGTTAATAACTTGGGTGAACTATTTGTCTTGGGTCTAATATTTATTTTGGCAGAAAACTTGGTACACATCCTTTATTCTTTGTGATTCTCATATGTACAGAAATTTTAGAAATATCCATTGACAAATAGCAAAGTTCAGAACCTTTCCCTGAAAACAAACACTGCTCTATTGCTTCTGTATCAAAATGTTACCAAGCACTGAATTCACTCAACAAAAAAACCAGAAGGTTCTCTTACTGTCTCATGCTCGCGTCCTTCACTTCTTTTGAGCAAACAGTAACACTCTCAAGAGAACATGTACCACACTGAATTACTTTATTTTCAATAAAATCCAGCCGTGGTACTATAGTAACCACCTTCACCATGATTAATGGAGGAAGCGTTTGGAAAACATGTTATTATTATTCTAAATTACATTTTGCTTGAATTGATTTTCATGCATGGTTACTAAGACATAAAGAGTTCTGAAATGCTAATTGCAACATTCAGACTTCCGAGATAAGATGAGATTTGAAGAACAAGTACATGTTGCTGAAAGATCTTTAGTTTGAGAATCTGCAAACTACACAAGAGAGTGCACCACACTGTAAAAGTCAGTGAACAGGCTATCAAACCTAAAGATAATAGTGCCAATGACATCCTTAATTAAAGAGTTCGGTTAAATTTCAAGACCATAATGTACTTCCAGTTTAATGCTGTGACAGAAAACACTTTTATTCAGCACTTAAATGCTTTCTTCCCCTTCTTATCACTATTGTTAAATCTTAAATCCTCTCTTGTCCTACAACAGCATTATCAGTTTTTCGGGCAAGGAAATGCACTTGTAAAGTTGTGATAGATTCGGATGCACTGGGATTATCAATCACGTAACACAGAAGGACCCACAGCAGTTCTTGCTGTAGATTTTGCAGATTGCTTTAATGACACCTCAGGAACCCTGATCTCCAGCCCATACAGCCCCCAGGAAGTTTATGTTTTGCATAAAGAGAGCAGTGTACAGATGTGACTGAGAAAGAACATGGAATAAACATCGGACTCCCTCTCTCCTGTATCTTCCGACGCTGCAAATGATTGATCCTACAGAACACAGATCTGGAGATAGAAGGAAACAAAACCACAAGCAGGCCCCGAAGGTGTCATAGCCAGAAAAACTCATTTGCTCCAGTCTTTCCGAGTAATAGCCAGGAGAAATAACTTTCCTATTTATAATCAGCCATAGCACAGTTACACTTCCTGTGCAAGGACTGAAGCTGTAGAGAACAGAGAGATGCTCAATTCCAATAAGACATCGGATGTTGCATCTGAATTTAGCATTGCTGCACAAAATATCCTTTCAATAGCAGTCAATTAATTTTCTCATTACTTGGCCCATAATAATCCTAAAACCCTAAATATCAGCATAAAAAACTTGAAGTGCAGAGTCAATCACCATTGATTTTTGATAACCAGCATTGGTACAGTTTTGAAATGTACGCACAGAAAATATTCAATAATTCATTCTATACTCTGAAATGTTTAAGTGGGATATTAATCAGTAAACCAGGGGAAAAAAAAAATACATTTAACCCTCAAAGTGAATCAGTTGCTGCAAATAGTCCCTCTCTATGGTTACACCTCTGCTTTTGCAAACTTGCACTCTAATTATTCCACGCTTCAATATCCCAAAGGCAACTATGCATTTTTCACAAGTTATTGGATCGTAATCAGCGCTTTCAACCAGACTTCCAAACAAAGCCTACCCAATGCCTTATTTATTAGTAATGGCACACGCTTTGATTTATATTGTATGCATTCAGCACAGAACCAGGCTGTCTCTCGTGGAAAGCAAGCTTCTTCATTTGGACAATGAAGATGTTTCACCTTCAGCCCACACAGAGTTCCTGAAGTCAAAGGGGAGCTGTGGTTGGAGCCGTGTGGAGGAGGAACAGGCATAGCATGAAAAGCGGGAGTCAGGAATAGGGGGAATGTATGGATTGCAAGGAAAAGTTGCTGATATTGAGGCACAGGTGTCATGTGCATCCTGGCAGCAGGAGCAGTTCTATTTGCACCTCATTTCTCTGCCCCTTGTCCTCAGGCAGCACCATTCCAAATTGTTCCCTCAAAGAAATTGTCCCCCTTCCTTCTTGTGGCTTTCCTGTGGGGTTGGGGAGGCAAGATTTGTGATCACCTCCTCAATCTGCTCTAACTTTGCCAGTAAAGTTCTTCCAGACTGTGCTTTCCACAGCCAAGAGTTTGTTTGTTTGCCTTCCCTGCCAGGCTTTCATCTGCACCCGCAGAACATCCTTTCACAAACTGCAGTGAGACTGTAGCTGGAGAAAAAATGGATTTAAAGACCACAAAAAAACTGAAATCCGTGGTGTTCTTTATGAAAAACGGGCTGGTCATTTTGTCTGCTTTAGAAACCACTCAAATATAGGGAGTTGATTTGTGCAGCTTTAAGAGAAACCATAAAATTATTTCAAAGCAAAGTAGGAGTGTTATAAGGGGACAAAAAGAAGGGAAAAAAAATCCAAACAAATTTAAAAATACATTACTGGTATCCACTTCATGGCACTTAACTTTTCGGAAACCCTTTTACACTTAATACATACTACTGCTTTCTTTTTTAGGCTGAAACACTCTGTCCCCTGGAAAATTTTGTCTTCAAATCTCAATTTATAGAGTATGGCAGCGCAAAAGAATTTGAGAAAACTTAAAAGGTATCTTGCTTTGACTGTCCACTAAAAATCTTGTAAAAAACCCCCACAAACAAATGAAAAAAAAAAAAGAACAAAACAAAAAAACCAAAGACCAAAAAAAACTTTTTGGCTTAGGGTGTTACATACTGCTTTATGCTGCTGGAGTACCTGAAGGGGTAGTTACCTGAAAAAATACCATTTATGCAGCTTGAGTCCTCAAAAAAGAAGCAGCGTTTACCCAGAGAACACAATCAGAATAGGAAAACCCAAAGTTCTGTAATATTTTTTACCCATAGGGTTATTGGGTTGAATTTATGCATCACCATGAAGTGTGAGGTGTTACCAGGAGGTCAGGAAACAAGACTGAAGCATATGATATACAAAGAAGTTAATACCTAAAGTCTTTTAAAGTTGTCTGGAAGCCAACTGGTTGTCAATGACTGAGAAAACAAACAAACAAGAAATACAGACCCAAGTGGGACAGAGGAAATCCTTCCCTTCCAAAAATCAAGGTTGACATGGGACATAATTCTATTTTTTAAATTAAATGGAGGTGTGAACACTGGAGAACAAGAAGATCTCTTCAAGCTAGAGGTCAGTTCATGCTGAGATTTCAACTGAAAGGATATTAATCCTCGGAGATATTCAAACACTTGATGGTCAAGGCCCTGAGAAGCCTGACCTGCGCTGACCCTGCTCCAAGTGGAGTCTGAACTCTGTGCCCTCCAGATGTCCCTTCCAGTCAACTATTCTAGGATTCTATTTTAAGGCTTATAACTATTAAAGTCAATGGCTTTTAGAATAGGCCTGTAATCAGGATAAAATCTTCAGTGCACCGACACAGGATGGTAAATACAGGAAAGAGACTTTAGATGCCAGTGCCATCAACAGTGAAGAGCACAACTCAATGCCCACGTTCTCGTCGTCCTAAAAAAGAGATGCTTGAACAACTCCAGAGCAGCAGACCTTGATATCCAATAGCCATTCACTGCACTGCCACCTGGCCTACATTTCTTCCCATTCCATTGAATTACTTGCATTAGTAACTGGCATTTCAAAGGGAGACTTTCCACACAAATGCCCTGTGTCACTATGATTAGTTCAGTTTTGACACTTTAAAAAGTCTGGGCTTTGTCTGGAAAAATGTGAACGCTAACTTATCAGCTAATACCTGTAAGGAGAGGAAAATGGGTAAATGCTGAGATATTAGTGTCTGGACAGATGCTATTGAGGAGTTCATCTGAAATCACTGCAAGGCCAATATATTTTATGCCTATAATTGCTGCTCAAAGTTCACGGTGGCATTTTGCTGATGTGCCTAAAATAGTCTTCATGGGTGCTGTTAGAGCTGATTTGACAGTAGTTAAGGTGTAAGGGGCAATGATCCAGCTCAATGCCTGTCTGAGCCATTTTGATAAGTGTACAGCCTGTGCAGAAACTTCTTAATTGCTCCAGTATTCTCCAGTTGTTCCTGCTCACAGAGTCTGTGAGAAAGGTCATCAATCACAGACTAGGGGAAGTTTTTATGTTTTGCTTGCTTAACAAAATACATTTTAAAGAAAGTAAAGGCAGTTAATAAGCACTTCAGGAGGTTATGATGTTCCCTTTCCTAAGAGCAAATTTGGAACATGAATCATTTAGTACCTGTATTACAGGGAGGCACAAGCGCAGTACTAAACCTGGCTCTTACCTCATTCCTGCTTCGCAAGAGAAAACATTACCTGTCATATTTAGATGTGAGAATAGTAATAAATAGATCCACTGTAGTTAAAAACTTGGGATGTATTGAAAGGGGGTGGATTAGGCAATCCCATATTCTGGTCCTTGACTTGCCACTGAATTCATGTGGATTTGGCCAGGTCATTCAGCAGTTTTACATTTTGCCAGCCACGAAAGAGCACAGCCTATGTACAGAAGTATGAAACGTGTCTTGAGAGGTCTGAAAACACAGAATGGATTTCCAGATCTGAAGATATTCCCATCACCACCACACGACCAAGATACCACTGGCTCTTGGTTTGGGGGCACAAAGAAAGGTCAGCTGTGGTGCAGGAAACTTCTTCCCTGCCTACAGTCCAAATATAGCAGGGAAGGTGTCAAAAAAAGCAAGTGGGTTGACTTTATTTCGCTGCTCAGTCCCTTTGCTTTGAAATTATCATGATGCAAAAGGTGTTTTCATTCCAGCAGAGATACTGGGTCTGAATTCGACCCTTTGTATCTAATCCTGTATGCATTTCAGATCCTATCAAGGTTGCCATAGTAACAAAAAGATTTGTATTGAATGGCAGAAAATTCCAAAAATACGATATATGAATCCTGCATAATTTGTTGACACTAAATATTCGTTGCCTGAGGCCTGTATCTCTTTAAAATTACACATTTTTGCTAAGAAAGAAATTGAAACCTTGATAAAGCAATTAAATGATATGGAATATTCACATTTTTTCCAGTTGCTGCTTTTAGAAATATTTTTTTTTTGTGAATGTATGTATATATCATCTCCAGATAGGGAATTCTCCCTGGTTCTACCAGTGGGGATTTTAAAGAGAAAGAAACCTGTCAATTATGCAACAAAAACAAACCTACAACAAAACCAACCATTAAGTTCTATATTCCCACTCTCCCTTTCTATTTGCACTTGCAGTCCACCTTCTCATCCTAAGAACTTCTGCAATTTTATCTCCAAAGACTCAGTTTTGAGCATTTTTACACTTCCCAATTTTAAGTAGCCCACAATCTAAACCTGCCTTAGATTTTGTTGCAAATATTTTCATATCTGCAGCATTCCAACCTCAGAGCCCTTCCCCACAAACCTAAACCACACCAATAAGTTCTCTCCCCCACACTTTATTTGATGTAGTAACAGATGGATCCCAAACTGTAGAAAGACACCCGCTGACTTCAAACCTGTAAAGTTTTAAAGTGCTTCTGTACTGTGCCAATCCCCACTGATTTCCACATTCCTATGGAAAACTGAAGGAGAGGATTTTAGGTCACCTTTCAGCTGCAGCGTTTCTGCTCTGAAATGAGGGAGAGGTACCACGTGCACATTGCTTGTTTTCCAGCTGCCAACTGCAGTTATGGAAACAGAGATGGTGTGAGTAGGTGCAATCCTGAGAATATTCATCGCTCCACTGACATGGAAATCTGCCCCATGGAAGATCCTTCCCGGTTTGCTTCTCCTCCAGCATCTGGCACCACGAGAAGACCCACAGCTCTACACATGGAAATCCCTGTAACTGCTCACAGGAGCACTTGCCTGGTTTGGGGAAAGGGGTTCTTCATGTTGGACTCTGAAGGAATGAAAAGCACCAGCATCACAGCGGATTTAAACTGTGGTTTTACGTGCGGAAGATTAGAAAGTGTCCCTTAATTCCTGCATCCATTTTTTTCAGCAGTTCTCTTCATGTGTTTCAGACACTGACTCACCTGAACATCACCCTGGAAGAGGATTACCCACATTTTTGGAGTGCACTGCACTTCCATAACTACAAGATCCAGTTTACTGTATGACAAACAACACTGGAACAGCCCCAACTAGTTTTATATCAGGAGGAACATGGAACTCCCCCTCATTCCACAATCAGTCCTAATTAATTAGTAATATTTCATCTCTCACGCAATGCAGATGTAACAGGATATGTTCTTCTGTTAAACTTGACCGATATCTTATCTACAAAGTTTTCTCCAAAAGGTACTACTGGATTTCTTTCATTCTCAGCACAGGAACTACTTTTTGAAGAAGCAGCCTAGAAGTCTCTTTTAGAACTGCATTTAATTGTTTTTTGAACTTGAAATATCCTCAGATACATTGTCAAATAGTGCAAGAGGCATTTTGATATAAATAGAGAAATTGTATTGAAGAGGAGATTGGGTGTATATTTGGTCCTCTGAGCAAACCACAAGACAGAATATTCTGAGTTTGAAACAGGCTTGGTGTCACTGTCCTTAAACAGACACCTGAGAAAAACACTGATCTCTGCAAAGGCTGGTGCCAGAATTGTTTCAGCAATTTAGGGAGTGAGGAATTTGTTGCCATCCCTAACCACTAGGAATGACAGACACCCAACAGGTCTTTCCTTTACCCACAGCTGTTATCCCACAGCACTGAGTGGTAGCAGCTCCATTTCTTCCCACGGTTCAGGATTTTCCTTTTGCATGTACAAGCACAGTTTTTCTAGTTCTATTCTGCCACAGCTCCCTAAAGATTTTTATTTAAAAAATTGGGTTCTCCTGCACATTTTTATATTAATAATTTCCTGTAGGCGTGTTTCTGCTTGGATCATACTAGTAAAATACATCATATTGTGATAAACATTCAGACCTTTGCCATGCAAGCCTAAAAATTAATTATTAAAATAACAAAGGTCAAGATCACCTAAGGTACACTCTTGTCTCTTCAGGAGTTAATTTTAAGGGCTGGAAGTTAGAATTCTTGCTGACCTGTCCTTCAGCTGACTGACATTCTCTGACATGAGTTACTCCCACTCTAGACACCAAGTAGTCCTTGTAGCACTGTTCCCAGCAATATTAAAGAAAATATTTATATATGCACCACAATGGAGCTGATGGAACAAGGACCACAGACACAGGGATAAAATATCCTGCTGCACCATAATAGCTCCCACTTCTCAAGTGAGGACACCTGTCCCTCCCAGCTGTGTAGGAAAACACAAGTGAGTTATTCTGAGCTCTGATTGAAGTTGAAGCATTCCCTTCACTGGCAAACATTTCTGCTTCTGAGCATTTGTGTCTTGGCCTCTTTTATTCACAAGAGGCACTGTTTATTTTTTAACTTTACAAATAAATAATTACATTCTCTAAAAGCTCTTTAAAATATTATGCAAGATATAAAAGGGACTGAACTTTGCCTCTTGGCTGATCAAGAATGCCACCTAATTAAGGAGTTTTGTGTTGCCGCCGTGGGCTTGGCAAGAAATTAAATAAACAAATACCAAGCAATTGTATTTCCATAAATCGTGTGACGCTGCTGGGCTTCCCTGTGTGGAGAGAAACAATTCATTGCTCAAAGCAGAGGTGGAAAAGATTTTCTCTGAATGAATGAAATTGTGTTCCGCAGGAAGAATAACGTCACGCACGGCTGGTAAAAGGTGATCTGTGTATGGACGTGAGAGAAGCCGCATTTAGAGGGAGAGATAAAAATTCCGTCAATTATTTTAACTCTTCTGTGTAAATGGCAGTCAAATTCAGGGATCAGTGCGAGAAAACTTCCACATATTGTGGGGTAACATGGAGAGATGAAGAGTGGAGAACAGCAGAGAAAAATAGGAATGGCTCCCACTACCTATGGAAAAGCTACACCAGTTTAGAACAGAGTAAATCTATTTGTTGATGTTCTCTATTCGGAAGAGTGAGTGGAGAGAAGAAAAAGAAACAAATTTTTTTCCCCTGCATCCATTCCTAGAAGTGCTAAAAAGCTTATTTGGGGAGATATTTAGAGAGGAACTACCCAGCGAGTTCAGGAGCTATTTCAGCCGTAGTTCTATGGATTTCTCCACAAAAGTTTGAGTCTCCAATTACCCACACCAGCTTTTTGTATCATCTGTACCTATAGGGACTTGCCCACAATCTCATTCAGTATTGAGAGAGCATCTCGTGCTGTTCCTTTTTACATCACATCTACATATGCAACATATGGTGTTTCTAATCTAGATTTTGAATTTGCAAAACATCAGGGCTTGCTCCCCTAAGAATGATCCATCCAAACTCATCTTCATTTGTGCTTTTAATTCCTGTGACAACAGGAAGACATAATACAAGCCTTTAATGCATGTTCTAGCTGCGTCTAAAATAACAATATTTGATTTTTTCCATTTCAATAACGTTGTAAAACACAAGTGTTTTGAAAACTCGTGTAGAGTATCGTTGGTTTGTATATTCTTACCATAGTGCTTAAACATTCAGGTTCCTGGCACGGTTAAGATGGTATCTGATAATTAAAAGTTTCAATTGAGCAGAGACATTTGGTATAAAGAAACATTTCCTCCCTAAATAAAGTATTATACACGATATTAACAAGAAAAACTACAGCACTGTTTATCTGGCTCTTAACAACTCACTGTGAATAATTCCCTTGCTTGTCAAAACCATCAGTACTTATTGTATTCCAGAGGCAACCTGAAAAATTCTGATTCTAGGGAAGGAAATACTTCACAATCAATGCACATTGACCTGCACTTTCCCCTAAAATGGAACATTTCACCCTCTCTCCCCACGTGAAGGCAGCACTGCCGAGTGTCCCAGCGCACACAGAGGCAAAGCCGAGCCAGGGAACCTGTGGAAACACCCTCCGGAGTTGTGGTTTGCAAACAAACACCGACAGATTGCTGTGGTCTGAGTGTTTTGTCAAACAGTGCTCTGTCCAAAGTGGAGATGTGTGCAGCTGGAACAAGCCTGGAGACGAACTCAAACTGGAGGTTAACCCTTTCAACTCCACAGTCGTTTCAGTGCTAAGAAAGTCTCTGCCTTTGCCGTGCTGCCCACCTACTTAACTCGTGGAAAGTGAGGATTTGTAGCAATGGCTTGATATACTGAAGTGATCCAGACACCTCTGAGCAGCCCTGGCAGCCAAGTGCTGCAGATTTCCAGTGTCAGACACCCCTACGTCTGCCCCCTACCCAAATCCTTCCTTCACCCCTACGTCTGCCCCCCGCCCCAATCCTTCCCTCCTGCTGTGGAGAACCCCTGCAGAGGTGCATTTTCCAAGGAGAAGCTGCTGCTGCAAAGCCCAGCTGGCCCTGGCTCCCCTTTCCCAACCCACCCTTCCATCCTCTCCTCTGGGCATTCCCAAGGAAAGGGCTGGGGTTACACACTGGAGCTCCCCAGGAAAGAACGCAGCAGTGACCAAAATTATTATCAATCTAGTGTGTGGTTTTTCCTTAACATCAGGCATTTTAAATTCATTATCTCATTTTTAACAATGCTGTAATATATAATTATTGTTATTATTGCATTAGTTAATTCTTCTAGTTAACTCATGCTTCGGTCAAGTAAAAAATTTACTTCATAATTAAAGTCTTCTGTTCTGCCTATTAACCTCAACATTTCTGAAAAAAAAACAAACAAAAAAACTCCACAAAAACAAAAAAAAACCAACAACAACAAAACCCCAAAAACAAACAAACAAACAAAACCCAAAAAACCAAAACAAAAAAAAAACAACAAAACCCCCAAAACAAAACAAAAAAAAACACCACAAAAAACCCCCAAAAACCTTATTCCAAATTCATAATTAGGAAGAACTTTAGTTTCAAGCCCAATGTGGGCCAGCAGAGGGGCTCAAGAGACCACCAGGGGTTTGTTGGAAGCAAGTTCCGATCTCTCACTCGGAGGGGCAGAAATAACATCCCACAGAACAGATCACACCAGATCTTCCCCAAAAGCTCCGGTGGAGGACCTCAGTTTTTACACAACACTAACAAGACCCAAGGCATGTTTTTCACAGGGAGGAGTCAGCACATTTTTTCACTCTTAGCTGTGGAAGTCACAGAAAGCTGCAGAGCTTCACAAGCAACACCACAGGGAGGTTTTGGAGATGGAACTGTTGCAGCGGTTGCAGAGAAGAGGAGGAATCCCACCCCAAAAAGCTTTTATCAGATGCCTCCCTGAGAAGAGCATCCAATCATAAAAGCATTTCTCTAAATTGCACTGGATAATTAAATGGAGAGAAGGAGCAATATTACACAGTCAATCATTACCAACCAGCATCTGCAGCACTGACTTTCCAGCAAACCCGTTCCACAACCAACGGAACTTAGAGAAAAAATGAACTGCAAACTTTGTTGAGCAAATTATAATACCAAATGAAATAATTTTGATCTTTTTGTGGACATTCTAGAAATGGAAAATAATTTATTCCCTAACGTCCTTGAGTGATGAATATTTGGATTTATTTCAAAGGGAATCAGAAGAGTCAGAGAGTGTGTGAATGTAATGAATGTTGCTGCTGATACTGGGTAGCAGCACAAATGGATCTATCATCTTCTTCTTGCCCATTAATGCTAATGCATGTGCATTGAAAAGGGAATATAATCCATAATATATGCACAAAATCTGCATTATTGTTGGTAGGAGAGTTACACTTGTCCTTGGGCTTTAGCAATATTCTCCGCTGGTGCTCTTTTGTTTAATAAAAACATCGTTATTTTTCCTTTTAATTGAATAGTTGCACTTCAGAGCAGCATTAGCAAGATCATTTTCAACTGACTTTTTACTGTAACTCCACCATACTCCTGTTGATATCTCCTGAGGGACAAGTGGATCTGCCTCCAAAACCTGAGAGGAGCCAAACAGAACTGCCTTTGAAGTGAGAAAACTTCTCTTCGTAAATTATTTTCTAGTCTCTTCACTCCTTCAGTCACGTATAAAAGATCCAGATACCCTGCTGAAGGATGTGATTTCCAAGAATACCCCTTTCCAGCTCAGCAAAATTCTCACTGACATCAGCTGGGCCCAGATCCTGCTCCTTAAGATTTTCCTTAGGACAGATTAAAAAAATGGATAACTTAAACAAAACAAATAGAAACCCACCAAAACAGCAACGAAACCAAAAGCCACTTCCAGATCCTGCTTCAAGCCTGAGACGACCAGACAGACACTGCCCTGTGCACTCAGGTGTTTCCTCTGCTGTTTTTATAGCACCTGTTCCATGTTCCATCCCAGTTTCATTGGTGCAGCTGCCACAAGTGTTGCTGGTTTGAGGTGTTAAAGGATTCTTTTCTCCATGGAATTAGACTGGATTTGCTCCAGTTGATCCTCCTGTGGGAGCTGTAACACCCACATCTGGCTGGAACCGCACAGGTGCCCCTATTCTGGTTCCATTGGGAAACAGCATTTCTGGAAAAAATCAGCCACTCATGGAAATGGAAATACCCTCAAGAGCAGTTTAAAAAGTGCAGCAATAAAGGCACAGCCCTGGTTGGTGCCTCGTGGGTATGAAAATGAAGATATAAGCCTTCAACGAGCACATTTTAGTCTGTCCTACTCCCTAGTGCAGCCCACAGAGCCCCACCTTCAACTGCAAAGTAAAATAGGGTCTCAGCATCCAGAGAGGACTTGTAGCAGAGTCCAACCTGATTTTGCAGGAATTCTTAGGCAGGATAAGCAAAATCCATGGGTTTGCTTAAAAAGAAACAAACAAAACCAATAAGAAACTGCGCCCCCCCCAACAAAAAAACAAAAACACAACAAAAAAACCCCACAGCCCCCCAACCCCCAATAAAAACAAAACAAAAAAGAACAAAAAAACCTCCAAACAAATAACAACAAAAATTCTTTTCAAGCCACTTAAGGATTAGTTTCCTCTCAATCACAGCGCTGGGTCTGGAAAGGACTCTGAACATGATTGTGCCTTGTGATATGAATTCAATTTTCGCTTCAGGTGCCATAATGGAAATGACCCTAATTCATGTCCTCTAGAGAAGATGTTTGGCCCTTGTCATCAGCTTAGATTTAATTTAAGAGAACATGAAAAAAAAAAATAAAAAATTAAAAGGTATAAATCACATCCCTGTGTTTGTTGCATTGACATGATTCGTGTGAGGGAATGCTGGAGTAATAAGGAGTGAGGAGGCAAAGAGAAAGTACTTGAAAGGTTTTGACTGCAAATATTTGCAAAAGGGTTTCTTCCTGTCAAAATAAGATGTCAGAAATAGCCAAAGAATTCCCTAAAAATGAGATAAAAGGCCATAATGACCAGTGTATAAATGAATGGGGCAGTTGGATCTTTGAGGTTTAAAGGACTCCAACTGACTTTTTCCCTTAATAAAACCATCCCAAGAAACTTGAATCAAAAGCCAGATGACTTAGTGGAAAAATCACATGTAGCACTTCTGTTCTGCGCCATAAACATCCTGTTCTCTCTATTTTCTTCCCTCTTATTCCCATGACAAGCCTCCAGAATGGATCTCCTTCCTTCAGATCAAGCCACAGCTCATGAGGTGTTGCAAAACTTTTTGCCCGAGTAGAAATTTTACAGTCAGAGTGACGACATGTTGCACCAGGCTGGTGCCACACCAAGCCCAGCAACACCAATAAATTGACCCTGAGGCTTGGAGGGCTCGTTTCATTATTTCAGCAACTCAGCTGATGAAAGTGAGGCACCTTTTTGCACAGTTCTGAATGCAAAGCTATAGAAGAGCCTGTGACATTCTTGTTGTGCTCCATGTGCCTGTGGCTGAGGGGGCACAGATATGGGTAAGTCAAATCTGCTCTTATCAATCAGGTTGGATAATTGGGTTGTTCAGGGTCTACTCTCCTTTCTTGAAGATATTTTTCAGCAGCTAAAATGTCAGCAGGTCACTGATGGATCTGCTGGTCGTTTGGGAGGCAAAATAAACTGGTTTGTTTTAATCTCTGCACTTTAACATTCTGTGTTCAGGAGTGTGGACCTGCATGGGCTGTAAGAGCAGCTGAGTTAGTGAGGGAAAACAACAAAATCTACCTGAACACAAGCACCAGAAGGGCACTTAAATGTTTCAGTAGGAATTCATCTCGCAAACAGCAGAACCAGTGTTGTGTTTTCACAGGCCTCCCAGAATCTGATTGTCAACAGCTCCTCTATTGTGTCATAAATTGTGACATTATTAAAAACAGGATGACATTCTTAAAAATCAGCATTTAGATGAATAAATATAGGTTGAGTGGCTGCACTTGAGGCAATCATTTTGGGGAGAATTCTGTCATGCTTTTTTTCCACCAGCAAGTTGCAGCTCTTATCCCAAGTTTAGCAAAAGTGCACTGAAAGGATGCCAACAAACACACAATTAAAGATCATCAGAGTAATCAAGCAACAAAAATTTTGATTCCTTATTGTGCTACCTTAAAGAAATACAAATGAAAAATTGTTCTGATATTCCACTTCCAAAATACATTAAAGAGAATAAAATCTCTTTCCACAAGCTTCCTGTTGGTAATAAGCATTCTGTGCCGAGACATACAGCACAGTAACGCAATTGATTCTATTTAAATGTAAAAAAAATATGTACAAAATGCAGCTATTACCCAGCTGCTGAAAGGTATTTTCTCCCAATTCAAAACCCCTTAAAGACATTTTAGGGCAATTAGTTAACAAGCAAGTTCTGATTTGCAGATTTCAGTGAATGCAGGCAGCGTTTTAGAGGTAAAATAGGAGCATTAAAGCCCCTCAGCATAGGTGTGAGGTCAGGGAAGGTACCTGGCTTTCCTCCACATTCCCACTCAAGTCTCACCCCAGGGGGAGGGATAGAGGTATCAGGATAAAGCCTGTACTGCTTAAACCTCCCCTTGCTGGTGATTGTAGAGCTCCATGGGAGGTTTAAGCCGTGTTTGAGGTCTCCTGGCAGTCACCTGCGTTCCCATTCTGTCAGGCAGCAGCCAGAGCTCCAGGGTGGCTTTGCAGGGGCTCTTCCATCCTGCCACAACAGCACCTAAATTACTGCTAAAAGGAAGCTGCTCATGGAACACAGCCTTTGCTGATGGGGAAATAAAGCTGACTGGCCAGTGCTGAAGTATCTGATTGTGTTCAAGTAGACAGAAGGGACAGAACACACCCTTCCACGACATTGTGATTAGTCCCTTTGTTCTGCCAGATGACAGTATTGTATCTAACTCCAGACAAATAGGGATGAGGTGGAGTGAGAGGGTTTTTACAAGAATTTTGAAGGAATACATCTTTTTAAAAAGCCCAGGGTTATTTTAATCTCTCTTTTCCCAAGATCACCCCTCTTGGCTTAAGTGAGCCCTTGTGCCTTTTCAGCTGATGACAGAAGCCCAGGCAGTGTCTGCTCTGAAAACAAGGAACAGCAGTTCTGTTCAGCAGAGATCTGTACAGACATCATTTACTGGGAGAGTTGATAAAACACTTAAGGATTCGTCTCCAAAGTATGAATTGAGAGCATGTCTTTCAACACATGCTCAAGAGCTTGGCTACTGATATTGCCATTAAAAAAAACCAAAAGAGAATTCAAAGATGCCACTCAGTTGTCAGAGTGGTGTTCCAGTGCTAAAGAACAACAAAATACAAATGAAAAAACCCCAGATTTGTATCTGAATAGTGCAGAATAAAATCATAAATTGCATCAGACAACGTACAAGTCACTGTCCCTTTCTATTAGCAGTGGTTGGAGGCAGAGCCAGTGTTACAGGATGTTTCATTCGGCAGTTTCCCTTTACGTGTCACAAATTAGCCAGAAAAAAAAATATTGAACTTTCCTCAGGAACAAGCTGTCTTTGTCACTTTGTCTTGACTTCATCTGTGTGCATTAGACTCTGCCTGAAGAGTTCTTGAAGACTCCTCAACATCACAAACAGCAACTTCTCACTTCAAGTCATAGTAACAGCAGTGCCCAACTTAGTTGGCAAAACAGGAGGGAAACTGTCTCAACTGCAACATTCCTGAGGTCTACACAATGAAATCCTAGATGCACGAAAAATAGGAACATTTTTCCACTCTCCCGCTCCAGCTGATGGTCAGGAAGAAGTGACTAGAGAACAGAAATTTTTCACTGACTTTTTGTTTTTCCTCCTAATAATTCGTCAAAACTACAAATATTTACAGAAACGCAATGATGGCTGTGAAATGTGTTTCAGAATATAATTTGTAACAACTCCAGAAGCTTCTGTGTACCAAGTTCTTGGGTGTCTTTGTTACATTGTGATTATGAAACTGCATAAAGGCCTGGCTCAGTGTTTCACGATGAGCATGAAAAGCACTGAGTTAGTGCTGTCACACCATGATTCAGGACAATTCCAGTCACTGAAAATACCATCACAGGAGCAGATGATGAAAAGGATCTAGATCTCTCTGATGAAAGGCATTTCTCAGTGAATCACTTTAAGTACCTTCAAAATTACTCTTTATAAAGTACGTGGTTCAAAAGAAAGAAATTTTAGCACCCACAAAAGATCATAAAATAGATAATTCTGATTTACCAAGACTACGTTGGCTTTACAAGACTAAACATCAGAGAGCTTTTGGGGCCTGGATTTGCAGAGCAGGGTGAGTGGGTGGAGGAATGCTCATGTTGATGTTACACCACCACCATGTGTTATTTATCATGCAGTGTGTTATCACCACAATGTGTTATTTTAGTTCTAGTATAATGCTTCCTCTTAGAAAAAGTGTCAAATACAAGATTTTTCTTGCAATTATAGT
Source organism: Oxyruncus cristatus (assembly GCA_013399855.1). Classification (NCBI taxonomy): domain Eukaryota; kingdom Metazoa; phylum Chordata; class Aves; order Passeriformes; family Cotingidae; genus Oxyruncus; species Oxyruncus cristatus. The sequence continues at coordinate 2,342,973 of VXAY01000995.1, forward strand.
TTGTTTCAATAGATAAAAGGGATTAGTCTTTACAAGAAAGTAACTTGTCTCCAAAGTATAATATATACACTTGCACATGTCTGTAGAGAAATACAAGTGGAAAAAACTCTAAAATCCTTCTGAACATTGCCTCCTGTATATATAATATACATATAATACTGGATCAACCCAAAATATTTCATTTTGCATGTACCTCTGTGAGCTACGGAATGACAAAGTGCATTTTTGTAGATGAGCACATTGCAAAGAGGAATGTGCACTGGAGCAGACTGCCCAGAGAGGGTATGGAGATACATCACTGGGAGATATTCCAGAGCTGCCTGGGCACAATTCTGTGCCTTGTGCTCTGGGATGACCCTGCTGGAGCAGGGAGGTGGGACCAGAAGACCCACTGTGGTCCCTCCCAACCCAAACCATCCCATGACACTGAGGAAAAGAAAGAACCAAGCGCAGCTTCTTCATTCTACTGTAACTTTGATGGAGTCTGAAAGACTCCTCACTTCACACACATCAGGTGTGTGAGACCCAAGCTAAAAGCTCTGCTGTGTCTGTGCTGGAATTAACTTTGGCAGCAGCTGCCCCTGGTCAGTGCTTTGCACATGGGAGCCTTTCCTCTGCTTTTTCCTCTCTCCTCATCCCACCCCACAGCACAACAGAGTTCAAACCCAGTACAAAAGCTTGGGTTTCTCTGCAGAAACACTTCTGTCACTCCATCTGCTGTGACAGATGCACCCTTATCCTGGCAGTGAGGGAACTGTGGAACCACAAGCTAGGACAGAGAGACACCAACATGAACTGTGTGACCTTCCACTGGTCCCTGAGCCAGAACAGTGATGTGTCCTCCATATCATGACAAACTGCACCACAAATTCCAACCTTGTGATCTCTGAGGCTATGTTTTTTCAGTGTTGAAACAGAATGGATTTAAGAGACAACCTGAAGATTGTGTGCTGATAAAAGGGTATCACACAAAGACAAGCGCCAAGTTTTGCAGTTGCCCATATACTGTTTTAATGGCACCTGTTAACGTGTCAGCATTTTACTGGGTGCTGAATTGAGACAAAGAAACAGTGACCAAAGTCTAGTGCTGGGGATCCATGAAATGGGAATATCCTGATGCCGTTTATCTGGATCGCACTACATGTTTAAGAGGTTCGAGAGAACTGTGCACACACACGTGAGCAGTGGGGCTGGGAAGAACGTTCCCAGCTGCTCGCCCCACCCCACCCCTGCTGGGAGTAGTTTGCTCAGTGCAATTGCTCTGTTTCCACTTATTAACACCCTAAAAAATTGCCTTCTCCACTGAACTGCTCACATGAACATTGTTAGTTCCTTTAGTGGCTGGATTTTGGAGATACAGAATCCTTCCTTCGACTATACAAGATCCCCTGCATTAAATGAAGGGCTTCTGTATGTTTGATACACTGTTCAAAAAATTGCCCGTGATAATTGGGGGATACAGGAGGCTTATTTCACCCGAAGTTTTTTCACAAGAAATAGGTTTTTTTTTTTCCCATGGTTGTGCTCCACTTGGACAGTCCATACATAATTTAAAAACAATATGTTTTCAATTATTTTGAGCTCCCTAAACAAGAGATTTTTTTAGGGATGTTAAATATAACCAAGTAATCATTAAAATGTTGCTTGTGTTGCAATTTTTTTGCAGTTCAAAAGCAATGCTAAAGTTTCTTAGTAGTAAATGAGACCTCGAGGGAGGAACGGTTAGAAAGAGGTTTAATCAGATTTTCCAGTAGAAAGAAGAGGAAAAAATCCAGCAAAATTGCCTTCAATTTTCCTGCTCTTCTGGAATCAAAGTCAAGCCCAATAACCATTCATAGCAAAGTTATTCCAAACAAACTGTGTTCCTTATTTCATGCAAAAGTGTTGTCTAGGTGAGGTTAACTGCACGACCAGAAATGTTTGGGCTGCATCATCTGAAGTGCTCATGTTTGTAGACTGACATGACTTCATTATTACTAAATTAAATCAAAGCCTTGTAGGATGTTTTGAAATGCCTGACAACCTACTAAATTGTATCTCAGAGACACCTTAGTAAGAAGTCAAAAGAAATCAGCTTCACCTTCCTTGACTAATAGTTCAGTGTTCAAGACACTGGTTGGCTACAAGTGTTTTTCATGCAAAAATATAAAGTACATCCAAGATGGGCAGAAGTGTTGAGTCTTACAATTTTCTTGGGGGTATACCTTATTTTCTCATCAAAATCCTGTATCCACATTTAGCATTTTTTGGAAGTTGATTGTGTTTTACTCCAGGAGCAGAAGAGTTGCCCATCGTGCAGTTGCATCACTCGCTGCTCTGCTTTCAAACCAAGTTTTCACGGTTTGCTTTCACATTTCTTGGGGTGCTCTTTGCACAAGCACCCAAGGAGTGAAAATTTTCAGTTGTTTTAGTTCTTTTGAAAATGCCTCTTGTTGCATTCAAATGGTTGATGCACTACAGAGAGCTGGAGAGATGCTCTCAGCTGCCATGGCACACTTTGAGGCCGATACATCTCCAACCTTACAAGAGCCTTATTCCCTCCCAGCAGCCCCCTGAGACTACAGAGCATTATATGAATAGCTGCAACACATCCAGCAATATTTTTGCTGATTTTGGAGCCTATGCAAGTTCTTGTCTCTGCTTTATGTGTGGGGATATCAAAAGCCAGCTATGTTAAATAGGTTGTCTTCAAAAGCGTGACTCGGAGAATCCCTTACCTCTGGCATTATCAGACACACACAAAAAACGTGCAGCTCTTTTCTTAGCCATGGGATGAGTGGTGAACTCCAGGCCTTTGTTGTCAAACAACTTGATATAGTCAACCAGCACTTGAAAGAAAAGCACACTTTTAAAGAACTAAAAGAAGAAATGGGATGTGAATACATGCCAAAACAACCTCCTTGCTGCCTCAGCATATTTAAGGTGACAGCTTTTACCTGCTCGCCCAGAAATCCTTAGGGAGGAATTAGGAAAACATATCTCAAGGCACACGGTTACATGGTGCATAAATTACACTTTATGCATTCAGGGTTAAACTTAACACAGAGGGAACATAAAGTGGCTCCACACTGCCAGAAATGTTCCTAAAAATCCTGCGGCCTTTATGCAAGGGCTGTGCTTCCACAGGGAAGGAGGTTTGCTTCATTTCCCTCCTCTGAAGTTTGCAAGTAAACAACCCAACAGCATCTCGACTTTGAAAAGTTATTCAAACTGCAGTTTTACGTGCCAACCAACACTATCAGACAACCAGGGGGTTTTGCATCTATTTTGTGCTTTCCTGACATTTAAAAACAAGTCTATGGGAGCATTTGGGCAAATTTTACAGACTGTACTAAAATAAACCCTTAAAGGCAAGACCAGCATACCAAGTGAATGCAGATACATCAGTAATGACCTTCTAGCACTTCCTTTCTGCAACCAGAAAGAAGAGGAAGAAAACATGAGCTCCATGACACAGCTGACTGTCAGGTTGCTAAGAAGATAAGGATAAATGTAAAAGTAAATTAAACTGTCTAGAGTTCCTATTAATTGGTTTCTTGTGCATAGGAAGAATTACAGCTGCGAGGTATCCAAAAAAAGAAACCTGATCAACAATATTAATTTTGGTGTGTAAATAGCTTGAGGATAAACAGTAATAATCTCCAGAGTCAGCAGGATGGTTTTCCTTATTTACTGAAGAAAACAATATATAGCTGTATAAAGCCTATTTACAGTTAATTAATTTACAGTTAATACAGCTCATGTGTCCGTGCTCAGTGCTAGAGAGTCACATCACATTACACCCCCTCACTTTTAGGGGAACAAACCAGAAGTGGCAGAATTTAAGCTACCACTGGAAAACCTCAGATCCTTGTGGAGTTTGCCATATTACAGGTGTGTCTCCAGGTAAATAGCGTGAGAGGACTCAGTGTGGCATCTTCATTTTGAAGAAGTTATTTATATCCGCAGTTTGACAAATTCGAGGGAAGCAGTAAAACTTGATTTGGTGCAATTCAAAAATTGCACAATCAGTTATTCTCATGTCATTTTGATGGTTATCACTACATTGTCACTAACTATCACCACAGAGGTTGACTGCAAAATGCTCGGTTGCCACAAACAGTGGCATTGGATCCTGGACTACATTCCCTCTGCTGCTGTTTAAGAAGGGATGATAAAAACACAGAACCAAAAAACAGATCCAGACCTAAACATGTTCATCTTTTAGTGGGATGGTCAAACTTCTCTAAGCATGTTACATACACCAGAACAAAACTGGGAGTTAAAACTGGCTGCATTTCTTTAGATGCCTCTTCAGTGCTTTCCCCTAATGAACAGGGGGATAATAATAGATACTTAGTACATTATATGAACTACTCCCTTCCTCTTTTGACACTGCACTGGTAAACTTCGTGAGCCCGAGATCTTCTAGTAAAGATTCCCATCAGTGATGCTTAGTCTTGGGATTTGCTGGTGAATTCAGCTTTATTACACACACTCAGATTTAAGCCTGGATTTTACATTAGCTGCAGCCCTGCTCTGCGGTTTCATGCTGGCTGATTTATGTATTCTTTAAAAACCTTAACAGAACATTCTGACAAGCCCGTGTCAGCACAGCAGCTTCTTGTGCAACAGATCTGTGCGTGCATTCAGTCAGTTCTGCTGCCAAAATCAAGTTTTGCCAGCCTAATGTCCCAAGACTCAGGAGCAAGCCTGGACCAAGCCAAGAGGCCAAGGCCAGACCCATTTCAAAACTCAGCTTAGTTAAAGGAGGAAAAAAAAAAAAGATCAGGAAATTCATGAGGAAATGTGAGGAGCAGGCAGAGAAAACAAGTGAATCAGGAACTGGTTAAAACCCAGAGTGAAGACATCAGAAAGAGAATAACAAAACTGGAAGGATGTATAATTTAAAGAAAGAAAAACAGACAGAGGAGTGAAACAAGGGAATGTTTTATTACATTCTTCAGTTGCAGTGATAAACCAAAGTGATATACACCCAGTTAGCACAGGAGAAACAGAAGAACTCGAAAGCGAAGAAAAACATGCAAAGAGTCCATAAATTATTTTGCAAGGTATGGCATTATCAGATAGAAAATTTAGTGCTGGGGTGCTACCATAAATAATCCTATAAATATTAACATTCCTATGTGGGATAGAACAAGCTGGGATTGGAACATGAACTGAGGTTCACGGAGGGCAGGGAATGCCCAGAGCAGGGCTGGTGCTGTGTAGCATTTTGGGGAGAGATGTAGCGGGTCAGAAATCCATTTTCAGTGTTGTAAAGTGACATGAGTTGTTCAAATATGAATCAAATGAAATATCAGAGGGAAGAAAAAGCCCCTCTTGAGCAGAAAACTCCAACCCTGCTGCTGAGACAGACTGGCAGGGAAACAACTCCGTGTGGGGAGCTGGGAGCAGGGCTGGCTTCACTCCCATGCCTGGGGATGTTCCCTATCCAGGAGCACCATTCCTCTTCCATCCAGCCCCAAGGAGCAGAAAGCGATATCCCAAACAGGCAGGATAATTTGTTCCACTAAGACACAGAAGATTTGCTCCACAAGTGCTAAGGATTATACTCCTAAATGACTTGATTTAATTTTCATTTTCCAGAAAAAAAAAAAAAATCAGGTACTTCAGTGGAAATAAAGCAGCGAGTTTAAGTTCCCTGAATGTTTTGGGAAAAGTTTTCAGGCTGAGAGCACGATCCAAAAGGACTTATCCAGTTACAACTGGTGAAACACTCCAATATATTTCTGTTATCATGAAACTCCTTTCTTATATTTCCATCCTCATTTCTGAATATTGAAACAACAGTAAGATGTATCTCATCTTAATAGAAAACAAGTGCTTCCTGTGCTAGCACAACATGATAACCTCAATAAACACTTTTCTAGGCTTCCTATTAGAAGACATTGTGTCCTGTGCGTTATTCACTGTCACACTGTGCTTCACGGTGTTACGTGCAAATAAAAACTGAAAGCCATGGGGGGGGAAAAAAACAACATCCAAAGCAAGGAAGACTCAAAATAGTTGATCTTTAAAGCTCAAATTCCAAAAGCAAACTGGCCAAGAGTAGATTTTGTAAACAAATGTTAATTCTTCCTTACCTGGCCAAAGCTAGTAATTGCAGAGTATTGCAAAGAACCCCAAACCATTAAGTCTCTATTGATGCATCATTTTGACTGGAACTAAAACCTACCCCAAAATAGTGGTGTTTGCACTCAACAACAATTAAAACATTGATTAAAAATAATAACTCAAAATTCCTCAAGCACTAAGTCATCAGAAGACAAGTAAATTGTTATATATGTGTACTTATATAGAACTTCCTCTGTGCTTTGTGGAACAAGACCCAAGCTGCCAATTATAAGCCTCTTTTAAACCTTGTGATTTGTTTTGTAAGTTCTGTAATCCATTTGCTCTGAACTGAAGCAGGGGAAAGAAAAAAAAAAGGCAATTACGGATAAAGAACAAAGAACCTAAAACAATGCATATTTAATCTCAGCTTAAAGAAAACAATTCAGAACTCATTTTGAGAAACATGGAGGTGTTGCCCAAGTTTTCCTCTTATGTCAAGCCGATTTGATATTTAACATTCAAAGCAAACCAAACAGTGCAAACAAGGTTCCTCTAGAACTAGGAGATGAAAAGTGGATAGAAGCTTGTTGATTCAACAAAACTACCATTTTAGCACAAAGTTCAGCTTTAAACTTCCACCTGAATGACTGCAATAGGAAAAAGGTTATTTATTTAAAACATACAGGAATATATTTTTGGGGGTGATGGGGCGTGATGATGACTTGGGGTTAGACACAAACAGTGAATTTTATCTGATTTTATCAAGCAGGGAAAAAGTGAGAGAAGAAAACCCAAAACTTGAGAAAGTGCCTTTTCCATAAGTATTTTCTTCTGTTTACCTGACATATCTAGACCAAATTTGTTTGGATGTGTGCTGTGCAACAAACGAGCCCTCAAATATTCAGTATTTCACCTTGAACTAATTCCCTCAAACTACTTGAAAGCAAATGTTGTGAACTTGCTAAAATTTTAGGTTTCTAAGGGAAGAATGAGGGGGTAGGAGAAGGAGGTTTGTCTGCAACACTGATTCTAGCAAGATTTCAAATTGCACTGCTACAGTTTTACATCCAAGAGCCAGAAAACAAGCGAACCAAAGCACAGCCCCTACTGAAGATATCAAAGCCCACAGTTACATCAGCAACTCAGTACAAACTATAAACTGCTCTGCCCAATGATTCATTGTATTTTTCAGTTTTAGAGCAAAATACTGCTTGTTTAAAAGGAGGAGAGGCAATGTATGTATATACATACATATAACTGCGTTCTGTTTTGAAAGACCTGCTCAGAGAAAGGAAACAAACAAACACTAAACCAAATGTAACAACTTAGGCACTGCTAAATTTCTTGTCTTCTCTGAATGGAAGTGGCATAAGTGGGAGACTCTGGATCCATGTGTACTTCAGTAACTTGGCAGATACTCGCTGTAGGCTTCGTGTCTGACACAAAAATCTCACAGCCCTCCCTCTCAGATGTTCTCTAAGTGGAGACAAATGTCCAGGATGATAGAGTTCACCCACACTCAAATAACAGGGACTGCAACAGTCCCTTCCTGACACAGGTCATTGTTTCACAGAGTTCATGGCCTGCACATCTTGAATTTCAGGAGTTCGATTTCCACAGGATTTCTTAGATTAAAAAAAAAAAAAATAAACAACACCCAAACAAGCAGCTTGGCATTCCAATCAAATTACATACAAACCTGAGGTAGGGACAGGAAATATTTCAGAGCTTTCAAATCTGTAAATCAAGGCTATATATTCAGCTCCTGGTTTGAATAGCTAGGACAGAAACACAAAGACAAGTGAAGAAAACAGAGATAAGAAACAGGGAACTTATTTCCTGAGCTGCACTGCAGGGGGGGAAAAAAGAAATCTTTTAAAGAAATTGCTGTATAGAAAGAAGATGCCTGGTCATGTGGTTGGTTTTCTTTGACTTTCCACAAATTTGGGGTGATTGCAAAACTCAGGAATGGAGGTAACTAGAATCCATCACACAGGTTACTTCAGGTCACACCAGATGAACTTATCAAGCCACCAACCCCACGAAGCCAAGAGAAAAAGAACTCTTTTTCTTCTTTAGATAGGGAACCAACTCCTTTGACGAAGAGCTCTTGTCTGCCAAGGAGTTCCAGGGGAGGACTATCTGGAACGTGTGCTTAACCTTGAATCATTTTCTCCCAGTCTTAAACCTTGTCAGTATTTCACCAGGGATTGATGCGAGACTAGTCCCCAGATCCCTGTACTCCTACCATTTAAGGATATTAATACTTATCCTTTGAAGGCTTGAAGGCTTCCCCAGTCCCCTATCCCTATTCTCCCCCTTCTGGGATTTATTTGTTTTAAACAACAAATGATAGTGATTCCAAGAGCTTTCAGCTCACTCCTCCAACTAATCTGAGCCTGCTGATTTAAACACGTTTGATTTTACTGGGATTTTACCTCACTATCCTTCCCAAGAGATGACACGTTTAGTCACAAAATAACAAATGCATAGAAAGGATTGAAATAGCAACTGCTGCCTTTGCTGGACCTGCGCTGCTGCTCTTTCCTTTGTGGTTTTGTTGCTTCATTTTAGAATGAAAGGTGTTGCAAACCAAGTATCCAGCAAAAGCTTTATAGAACGAGGTTTAACCCAAAATTATAGTAACATTACAGACTAATTATAACCATTATTGTAAAAAGCTTTGTTTTTTCCAGGGATCAACTGTTTCAGCAAAGAAGGCTACGAACCAAGGGCAGTCAGAGTAAAAGGACACTCCAGGTAGATAAAACACGTGAAAATAGATTGCAACCTGGGTATATGAAAGTCTTAAACCACAGCTCATTAGGCATTTTTGCTTATGAAGTGAAAGGAATAAAAGCCCATCTGCTAAGGAATAACCTGTTGTTCATCAGATACACACATATTGTCTGATTAAAGCAGACTAATTTTTGGAGATAAAAAGGAGAGAAACTCACGGATGAGCCCCAGAAGACATTTTGACCCACAAGAAATAAATCAGATGTAGCCAATAACGAGATTGTGCCGTACCCTGTTGTATAACACCGTTGCTGAACTTTCCTAAGAGACCACAGTGCTTACACTGCTTCCCCATTAATAACAACACAAGAAAATCCTGCTTTCAGAATCAGACAATTAAAAGAAGTCACATGCAAGGAATAAAGCACATTCCTTCTCATTTTAGATGCTCGAGGAAGCTTTTACTAGTGAGTACTCCTGAATTCTCTCTGCAGATTTTCTGCTTAGTTAGAACACATACCTGGCCATGCAATTCATCTTGCACTGCCCACAGGGTGCCAGGCAGTTGGCAATGCCTGAGGACACAGACAACTTATTTTATGCTTGCATTTTAAGTGAGAATCTCTATACCCTGGTAAGGACAGACTTTTTTTTTCCCTCCAGAAAAGTTCCTTCAAATCCTAGCAGCCCTTTCAAGGTTTTGGAAAAATGTGTGTCCCTCAGATAAATTAGATTTTTATATCTTGTGCTTGTTCTTGTTTGGGACCTATAAAGGTAAAACTGGAAGGATCTTCACCGTTTCAGTCAGGCAAAAGGAAAGGACATGGCTGGTCCCCTTAAATACACAAACTCTTGTGTCAGAAGGCAAGGGACCATTTTTTTGCCTCTGGAAAACAGACCTGATTATTAACTCTTATGAGAAGAAAAAAAAGGCATGAGGTGACCAGTACTTAATCTCTGAGGGCCTTGGTGTTGTATTTAACTTCCAACCTCTCCCCATTTTCCCAGAGCCACATATTTTTAAGCCTGGGAATATTTGGTTGTGCCTTTACTGAACAAGGGTGGGGGGTGAGGGGGAAAGCAGCTTAATTTGCAAGTGTCACAAGGTTCACGTTGTCATTTTGCTTCACTTTCTTAATATTCTCAGTCTTGCATTTGTTCATTCCACTGCGCTAATTCCATCAACAACACTCCAAACCAGCTGTGCAGACAGAGCTGCCTGCGGGAGCAGAGCAAAGCAAAGCTGGCACAATGTCAGCAAAAACATGTGAAATAAATAATGCACTGCAGCCCCGCGCTCTCGCCCACTAACTGGACAGCAATACTTTAATCCCTTTGGACAAAGTCTCCACAAAGTCCGATTTTGCAGCTCCACCAAGTCACTCTCATTTCCAGCAATCCTCTCTTGTCCCCACTCCCCCAGAAGAGCAATGGCCAATGAGCTGGATTACCATAAATTCAGCAATCAAATTTACACAGCTCTGGAGATGCAAGTAAAATGAGTATTGTATCTTCATTTCCTTTGTGGCACTTTATCAACCTCTTCCTCTGCTGATGGGAGAAGTCAATAAAATCCTATTAACACTAAGATGTTGTATTAAGTTTGACAGTTTACAAATTGCAGGGGTTTTCATTTCAAATATGAACAGCTTGAGATACTCTGGAGTTTCACTGTATAAAATTGTTAAAGCTGGAATAAAGCAGATAAAATAATTTGGGTGTATTTTTTTCCCCCTCCCCTTTTAAAGGGGGCAGCAGAAGGAAAAATCAAACATAAAAAACAACCTTATAAGCCTTCCTGGGAGACTCACATTAGTCTAACCAGGAAGACCAGAATAATAACAGATCTATATTTTGAGAAAAGCATTTGCCTTCTCATGGACTCCATGGGCTCTGTATCAGGCTCTGCTGCTCTCCATAATCACAAGTAACTGCTCTTGCAAAATGAGTAACACATCCTAAGAGAACAAGGCTTAAAGGAACTGAACCCTTAAATAGGTAAATAGAGATACCAGCAGCAGGGATGGAGTTGGCACCTGCAGAAACAGCAATCAAGAGTATAGCTGACCAGGTGGTAAATGAATTAGGAATCGTGCCAGAACAAACTTGGGGACAAGTCTCAAGCTATTCCTGTAACCGGGCAAATTGCCATCATTTCTGCATTTATCCACCCAGTGATTGAAATTCCTGTTCAATATTATTTGAAGAAAACAAACACCAGTCCCAGTTGGAGCTGTTCCTCCAATTCTTTCTTCACTGAAAAATGATCTCCGAGAGGAACACGCAGAAGGCATTTAAGGAAGGTCCAGAAACCTCTCCTAAACAAGAGGTGTACCTGCAAAGCAGGTGACTGGAAACATGAAAGAAGGGAGAAGAGAGAAAAGGGCCACATTTGTCCCAATTCCAGGGAATCGTGCAAGAAAGCAAAGAAGAAACAAGTGAAGCAGAGGTTCTCCGAGGGCAGTGTCCCTTTACTCTGTTTCTTCAGCCTTTTTAAAAGTAAAAATTTTTGGCCTTGTGCACTGGGAGCAGTAGAAAAGTCACAGTTGTAATGAACAACCAGCAGGGTTTAACACAGCTCTGCCTTTAATTCTTCTCAAAATCTTCCCCAAACTCACAGAACCATTTCTGAACAAGTCTGAAAGATCCTTTATTACCAGTGGTGCACAGTGAAGAATAAGAATCACTTGGTTTATTTACAAAGAATAAGGGTTTCACAAATATTTACACCCCCTCCCACAGTTCAGGGCCATCTCTGCTTTGATTAGTCTTGGACAATTAGCAACAATCATCACCCTAATTTAATTTCTAGTTGTCTCATTCTTACTCTTCTGCTTAAAGAAGAGTGAAGAACACTGCAAAGCTTTACTTTCTTTTTTAAATGCACTTCCCTTTTAAGTATAATCCCAAAGCCAGTCAAAAATTTATTATTTACTGGACTGCTCTAGGATATAGATTCTTCCAATTAATTCATTTACTGAACTAGGAAAGCAACACTTAGATTCTCCCATCAGAAAATACAGGTTATATACTTACAGCCTTTTCAATACCAACAACTCCAACCACCCCAGAGTTTGTTGCTATACATAGAGCCCTCAGATCACCACTCTCACTGCATCAGACAGTCTGGGAGTGCTCACAAGACAGAGTGGGAGGCTTTATTTGGAAGCAAACGCTGCCTCCAGCAACGATGTTTGCACACTGCAATAACTTGCCAGTGTTTAAGGCCAGAAGCTTTCTTAACACCCGCTCAGAAACATTCAAATCTGTCTTTTTTGCCTATAAACCCTATTTCATGACAGGAGAGAAAACTTTTCCTGCTTTAAGTAGTTTTGTCCGGCTCTGATCGCAGGTAAATCATATTTAGCTCTCTATCCATCACCCTGACTGCACACACATTCCCGCACACTAACAGCACATCATGGATCCATGGACACTCCAAAGGAGCTTCCTTGCCACATGATGCTGTCTGTTCTCCCTTCACTGTCCTTCAGCTCAGAGGAGAAGGACAGAGTGGCAGAATTCTGTGAATTCAGCACCACGGTTAATTTCTTGGCACCATGATTTTGCTGCTTTAAGTGGTTACAAGTACAATCTTGTAGGCTCAAATTTCACCTTAAGCAGCAGAATGAAAAGGTGTCTCTCCATTGTGCTCTGAGAAAATAATCCACTTGGGGAGGTAGAATTTCAAGGGTGAAAACTGAACAATATCAAAGTATTTGTTATTTGTTTATTGGTAATGGCTGACCCATCTAAATTGCCAATTAAAGCTTAGAGCAGGCCAAGTAAAACCTCACCACTGCCAACCTACACCAGAACACCAACCTTAGCTGAGGTCAGGATTGGGAAATAAAAACCATAAGCCCAGGAAAACAAAAGATCTGAAAGCCTTTCTTCACAAAACATGGGTTGTGATTTGTACTCCGTCACCTCATCAAACCTTGGCATTCAAGTCTACACCTTCACCGTGTCAGATCTGGGGAGACACAGCTCTTTAGGGACAGGGTGTTTGGGAGACTGGTGCCTACACTGACAGGAGATTGTTTTAAGTGCCCCAATGTCTGAAGAAATGTAAGGATCTTAATGCTGCTCCCCAACCAAACTGAAATAATGGTGTGCTGTCCTGTCAGCAGTGAAATATCAACACAGTGCACAGGACCAACCTCCTCTCTGCATTTCTGTGATGTTGTTGTGAGTGATGCTTTTTTAGCTTTATATCAGCAGACAACATCTCAACATCCTCTGATATTTTACTGCTGTGCTGACTAACAAAATAAAGCATGTGACCCCTTTTATTTTCTGGTTCATCAGTTTTATGTCCTTATTTACTTGCCATACATTTTAAATCTGATGGTACCCAACACAGGCTGCTCTAAATATGCTGTATTTAAGAGACATCAGCTGACTGACTTGGATTTCACAAAAAAGCCTGTTTTCAAAAAATTAGCTGTGTACGTGTGTATTTTTTTAATGCACAATGTAACAGTCAAAGAAAAGGCACAGAAGGCAGAAAACAATTACAGATTCTTCCCTAACTTGGGGATACACCCCACCGTAGCCTTGGAAAAGTTGATTTTGTCCACTCTGCTGGACCAGGAGCAGACCTGGTTTCCTTGCTGCAAAACCTGCCAATGCACTGGGCTCAGAGATGCTCAGCCAGCACAAAGGGACAAACCCCTATCTATCTATCCTCCCACTTGACTGTGTGCACATCTAATCCCAAGTTCTACCAAGGACAGGGAGCCTCCAGCATGTCCCACTGCTCCTCCAAGCCCTCCTTTTGTGCTCCTCCTGTGATTTAGGCAGCCCTGATTGCACTACTGCTTTGCAGTAAATGACAAACAAGAGTCTTTTCACACTTGGCCACTCTCGTAACTGGACTGATTTTGCTTCACCTGCCACAGTAATTGATTTTGTATGATAATCAACAACTGTCACCTCAAGTGTTAGACTTCCCTGTTTAGCAGTGTCCTTCTGTGGGTGGCTGACAACCTGCTATTAAGTTACTAAAGAGGTGAAAGAGTCATCTTTCCAAATGGTGAAGAACAATAGCTAAAAACTGGGGTCTGTTCTCCTCACTGAACGAGGTAACATGTTGCAGAAGCCCCAAAATTATGAAGTTCAGTGCAAACCTGTCACTTATCATTTGGGCCTGGGAATAACTACCACTCACAGATGGAAAGATCTTCACACCAATTGAGAAATCTGCTACCTACAAATGGCCACAACTTTAAAAGTATAATTAAAAAAAAAAGCCAACCACAAAATAAAAGTTACAACTTTCCTTCAGAACTGTCATGGTGGGTTTGTTTTTTTTTAATAAAGATTTTATTCTTCACAGCAGAGGTTTCTTTATCTATACAACAGATTTTTTAGCACTTAAGAGAAAAGTGTGTGTTTAAACAATCTCCATCCTGTCTAGATCAGCTGATTAACAGAAAGCCTTTGTCCTACAAGAATCTATTACATTGCATTACTTGACTTTATCTCCTCTATATAAAAATAAATAAGAATGTTTTACAAATAAAGGCCTTGAAAAAGGAAGCTCTCTGCAAGGTAACAACAAATTATTTACGTTTACATCTGTCTGCCTTCAGTTTTTGGTTATTTCCACCAACACATCTCCCCTAAAGCAACAGAACTCATTTAAGTCTGACTTCCTTAGCCCCTCATGCTTCCACTGATTCAGCAGGAACACTGTCAAACACCTGGTGCTTTGCTGTTCCTGAGTAGCCCAATTATCACTTGGATTGCATCAAAATTAGGTTCTTTTTCAAATGGCTCAGCTGCCCTCTCTTGAGATTATTTATTTTCACGCTCAGACTGTGGCTCTCAAACAAGGATGTCTCCAAAGCAGATTTCCTCCGCCTCCTTCTCTTTTCACCTCCCCCAGGCTCCCAATTGCACAGGGTAACAGGCAAATGGGAGCAAAGATGTGAGAAGCCAAAACACGAGAGACACAAAGCCACAATTAGAGAAAATAAGGGACAACAGGGCAACTCAAACAGCTGGGAAGACTGCAGTGGAGCTGCAGGACAGATCACCTGGCACAGACCACCAGCCAGGGGCACCGAGTTCCACTGCGCCTTTGCCTCCCCAGGCACTGTCAGGGGAAGCCCTCCCTGGCCCACAGCTCCACTCCTCCCCAGATGCTTTCCAGCAGGAATCCTCAAAGTGCTCAGGGAAGGACTTGACCCTTCTTACGCTCCTGCTGCCAGAGGTAACACCTTAAGGCAAATACAGAGTTCTGGCTACCAGAAAAATGGTGTAATCAGACTATGGCGAAGTTTTCTAAACGTGGGCTGGTTTTAAAATATATTTTCTCAACTTAAAAAGATCCACAACTGCCTTATCCAGAGTCAGTTTTCAGAGGTATCTGATGAGCTGAACCCTCTTCTTCAAGCAAACTGTACATATAACTCAAACCATCAACAGAACGTGCAAAGACAGACACCCTCAAACACCTCAGCTGTCTTAGGTTACCTGAAGCACTTTTTTTGAAGAAGTTTGATCAGATAAGCAAGAACAGCTTATGGAATTGGATGAAATAGTAAGGTATCTAGTTTAATAAAGTGTTTATGTTCTTGATCAAAATATTAAAGCTGCAGTTAGGTTAAACTGAATTCTTTGCACGGATAATGAATGATTTGGCCACAGTACTGAGTAAAATGATTTTATAATAAACCCAAGTACCGAGACTGCATTTGAGGTAGCACTAGGAATCAGAAAATGCACATGCTTCTCCCTTTAAGAATTACAGGTGGCTATTACACTAATCTGATGCTTTCAGTTTTCCTTATGAATTAAATTGTCCTCTCTTTAGGAGCTCAGGTTCAGCAAAGCTCTTCCCTGATCACTGAGCAGCCATAACATTTGCTGATAAAAACATTGCCTCTTCAGTCTGAAGAGACTTCAGCCTGATCTGAGTAAAGCCCAAAGTAAGACAAGCACAGGAAGAGCTGTCCTGATTTTCTCCAAAGAAATCAAAACACAATTAGTAAAACTCTGCCCTCAGAAGCCTTATGGTTTTCTTATAGTCCCAAACTACCACAAAAGAACTAGAGGCTGATATTATAGAATATTCAAATGCTTATTTCAGGCTTTGTCTTGAAGATAATCAAACATTATATGATTCAAGTATAGAGCTTGTTCCACAGCCAATGATGCACTATAATAATCACTTCTTTCAATTCATTTAACTCTCCCATTCAGTCCTTTTGCCCTTCTTAAATAATTACTTTTGAGACAACATGAAGTCAATAAAAATGTTACATAAATAAACACTTTTAAAAGTATATTCAACATTGGAAATGATGCCACTGACAACAGGGAAAGCCAAGTAAATACCCAGAATTTAATTAACTATCTAGAATAAAAACAAACTACAAGTTTGATTTCTCATAAAGAGATACTTTTCTTAGTCACAGTAGCAAAAAGGACGTATGATATAAACCTGCAATATAATAAAAATAAGGTTCATGAGAAAAAACAACTCATTTTGCACAAGTATTGGGTTTTCATTTAACACAATGTTAAAAACCATGTGAGTTTCATTCTTCTATAGTCAGTGGAAGTCTTGCTGTTTCCAAACCCCCTCCCAATAGGGCAAACAAACAAACAATAACACACCCTGTACACTGGAACACTTCTATAGTCAATTTTACTAATGTAAAACAAAGTTTAAGCAAAGAAAAGAAAAAGAAAATCAGGGGTTTTTTTCTATGTCCAATTTTGAGTCCATGTCTATTTAGGGGTGAACTTCAGGAGTATTTAATGTAATAATACAATGTAAAAGGTGCAGATGATCTGCTGCTTAATAAAACCTCTTCAAGTTTCTGCTTATCAACAGCGATTTTACAACACTGATCAGGATTAAAAAGGCAGCTCTTGGTATGAAAGCACCTCTCTGCTCTCCACCCCTATTCCCAGATGTTTACACTATCTGTTTAAAGACCTGTTAGATCTGAACTCTTTGATACATGACCAGCTACTCCTGCACAGCTTTTTGTTAGCTGAAATCTACACCCAGCAGGGAAAAGGCCAGATCAGTTTTTATCAAATGTTTTCAGGATCCATTTCCTATGAACAGGCCGGTTCTTTACTTGCTCCGGTACATCAGGAGTTTAAAGGGAGGACAAGATGAACAGAATTTAACTCTTTACTAATATACTTTTAAATATTTCCGAGCAACAAATAGGACCAGTTTTATTTTTTGAATAAAGATGCCATTGGAAAGTTCTGGACATACATGTTGGACACGGATACTGAATTCTCCTGACAAACACCATCCTGAGTGAATGAGTTGCACCTGTTCATACAGGAGCAACTTCTGATCTTCCTTACATCAAATATTTAGTTTTAAGAACTGAGAAACAAGCTTCAGGTTGAGTTCAGACATCTACCAAGTATTTGTACAAGGAATAAGAGGCACATTAAGTCAGGAATTAATAAATAAGAAACATCCAGCAAATCTTGATTGATTTCTTGAAAGAAAGGAGAAAGTTCTCTTGCACAACCCAGGAACTCAAACCAAACCGCAAATAAACAAATCACACACAGAGAAAGTCATCTTTCAACTCAAAGGCAAAAATAGACTCAGGAGCTGGGCAGAGCTGAGAAGTGGGTCTTAACTACACACACTCAGAGTAATAACTACCAACCACTGACAATGTTAAAACCAAAGCCAAATACTGACAAAAATAATTTTTCAGTACATTAAAACTAAAGTTTCTTCAGTAATAAATCTGATTTTTTTTTTTAAATGAGGTTCAGTTCTGAAAGCAGACCACTTAATATTAATTGCTCATTTGCCAATAGTGCTAAACCACACCCACAAAACAACATTTAAAGCTGGATTATTAACTCAGGAAAGGGCATCTCACACAGATCTCTCCATCTCAGCTCTGCATTGTAATTGAGCAGAGTTCTGCAAACTAAATGATGCATGAATGTGTATAGATTCAAAGTTCAATTTCTTCAATCAAAAAACCCAGAAAGCACTGCCAAAGCAAGCCTAGGGAGAAAAAAAAAAAAAAAAGTACCAAAAAGGAAAACCAGCATCTGCTGATATTAAACTCTGAACAGAAGTACAAAGCCTCATCTAAGGACAGAATAATTAGGCACACAAAGCAATCATTGGCACATTGTCAGAAATAGAATCTTTGGGAAAAAATTAAATAAAGATACAAATATCAGCGCTTTCCCCAGCATTCCCCAAATCTGGGCCTTTTGCTTCCCCTGACTGACTCCAATCAATGAGTCAACTGCAGCAGGTCGAACACGACTGTGATAAAATGCCACCTTATGAAGTAACTGCCTTCATAGATCTCCCCAAATGAGTCATAAAACTATTCATCAATATCCCACCTCGTGCAGCTCAGCACAGGCAGGAGGGAAGCGCAAGAGTTCCTGGATCAGAAAAGCTCCCTCTGATATTCCATTTGCTGGCTATAAATCAGCGTTTCTCACATTGGGTACCACCATTAAGTCAGGAACAGGAACCTCCACTATCATTAGTCGACAGCTAACAAGGCATTAACATTTTCATTAGCGGTGTTGACAAATTCAAATCGATTTTAAGAGCTCATTTGCATCATATCCTAAAATTGGGAAGTAGAAGGGAGCAGTCTGACAACTTGATTACATACTATAGCTTAAATTTCTGTTTTTCTAGCTACGTATAGATGTGAAGTGTACATCACATCTGGGTATGTTGCAGTGCCCTCAACTTTTTAGTTTGCAATTGTTGTATGAAATTTAGGGCCAGCAACTGTGTGTTGTTCCAGCTTCAATTTGCTTAAACAAATATCACCAACCATAAAAGATGGTACATTTAAAAGAAATGGCAAAAACTTTGTCCTGTTTTTTTAGTCTGAGGAACACAGGAAAAAAAAAAAGGGAAGATGGAAAAAGATCCGTGTAATACTCTGATAAGAACATCAGATGTGTAACACCCACAAACACAGAACTATAGTTGCTCTCACATGTAGAATTCTCATTTCAATCCAGTTTTGAGTGGTCCTTAATAATTTAATTGGCTCTGGCTACGACGACTGTTCTCCACCACTGTTATCAAATTTGAGATCATTAGAAATTATACAACAGAAAGGGAATAAAGAGGAACACCACAAGTGAGAGACAAGTGTTCTTGTGCCTCAGGGAGATCTGACACACCCAGGGGTCATAGTCTTGGAATGTATTTAGGTTGTGAGAGACTCCAGTTTGAGTCCTCATTTCACTTACACTGGACCAATGAGAGGAATCTGTTCCTGCCACGTTTTTATTCCCTGACTTTTGGAATGGGTAGACCACTTATATGGAATTAGGGTCAATGCTAAAAGAGTCTCAACAGCATCCAAAATGAAAACCTACAATATACGCTAGACCCCGGTGACTTTTTCTTACAGGTCCAATACAATATTTCTTTCAAGTTTCATTCAAAACCCTTCATCCAAATGAAGCACTGCAAGAGAGTATTAAAAAAAATTCATTCTGTAATTAACATCCCCTAAAATGGACTAATGAAGTCATGCTCCAATACTTCAGATTTCAAGCGTATTGATACCTTAAGAGCAAAACAGTCAACACCTATTGTTGTCATTAGGAAAAGGCATTCCTCTGTTATACAGGGTTTGTCTTTAGCGAGACATACATGCATTTAGCACTATGATCTTTTAGTTCTAAGTAACAGGAGCCTTTTAGAGCCACAAATGAATTTATAAGGTATAAAAAAATCCTTCTAGAGCTGGCACCTGAGGCACTGTGGTCAGGTGGATTCACTGCAAGTCCTGGTGGTGCAAAGCTGATCCTGAGCAACCTGCATTGCCATTGCCTAAAAATTCTACACACGAGAGAGTTCAGCACGAGCTGCTGTTGCTGCAGTTGTGCACAGCCTCCAGCAGCTGCTTCCCTTTGTCTCTCCAGAGGGACACACAAACAGAGACCAGCCTTGCATTTACCTGCTTCCCATTTCCATCTCTAGTCACCAGGTTTAAAGATGAAAGCAAAACTGCTACAAATTAAGTGGGCTTTGAACTAGACACTGCTTGTCCAAGACAACTACTTCATGATTAATTCCCCATAAATTAATCTGCACAGTCAAAGCTGACATGCTTTGCCACTTGGGCAGCTGGATGCCAAATATCTGGTAAGTGAGGTGAAAGTTGGTATTTTCCCCTCACTGAGTAAAAAATAAAATAAAAAAACCCAAACAAACAACAACAGCAACAAAAAAAACCAAACAAACCCCCCAAAAAAACACAAAAAAACCCCCCACAACTTTTAAAGTGATTTCTCTGGCTCCAGTGAGAGCGGCAAGCAAAGGCTTAACTGTGCTGCTTGCAGAACACACGCAGTGCTCTCAGATTTACCCATAACATCTGCATCCCTCAAGCTGGACAAGTTCTATGTAGGGCACAAGGCAGGACAAACCAAAGAAAAACCCTCAAAAACTCACAAAAAAACCCCCCAAAACACCACCAGAAAAACACCACCAGCAGCTGCGAGAAGTGCGCTTAAAAATACCAGCAGCACAACATAACTGTTTGAAGATATTTTAGAGTATTTATATCAAAACCAATGTCCTTGATAAATAATCAGTATTCATTGGAAGCTTCTGATATTTTAATATTCTTACAAGTCACAAAAAGAAATCACTTTCAAGATCCAGACAGTTCTACCAGAAGTAGCCAAACTTGAAGTGTTTGCTATTTAATGCCGGCTTCCTAATTGCTTCAATTTACAAGCTTTTTGCATAATCCTTCAGAAAATTACTTTTTTAAAAAAAAAACTTCAGAAACTTGAATTTTATATTTGCCAATTCTTGTGCACTGAGCAACATTATATAGGTTGATGTTTTAGTAACTTACCCAAGTCAGCACGTGCCTTTCCTTACATCTCCATAATTAAAACTATTAGGATAAGACAAATAAGGAGGTGTTAACTAAAGGCTTTGCAACCTGGGCTGGTTTTATCCCTGAGTATTGCAGGAAAACTGCTGCTAATCCTTGTTCCACAGGCACTAAACCACCCAAGGTACAGCCACGTGCTCCAAGCTCAGGTTTCCTTGGGCTCTAATCAATAAGTTCCCTGCATCTCCTCTGTATTAGAGCTCTCCTTATTACCTGCTCCATTGATTCCCCGAGCAACAACAAGCTGGAGAAGGCTCCATGGATAAAGCAGATGTTGTTCTGACCTCCACCCACTGGCTCACAGAGCCAGTTCTCTGTCTGCCTCCAGTAAAGAAAGATATCCCAAGCCAGAAAAACATTCTATTTTGCCCTTGAACAATAGATGTTATGCTCGTTATACACAAGTTCTTGCTAATGTTCTCCCTGTTTCCTTTCAGAAATCCAAACACCCACAGAAACACCCACCATGAAAATCACAGTACACTGCTTATTCCAGAGAATTTTAGAGAAATATCCTTGAAGAACTTGAAGAAGTGAGCAGCAACTTCTAGAAGGCAAAACTAAAGCAAAACAAAGTGCATTTTCTGAAGTTACTGGGAGCTTTAGATCAACAGAGAAATGGCACCATATTACCAACACCATGTAATGATATCAAGCCAGGAAAGCTCCTCTTAACTTAATTTTTATCTTTAAAATTAAGGCAGCACAACACGCAGAAATAAATCCATCAATTATTAAGTGAAAACAGTATGAAAAATAGAAATAAATCCATCAGATAACAAATGAAAACTGGAAAAAAAAAAGTCCTTCTTAGGAGGACAAGGGAAGCTGATAAAAAAATAGAAAAAACATTCAAGCAGGAGATAAAAAATTCTAAAGATGTCAGCGATAAAGGAAATGGAGGCACAAAGGGAGAATTGTGCTCAGAAAGGATGGGATATTGCTTTTGAGAGTATCTGATATAAGGAAGACCAAGTGGAGATATTGATATATCAAATGTTTGTTATATTTAGAAGATCATTTAATAGGTTAACCTGCATGCTAGGGAAGCTCAGGGGCAGATATAAAACTCTAAGATCTCCCAACATACACATAAAAAGCGGAGGAACTTCTGAGCGCACCACAGCAAAACAATAACGCCTGTTTTTGCTGGTGTCTTTGAGTGACAAACAACACAAATCAGTGAGGAAAAAAGATTTTTAAGACAATAATACACAAAAGAGAAAGATCCATATAATTTCTTAGCCATATAAGTATCACAGGATTTAGTAAAAACCCGACAAAACAGGACAGCTGCCTTACCTTAAAGGTTTTGTGCCTCTCTGCTCCCAGCCATCCACCCTCAGCCCTCCACTCTTCCCAAGCCCCCCTGCTCCCAGCTAAATACTTGGTACCTACAGCACCCTCCCAAATGCACCTGGGGGTTCAGCCAGAGCAACCAATCCCAGGGATGCAAAGCACTCAGTATTTAACTGCAGGACACCTGTGAGCTTCAGGGCTTCACAAATAGCCCACCTGTTATCGTTAGGAAAGTAATTATCACAATTCTTTACCAGCTCAGGGTTTAATTCCTGACAGTTCTCTCTCACCCTGTATGAGGAATTCAGAGTGTGAGGTGGTTATTGTGCCAGAACCAGACCAAGGCCTTTCTAGCTTGATGAACGTGACCCAGACACTTCAAATTCCATTTATTCAGAATTAAGGCTTAAGATTGTTTCTGGTGAAGTCAGTGGAGATGTATCTTTAAATGTGAATTTCAGGCCAGAACTTTGCTTCTCATATCTTTAAATGTGAATTTCAGGCCAGAACTTTGCTTCTCATTAAACAAACAAACAAACAAATTGATAGAGATAAAACCAGGAAAAAACCATCAAGTTTCCTCATCCCTAATAGGTACTGATACTATATTCCTTTCTCATGTATTTTGATTTATCTTCTGTTGGATCCCAACATGTCTCACCCTTCCAGCTTCCAGAGTGGCTGATGTAAAGAAGCAGAGCCCTTTCCTGGGTGTCTCTGGCCCCGTGGAGGGTCTGACCCCTGTCACCAGGGCCCTGGATTGGCAGCAGAGGATGAGGAGCTACAAACTTGGTTCTATTTTAGAACATTTCTGACAGCAAAGAAACCAAGGAAAATCTCACAGACCATCTGACTGGCACAAAGGAAAATTCTGGGCTTTAAACTGTGGCCTGCCTTAGGTACCATCCACATACAAACCTATTTAAAAAGAGGCTGGAGAGGGGAGGAAGATGCTTCTCCTCTGCCTTCTCTGCATGTTTGGAAGCAGAGCATCAAGTTCCAAATCTTCTGTGCAAACCTCATCAGACCTTAAAGGCCCCAAGCAGCTGGAGGTTAGTGAAGACCAGATGAATCAATTCGGAACCAACATCCTATCTGGTTTTTGGTATGTACCGTGCTACTGGAATGTTATTTTAAAGTAAATTTTAGAACAAAGCTTCTTTTTTTTTTTTTTTTTTTTTTTTTTTTTTTTTTTTTTTTGGTGTGTGATTTAGGAAGGTTTTGATTTTGAATTAAGGCAGTTCTCAACAGCTGTGCAGAAGAAGTTGCATTTGCAGTCCTGTCTGTATTATTAACAAAAATGTGTGGATATTGGAGCATTCCCCTTTTTTGGTAGTTTGAATTACATCTCTTTCCTCTCCACTCATGTAAGTCTCGCTCTACAAAGCCAATGGAACAGGAAGATTATTTTAGGATCAAGATGCCTCAGCAGAAATTGAAAGAAAGGAAATGGTACAATGTAACTGCCTAACTCTTCCTCCACTAACCCCCAGCTTAGATTTTATTCTCCTTTCCTGGACAGCTACAGTAGTTTTATCCAGTCCTTAGCTATTGCATGATCAACAAAAGAAAATTAAATAAACTGCTACAATTACTTGTCACTCCTGTCATTCCTCGATGCCAGTAAGTAGTTGTGTGATTCATCCAAGTGGGCTGGAGACGGGATCAGGATGTGAAAAATAGTCTTGTCTTAAGCTTAAGATAGTTCTCGTGTTTATAGGTGACGAGATCCAGGTTCCATCTCTGCAACACACATGTTACTCCCTATTAAATTTGAAAGACAATGTCTCTAATTTAATTCTGTTCCCTCTTCAGGTGTAGGTGTAGAAGATCTTACTTCAGTGGAGGGTTGAAGAAAGAGGCACAGAAGATAAATGCACACTGAAGGCATTGCAGAAGGGATAGGCATTAATTATGCTGCCTGATGGGTTGCTTGTCACTTTTCTTGCCTTGTTTAATGTTGCTACAAAGACATAAATGCATTTTTCCCCATCCACAAAACATTTGGAGAATTGATGTTTGCCGAAGACTGAGTGCATTCTGGTTTAATAAAACCAAGAGAGTGGAAAAATGAGTGAGAAATCTTCAGTCCTAATCTCTGGCACTTGCACTAAACAGGGAGGGGGAAAAAAAAACAACCCCGAAACAAACAAAAAGCCCAAAACAAAAACCACACAAAACACCAAGACCAAAACAACAAAACGAAAACTTCACCCCAAAACCAAACAAAAACTCTACAAACAAACAAAAAAGGCTTCAGAGAAGAATGGGTTCAAGGGGATGTTGAAACTTCTCTTTCTATACTTCGTGTAGTGTAAAATTCATATCTTATCCTCTTTGCACGTTACCTAAGCTTTGCCAGGGTGGGCTCCAGAAAGAGCATGGGAATTGTTTGTAGTTTGGAAGCAAAGCAGATGGAACAATAAACCCAAGGAGGCAGCAGGGCCTGGATCAGAAGAAAGGAGAGGCTGATTAGAAGATTAAATTCCTAAATACACAAGTGTCTGCTTTGGCTTTGCATTTTGACACACCCTCTGAGGTCTGGTCCAAAGGGTTATGATTTACACTTCAGCCTTGAGAAGAGAGGTTTCCCCCTTATAGGATCTTACAAATCTTCGTGCTGGGGACAATTTGCCAGCAAGTTGCTGCAATTACCAAGATGTCTTTAATCTCCTGTGCTTTCCCCAGAGTCTCTGTCCCCCTCAGTCCCCTGCCCTGTTCATTACATTTTAATTTGTGACAACCCTGCTCCTTAAAAGCCAAGAAGGAGTTCAGAGGAATGAAGGGCTGACACCTGGCTGGAGTCTCCCTGTGCATTTTAAATAATTATGATAATAAGATGAGATATATCTGAAAGAAACTTGATAATGTGATATTAGTTTCTACGTTCTATTTCTGCTCACCTACAATTTTAAATTAGATTTCTGGTGTTTAGTATATTTGACCTATTCTCTGGGTTTCAAATGGCAGTAACTGAGGATTCTCCCCTGATATTTTTATTTTTTATTCGAAGGACAGCTAGTTTTTTCCAGCTGGCGGTCAGGAAGGGGAAATGTTTCTTTGTAGAGCAAAGAAGAAGGAACTCCCAGATAATTACTTATTATTTTCTTGTCAAGTGCTATCATTGTCCTGCCTACAAAGTGAGGAGAGAAGCAGCACTGAACTGGCATTTTATGATCAAATAATAACTAAAATAATAATTGATAGAGGGTGGGATGTATTCTTGAGCTTTGTTACAAAATCTGGGGATTCAGGGACTCTACTTCAAACCTGTAATGAACCTGAAAAGAAGTCAGTATATACTTAATTATCAGGGAATTAGTAATGAAAAACAGAGTTCTTTTCGATTTAAACTTTCTAATTTAAAGGATGCACTAAGCAAAAGAGAGATCATACATAATTTAATGTAATTGAGGAAGCGAATTAAAATATAATTTTCACTCCTCCATCTAATAACAAGCTCTTTCAAGCTCTGGGGATGTTGTTTAAGCCAAAGGTGGTGGTTTCCTTGACAATTCTAGGTAAGAATAGATACCCTTAAAAGAAATGAATAGAATAAAAGGGCATGAATAAGCAGGATTTACTAAATTGAGGGTTAAGGAAATGATAAGAGATCCCTGAAGAAGACTTAACATTGAAGATATAATATTAGAAAGACGAATAAAATGAAGGTTAATCTTGATAACGAAGGACTTGAACCCAGGGAAGATGTCATTATCAACATGTTAACATGTGCAGAGTTGGGGTGAGAATTGGGTGGCTCAGACAGCAAATGCTATTTGGAGCTTTTCATCTGCTGCTCCTTAGGGCTCCTGTAAAAGTGCTCGTAGTCAGAGCACCTTGGTGAGCCATCGGTGTATTCCCAGCAAAGTGGGATAGGAGGGTTTGACAGAGCAACCAACAGCTCCCTTACAGAGCCCTGGGAGACAAGGGTACTTCTGGGGGACAGTCGGTCTCTGCTCTCAAGTTATTGAAAGCCACAGCCCTGATCTGAGATAAAAACATCAGCCCATGACCCTGCAACGCAGACCCAGCTTGAGAGGGTGAATATCGACCATTTTAGGAACAGCAAACCCCCCCAGGATGGCTGCCTATGGAAGACACCTGACCAAAAAGCCCTAAATAATAAAGTTTCAAAAGCAGCTCATTGCACCCACTGCATGTAATTGTGAGGCACCATGGAATACTGTTTAATTCCTCTAATAAACAGCAGTATTGGCCCTGACTCTATCAACTGTTACCTTTGAGATGGAGTTCAAGGCTTGGAACATTTTGCCTGTAACACCACGACTATTTTCTTTTTAAATCATTCTCTTTGGTATGTCAGATGTTCTGTTAGAGCAAGGAGGTTTAGGAGCTTCGTTTGCTGAATAAGCAAAAGTGTGATGCTCAATAATCAAGAGATCACATTGAATAAGTAACAACTTCACACAAAACTCCACTTCACTGGAGTCACTGTAAAATCTGAGAAGAAACACTCAATTCTGAAAGCTGAGAATTTGGTTCCTTTTGCTATAGGAATGCTTAATGCCCCGGGTATAAACACAGGGATTTTATGGAAGCAATGGACTGTTTCTGAACTAAAACTGGCTGAACTAAATTTTCCAAGCAGAACATTTTAGTACCGTGGCAGAAATAGCCATTTCACTGTATTTCTGAATGGAGCAAACCCGATGCACAGAAAACACGACATAGAAATGCAAAGTCCATAAATTGACAGTATCCTGTCAAACCCCATTCAAGGGATGCTCCTTGGCACAGTGCAGGAGACTTTCATACTCCCATTCTGTGCTCTTACAAATTCTTTAAAAACGTTTCAGATAAGCCTTCAGCTGCCCAAAAGCCTTTGTGCACTGAGCCGTTCTCCTACAGAGTATTTAAAACATACAATGAAATTACCTAGCGAAAGACTTGAGGTGTCTTATCCTGTTTTTTATTGGACAGATGCTGAATCTCTAAAGCTTGGACCATATTGATCCCAAAAAGCTGTTTATATGTGAAGGCAGGACGCTGATAATAATTCCTAGGAATTATTATGGTTTGTGCAAGCAACAGTGTTCCAAACAGGCCAAATTAAAAGTATGGGTTTAGGTTTCTGTTCTGAATTGCTATGCTAAGTCTCTATGCAATTTTTCCTTATTATTTCAGCTGGAGAAATAACTATATTATCTTTCTTCCAGTCTCTTTAAAATGTAACATTTCAGAATAACAAAATCCATTGACAGCTTCATAGTTACATCCTCAGTTATCAAAGCTTTAAGATACATATACACAGGTATATATTGGTTATTTAAATGTGATTTCACTGTTATCACAGTCAAATGAAGAACATATTTCTACTGCAGGATGACATCATGTCTGCTTTCATTTCAGACACTACAACCTTAAAGGTAGTAACAAAAAGCCTGTCAAATTTTTCAACAGTCTTTTGGCCTCCAACACTCCTGTTATGACATCAATTATCTTTCGCAGCAATTTAGCTCTTGTATCTTCTAAATAATGCAAAACACTAACAGAAGTCTATCAGCAGGGAAATTGCTTTGGTGGCTTGTTTTTTTGCAGTATCTCTGTACCTCAGAAGTATCTCTTTTTGATTTCAGCTTAAAGCTATTCACCATTGTTTCAGTGAAAACTGAACAACCCCCGTGATGCAAAAACCTTTTATGGGAGCAGAGAAGAACAACCCCAGAATCTAAATCCCCTGTACACTTGTCACCCTCAAAGATTGCAGTGTAGGAGGGACTGGCATCTTTTCTGTGCCATCTTATTAAACAGACACAGCCAGAGACAGTTTTCGTATAAAACACTCAGGATCTGAATCTGAAAACATTTAGGATCTGAAGGCATCCCCCCCATTTTTTACAAGTCACACTTGGATCCAGTATCTTGAAAAGTTCGTGGAATACTTTTGCAATATTGTAAACACTGTTCCTCCCCCAAAATTCTATCAGAATTTTCCCTTTTAGTAACACAAAAGTAAGAGGAACAAGTAGCTTTTGGGAAGCTACTGAAAGACAACTAAGGAAGAGGTGGAAAAGCTGCTCACTGCTCTGTCTGATGAAACTACAAATTAGATGTTCAAGGTAGGAGAGGACAACTTCTGGCTCTCCTTGTTCACAATAAGACACACAAATTTGGGGGGGAGTGTGAGCAGAGCTGCATCTTTTCAGCCCTGCTCCTGAACTGGGGTCTTGAATAAAAAAATTTCTTAAATCAGACAGAAGAAACACTGAAGAAGGGTGGGTGCTTCAATGGTTTTATCAGCTTTGCTGCCCTTTCACAAATTCAGTGAGGTTTTTTTTTAAACCATAACTTTCAAACCACATGAAGTAGTAGAGCAACATTTCTAAACTAAGATATTTCAAACCACAGCATTCAAACTGTTCTGCAAATTAAAAATTGCGTGTGTAAATCCTAGATGAAAAACTACTTTTATGTTCTTTTAATTTGGGCCATTTAATCAGACCCAATAAAATTCAGTTAATAGCAGAAGGTGACATTCTTTAAACCAGTGTCACAGAGTCCCACTCACCTTTCCATTTTCCTTTATGAGCTACAGAAAAGAGCCATTTCATCGAGTTGTTTTTAAAGAGGCTCCGCTGTACGAACACTGCTGTGCCAGCTACAATCTCATCAGCTTGAGAGCTGTTCTTCAGGCACTTCAGATGTTCACAGTGTAAACCAGCTCTTCCCACACCTCCCTCCAGGTGACTCAAGGCCTGAACTTAAAGTCTGGCCGAGCTGAGACTACAAGTAACGTTTGCATTTACGTGTGAAGGCCTTTAGGGGAAGAATAAAGTCTGGTCTTCTCTGTACACTTTGTTATTCTATCAGATACTCTGCCCTGTTACATCGCTGTAGAAAAAGGTGTCTATCAGCAACTATTTGGCTGTTGAAAGGTTCTGAAAGCCCTGATTGACTTGTCATCTGATGTGGGGACCAGGGACAGGACCCAAGGAATGGCCTGGAGTTGTGTCAGGGCAGGGTTAGGTTGGATATTAGAAAAAGGTTCTTCCCCCAGAGGGTGGTCGGGCACTGAACAGGCTCCCCAGGGCAGTGGGCACAGCACTGAGGCTGCCAGAGCTCCAGCAGGGTTTGGATGACACTCTCAAGCACCAAGTGTGACTCTTGGGCATGGTCCTGTGCAGGGGCAAGGTTGGATTCAGTGATCCTTGTGGGTCCCTTCCAACTCAGCATATTCTGGGATTCTGTCTCAAGGCAAACCAGACCTTCCAATATACAGTTTTTCTACAGCACGCCACAACAATTTGCTTGTTTCAATAGGATTAGTTTTTAAAAGACTTCATAGACATTTGCAATTTAGATTGTTAGAACAATCTGACAAGGGTATTCACAAGTTTCTTAAAATCGATTTGAAAAACTATAATGCAAATCATCATAAGCAGTTTTCAGTGGCATTAAAATATCCCATAGACACAGACTGTTCAGTCTTCTCTCTTTCCAAACCTGCTAATGGGCTCCTGTGACCAATCTTAGAACAGCAGGGTCTGGTCTTGGCCGTTGTTAACACAGTGATTCCATCAAATTCATTTCTGTGAATGCCGCACATTTTCAGAATAAGGTGATGCAACCTCTACTTTTGAGTTTTGGAAATTTTCTAAATGACAAAAATATGCCATAGCAGTTTGTTAAGCTCCGCAAAAGATGGCACAAGCAAAGCAAAGTGAGGAATACCCTCCTTATGAGGTGTTGTCCTGGACAAGGGGACAGGCACTACTCGGCTTCACACAATCACCTTTTCTGTCCATGCAGCAGATCTAACACGATCTAACTGCTGCTGACACTGGGAATTATTAATGAATCAAGAAAACCTAACAAAAACTAATTTTAGGTGGTAAAATTACAAAAAAAATATGTTCACAATTTGAAAAAAAAAAATAGTGAAAATAATTACCCCAGTGCAGTATTTCATTTAGCTCTAATTCTACAATTAGTTAGTATTGCTTAATTGTGTAGCTAATGAACCTAAATAAATTTCATAGTGATTTCAACTACCAAACTTATTTACTTATTGAAATTGCTGGTTTAAAAAAAATGCAAACAAATACACAAAACCTCCAATTCAATTCCCATTACTAAAATTACATTTGTTATCTACATTTTGGGAGTTTCTTAATTGTTAAACCATTACTACTGCATTTAAAGATACTGCTGATTCTACTGGAAACTAATGGGATTTTTTTTTTTTTTCCCCCCCAGAACATAACCAGGTACTTGTTTGTAATCTACACACATCCACCCACAAATTGGAATTATTCTACTAAGAAACCCTAAACTACCTACAAGTTTATTTGTGATCCACGGCGTGGGTGAGGGTGGGTGGGTGTGTTTGTGTTGGGGGGTGTGTTCTGATCTAGGTTTCTGCTTTTATCTACTTCTGGAAAGAAAGGAATCTCAACTTCACCTGTGCTGGTGAACATCAGTTTTGTAAATAACACAATGTGCGATTCAAATGGAGCTCTTTGCAGTGTGTTGGTTGCTCCTGTATGAGCAGTGCTGCCTAAATGCTTATTATTTAAGGTCATATTAACTTCACAACTGTTCTGACATTAATCCTTTTCCTTCTCCCTCACTTAGTATTTCCCCACATACTATTCCTCTGAGCAGAGGTCTCGTGATACCTGACTTTAATGCAGTGTCCAGCCTCATTTCTGTAGGTACAGGTCTAAACCCCAGATTTTTTCCCCCTCTTTTCAGCCCTACAGAACTCTTCAAAGAGCATTAAGTTCCATGTGAAACAGCCCTAAAGACTTCTTTTATTTTCACAATAAGATAAAGCAACTTCTTGTAAATCTAAATTAATCTGTCGATTTAAACACATTCTAAAATACGTATTGTGGATATTTATCTGGCAAATGGCACTTCTGAGACTTCTTTGGGCCCTGATTTTTTGGCTATTAGTGTGAAGCTAAGCATTATGCCTTATGTTCTCAGTAATTATTTCAGTCCTTTGGTTCCTCCAGGGAGATGATGTGCATTTGTAATCTGGGTAAGGTCCACCCTTGCCAGAGCCAGCACATTCCTACAGTCTGGCCACATCCACACCCCACAGGATTTGGCCACGTTCTCTCTCAGTCCCAGATATTTTCTGCGTGGGTTTCAGGTCAGAACACTTGCAGGTTACCAGTTGGAGAAGGTTCTTACTGACTCTGCCATGCCCAGGTTGAGCTGGGAGATTTAGTTGATCAGGAAGCCTGGAAATAAATGATCGGAGCCTGAGAGTGGGATGTCCAGCCTGGGTACGTGGTATGGCTTTATAAATCCCAGGGAGCAGATGGGCAAAGACAACTCCAGCAGCCTGGGATGCTGAGACCAACGAAAACTCTTCGGAGAGCAGGGCCACACTTCCTTCCTGGATCTCCCAAATTAGACACTGATTATTGACAAAGCAGACAAAGGAGGCCTTTATGAGGAAAAAAACCCCTCCAAGATGACCTGAACAAGGGCCCCTGCTCCCAAAAGCACATCTGATTTTTCTACCTCTGTCAGATGTTCCAATAAAGGATGTTTCCTCTTGTCCTCTCAGCGACCTTTAGATCCAAAGAGCAAAGCAAAGTACCCCTGGAATGATTCAGTTCATGACAGTACAGCAGCACTCAACCTCCAATCTCTCTTTTTAAGTGACAAGAGGGGGTTTGGGGACAACTGTCCATTTTAGCCTTCCCTTTAACCTTTTATTTCTGTAAAAACAGTGCTCTTTCCACATTTATCCCATTGTTTTGCATTCTGTTATTCCCAGGAACATATATCTGTACAACATACTCTTCAGGGTTACCTGAATTCCCAGGCCACACCTTTGTCCACCACAGGAAAACTTGAAGGTATGAAAATACTCCAGTCCTTGAGGAACAGGTAGGTCACAGGCATTTTAAACACAGCAAAAATACAGCATTAAAAAGTTCAAGGTTTAAGGGTATTTTTCAAGTACATAAGGAACAAGACACTGACAAAGGAGAGAACAACATGCCCAAAGGACAAGAGATATTTACTGCTGAAAAAATACATTTTAAAATTAAATTTAAGAAAGAAAGATGTGCAATACATACAGAATAACTGCATTTAGTCATGTTTAGATTAGATGAACACAAAGAGTTCCAAGCCCTTTAACCCTTTTCAGCGTTCAATATATAACGTCTCCAATACGAGATCCCTTGCTAGTAGTGGGATCCAGATTCCCATAGGAATTCAGATGACTTGTTTTCCAAGAGTTAAAAACTGCTGTGGTCATCAGCATACAAATACAAGCAGTACTAACAAACCAAATGCTCAGAAAACAAGTAGAACCTGAAAAAAACCCGTGTTTTAAAACTGTGGAAATTGGCTTTCTTTGATCTTTTATCTTTCTGCTTCACCTGTTTTTAAGGGTTTGTTTGGTTGGGGTTTTCTCCTCAGGACATGCTTGAGTTCAGGCTTCGTGTTTTTCTCTGCAGCTTTGACAGCCAGAGATTTGCTTGGAAAAGAAGCTGTGATTCACAGGCATTTAATGACTCCTGAAGGCAAACCTTTAGCAACATCACCAATTATTGCAAGCCAAGAGCCAGGAGTCTCTAGCAGGACCCTTGCAGCTCATGCAACAGAGCTCCTACACCAAATTCCCCTCACTTTTTTTTTTTTTCCTCTGTTTGAGAGATGCTCTTTGCTCTGTGTTACACAAGTGCTGCACAGGTAGATCAGAGCAGATAATGTAAAATACCCATAAAATTTTAAACATTCACTTCATTTGTGTTCCTGACTCCAGTTTTCGTTTGCCAGAGAAACTTTAGTGCACAGATACGGGAGGAATATTTTGGGTTGTGCTAGAAAATATTCTAACTATAAACATGGAGTTGCCCTTCTGTGAAAACTTCATACTGTTATCTCTTTTTTTAATTGGAATAAAAATAAAAATAAACCACGCAACATAAATAACCAATCTAGGCAAACATTCCCAACTCAGTTTCAAAAACGCTTTATAAACCAATAATTACTGACACTGAAATGAATGAAAAATACTGCAAGCATTTCTCCAACAGAAATGGAATGCATAAAGACACTTACTTGTCAGGAACTATTTTTCCACAGATACTGGCATATATTTAAAAATCCTTTACCTGCTGTGCAGCACCCGGAGAGGGAAAGGAGAAAAAGGTTAAAGATGGCCTTGGAGCACCTTCTGTAAGAGACCTGCCACTGATGGCTAAAAAAGCCTAAAGCAAAATACAGAGATATTTTCCTCAGGGTGTAAGAATTTAGCTGAGAAGGGGGTTCTGAGATTGGAGCTGGGTCTTTGTAATCTTCAACAGGAATTCAGGATAAATTGGAAGTGAACTGTGGTAAAAGAGTGAAATGTTGTCATACAACCAACCCAGGGAAAAAAGGAGTTCAGACCCAGCCAAACTTCATGTTTGTGAAGAGAAGTGTATGAAGTTATTAAAGATGGTCCCTTAGTCAAATCTAAGCATAAAGAACCATGAATTTTAGAGCAAGATCTGGTCACATAACTTTCCTTCAATGAGCACTTTGTTAAACTTGCCAAAATTTTCTGAATGGACAAAGTATTACTAAAGAAAAAATACAAGTCAGGTAGTTTTGACTTAAATAATAATAGATTTTATATTGATTAAGTAAATATATGGTTTGATTGACTCCTTAACAGTACTCACAGTGAACTCATTTGAATTAATTGAGTTTATACTCCTCTCACCACCTCTTTTTTCCTCCTTAATGACAAAGAGGCAGAATCTCAAAAGGCCCAGTTCTTCTCCCACTGTATCCAAGAATCAAAAATTACGAGTTATTCCTCTTCTCCCAAATGGCACAATCCAAATCTGAGAGAGAGCCTCTGATCCTTCGGTGCTGCAGGATTAAAGTAATTTAAAATCTTCAAGAGAAATGTCTGGTGAAGAAGCCCTGAAATCTCAGAACTGCACCTTCAGTCCATGACAGCACTAAAAGATTAAAATTTAAAATTTTAAGACCTGGGGTACAAAGTGTGCACAGTTATCTGTGGGCATTATTTAAAAGCCTGTTTGAAGTCAACTGATGGCTTTCCAGTTAATTTGATGAGTTTTAGAGTAGGACACATGAACAGGATACCATAAACAATTCATACAGTTACTGTCACACCCGTCAGTAAAATGAGACTTCAGCAATTCATTCATGTGGCTCAAACCAAATCAGCCCTGTTATAAGAAGGAATCTTAAAACAATCCAAATATAGATAATCTTGTACAAATGAAGATGATGCTGTATATTAGAAAAACATTAATATTGGGCTTTTGATGTAGGTGCTGTCCTGATTTTATGTTAATTGAACAGAACAATTTTTGCTGTAAAATTAGGTCAATTATGTTTAATGGGATCCATTAAAAGAACTATAATCTTATTAATAATTTGTAGACCTCAGCTGTCAGATTTTTCTTCATCTCGAAGTTCCCTGGGTTTTGAAATCCCCTGTTTCATTGCCTCATATCCCATCCTGAAAGTCAACAAGAGAAACTCCTCTGCCAATCTCTCTTTCAAAGTTTCATCATTCAAATGTTATGAAAATTCTACGTATTTCTATTTTTGCTTTCAAAAATGTAGATGTGTCTGAAACAATGGTCTTCCTAAGAGAATTTACAAATTTATGTTAAATACGTATTGCAAGGGACAATAAATTAAAATTGCTCCTAAAAGTTCTACTTTATTTGATTCCTGATTGAAAGCTCACAAATATAACCTACAAAAAATATGGTATACATGAGGTACATGATTTAGTTTCAGAGTATGTTTATATTACATTTCTAGCTCATAATTAGATTTTTTTCAGCAGCTTTTCTCAAATTGATGTGACCTTATAGTGTACACAGTGGAAATGTTCTAATTTAAAATGCTCCAACTGCTTTTTTTTCCTAACCATTCAAACACTAAAAATGAGAAGAAAAGCTGGGGTTTTTTTGAGGTATGAAGATGCAAGAGTAGATCTTCATATAGTATCATATAGAATGTTGATATTGATTCCTGCTATTGTTACCTTCCAAGAATGAAGCTTGTCCATAACTATCTCCTACAGGGGATAATGTATTTAGGAAAAGGTTTGCTCGTAACTCTTTCAGATTTTCAAAGCAAAACCTTAAATAATTCCGTCTCTATTCCATAGATGCACAGGATATTCAGAAATGAATTTTTTTTTGCAAGGTTTTTTCACTTTTTCTCCTCTTTCACACCTTGTTAAGAAATAGCAGTTACTTGAGGGTTTTGAATTCCACACCTAAATTATCTTGAGCAGAGGGTTGGGTTTTTTTTACTTACAATTATGCCCTCATAGAATGATATGCAGCATTGATATTCCTTCTCAGCAGTTACCAATTTGACCTCTAATGAATAGAACAGATCTATGGAAAAGTCATTTAGGAGTCAGGTTATGACTGGATGATTCGAACTGGCCGATAATTAACAGCATATACTGAACAATTCATGAGAGCTTGGAAAATTGAACTTTTGCACTGCAAACTGTAGAGAGCAGAGGGTTTGGGTTGTATTTGCTATTCACTGTGCACGGGAACAACGGGAGGGAACTGTGGTCGGCCTCATTCCCCAGAAACATTCGTTTTGCCCAAATGCTCCATTTTACAGTCACTTCAAGCATCATAAAGTGGTTTGTGTTGGACAGGACCCTAAAGATCACGTCATTCCAAGCCCCCTGCCATGAGCAGGGACACCCTCCACCAGACCAGGTTGCTCATGGCCCCATTGAACATTTCCAGGGGTGGGGCATCCACAGTTTCTTTGGGCAACCTGTGCCAGGGCCTCACCACCATCACGGGGAAGGATTTCTTCCCAATATCCAACCTAAATCTGACCTCTTTCAGTTTAAAGCCATTCCCCCTTGTCTTATCACTGCATGCCCTTGTCCAAAGTGCCTCTGCAGCTCTCTTGGAGCCCTTTAGGCATAGGAAAGGGCTCTACATTCTCCCTGGAGCCTTCTCTTCTCCAGGCTGAACACCCCCAGCTCTCCCAGCCTGGCTCCACTGCAGAGGTGCTCCAGCCCTGTCAGCATCTTTGTGCCCCTCCTCTGGACTCGCTCCAGCAGGTCCATGTCCTACTTTTGGTGGGGGGTCCCAGAGATGGGGGTCTCATGAGGGTGGACTGGAGGGGCAGAAGTGTCTACCTTGACCTGCCTGGTGAACAACAACATCAGCATCAAACTTTGAAGGTTCAATATAAGCACTCGTGTTATTTATTAATCATAATATAATGAAGTTCTTTACTGTAATATTATCTCAAATAATGTAGACAAGTAGAGATCAAGAATTCTAGTTAACTATTTGTGAAAACAGTGTCCAACTCCTTTTTCTGTCCATGTTGCAGATTGATGTGGGCACAGTGCTGCTGCTTTCTCTACTCTGCTCTCCCTCAGCTTCCCTGGGACAGCAAACCAGACTGTCCCTTCAGTTTTCCTCATACATGTCATTATTTATAGATGTAAATAAGTATGTACAAACACAACAGCTGCAAATATAAGAAAACACATCTTATTACAGATTTGTGACCTGTATTCCCTAATTTTCCACATTAGCCTTGGTTGCCTACCCGGCACATCCCCTAGATGTCACCCAGGAACTTATTTTTTCATTGCCTACCAACATCCCTCGACAGAAGGGAGCTCTCACCTACCTTTCTGTATAGAAACATGCTAAGAAAAATGTAACAAGATATGACAAGCAAAAGGCTTCTGGTTGGTTGCTCTTCCTCCTGCTAACAACTCCTGACCTTTCCTGAAAGGTCTGCAGTGACTGCCTCTTTACAACAGGAATGTTTCACTCAGTCTCAATATTTGAACTGGAATAAAAATCTTAAATATGCTGAGGATGAAGACAAAGTTGGAACTTTTAGGTTTCAGTTCAGTCTTTGCCTCAGTTTCCCAAATGTCCTTAAGGACTCTGCACTACCCAAGACCTTTCTTGCAAAGCAAGATCTGCCTGACAGTCTGTCATAAATGGCACTCAGCCCTCCTGATTTTTATGGACTCAAACCCAAAAATTTGATTTTGACCAAAGCTGCTCACACCCTGCGTTCCAGGTGGCCACTCCTCACTGAGGAGACACCAGGATTTTCAGCAAAGGCTTTGACTTTCCTCCACTGCCTTTTTACCTCAATTCTAGAAGAAAAAAACAAATACATCTACTTTCAGCAACGCAACTACAGCAGTAATGGCATCCCGCGTGGCAGCACTGCACAGGTTACAAGAGGCTGGAAGAGAAAACTTCAGTTTCCACTGCAAATTGATCAACTGAACACTAAAAATTACAGAAACACTGTCACCTTTTCCAGCACTCTGCGCTGCTGCTCAGTCTTGTGAAAATTAAAAACTCGCCTTTATTCACGGAACAACCTCATTGATGTCTCACATACAAAAAGCTAAAAGCATGATTGATTTTTTCCAGGCAAGATTAGAACTAGCACTAATTCATTCCTTATTCCAGTTCCTGTTATAAGAAAAATACATTATCTTACATTTTTCCAATTATAAAGTACAGAAATAGCTCTTTATGACAACACTAAGAGCAGAAGAAAATAATTTTCAAAGTTTTCTCCAAATTGCACAGTAAAGTTATATTTGATCATCTTGCAGGAGCACTTTTTCTTCAGAAGAGAATAGCAAGATATACACATAAAGAAGTGTGCAACACATCAATAAAAACAAATTATTCCAAGTAGTAATCAGGGGAAGGAAAGATAGAGTACCTCAGCAAGAATTAGATAAACCTATCTTTCAACAGTTTCACTTGTTTTTACTTCAGAGTGAGACAGAGGAAAGACATTAAAGATTTCTGACATTATTTGTCCTCCTTTTTTTCTACTTCAAACACAGACTGACTCCTGTATTTATGTTTTCCTAAGTCAAGCTACAGATCTAATGAGTTGCTCTATTTTTATTTCCTTTTTGTGAGAATGTTCTTTGAACAGCTTTGGGTTTTTTTAAAGATAGGGGGATTTTTAAATTTTCATTGTTGGAAAATGTGACAATTACACTGTGTAGACAAATACAGCCGGATTCACAGCAAAGTTACTTTGAATATTCTTTATATCCTGAATTCCTTCCTTCATTACATACTAAAACTGCTGGGAGAAGATAACCATAGTTGGATGTAAATTCCTATTTGAGACCAAACATAAAGCATGTTTCCAAGAATGCATAATTAAGCAGCATTTGTTAGAATCAATTTGAGTGCATAAATTACTGAACATGGGTTAATTTTGGTTGGATTAAAAGCACCACCTGTTCGCTCCTATAAAAAAGCGCCATAATTTCTGTTTCAGTGAAGTATTTAATTCTTACATACTTGGTTTCATCCTTTCAGGATGCAGTTGGTTTATGAATACCCTCCACTACTGAGAGAGTCAACATATGCCCCATTTATTTGCTCTTCATGTGCCTGAGAGAGGAGCACTACAATTCCAGAGGTGTTTTCCAGGTAGGGAAAGCAACATAGACTGGAGCAGGAGCACCCAGGCACATGTACAGTGTGTTTAAAGGCTTCAATGGCTGGGAGGCAAAGTGCTGGTCACCACTGGAGTTCAGAGCAATGGTGAGAGGCACTGCTTTGGTGGCAGCTTCTGAGATGCAAGTCTCAGTGACTGCCAGAAAACAGTTCTTTATCAGAGAAGGTCTTGCATTCTGTTCCTCTCACTGGCTGTTTTGTACCAGACTGCTGTGGAAAATGCTCCTTTCACCTCTTCATGTAGAGCTGCTTCCAAAAGACAGGCTTACAGACTGAGAAGTTTAAAGTGTGCTTCAATAGCCAGCAGTGAGCCACAAGCAATCGCTGTAAATGCTTCAATGTAAACCTCTTCCCAGTAAAACTTTGGGCTTTGGTGGAGGGATGAACCCTTGACTTGTTTAGCATCTGATGAGGAGACGTGAAAATTCACAACTTTGGGGGAAAACCAGAAGATTAGGAGTCACCTAAAAATCCACGTGGCTCCACAGGACGTGGATCCTGTGGTCCTTTAAACCCATTGAATTTCTAAGTGGAGATTCACAGACATACCCTGAAAAATGGACCTGTCATCCTCTACTCAAACATTTCATCTTTAGTTAGTGAGGAGTGTCTACTCTATACAGTCCTGTGAGCCTGAAAGAGGCTGTTACATCAAGGTATGGGGTTAAAAGTTTATAAGGTAACAGTTGTTGAAATACACTCTTCAGGGAATATATTCATAAGATGCAGTTTTGAGGGAAAAAAAAAAAAAAGGAAAAAAAGAAAAAATACCAGTGGAAGAATTTATCCAAGAAGTTCTCCTTTTAAAAGTATTCTAGGGACACTGTCAGCTCTTAGAACAAGATAAAGTGAGTTGTAGACACTACAAAAGCATTACTGTTAGCAGTGAGATGTTCAAAGGAGAGATACATTTAAAGCCTTTCAGTGTAGGGGGCACTGTGGGAATTCTGTGGAAGCCGGGATCAGAGACACCCTCTCTCCTCTTCCAGCTGTCGAATTGAAACCCCAAGTGTTCAGTTTCATCACTAGAGATGTTGAAAAGGGAACCCATGAAAACAGGCCCGGTGCAATAAAAGCAAGGCAGCAACAAGATTAAAATGCTGCTCAGAAAAAGGAGAATAGTAATTTCCAATTCCCACCAGAAGAGACTGAGAGCACAAGAGATCATGCTTGTGTAGGAACCCCTGGAGTAGCTGGCAGGGCACCCCATCTTCCTCCTGCTTCTGCTTATTCCTCTGTTTTTATAACAAAGTTTAATTCTGCATCTTGAGTGTTTAGCTGGCAGAGAAGTGAAGTGCAAGGACAGTAAAAGCTTTATGAAGTATGACAGGAGAAGCAACAGGGACACAAATGCAATGAGAGCTGAATTTTTGAATAAAAGTAAGTTACTCAGTTTTCCCTGCAGGAGTCTGGGCCCTCGTGCCTAAATATATTACTGCAGGTACCTTTATTACCATAAACTTAAATGTATTATTGCAGCTCTGGGACCTCAGTCTAAATTCAATAAACTGTTATGTAAAGTATTGGTCCCTGAAATCCCAGAAGTCTTGCCAGAATTACATATCCTTATTCCTAAAAACTCTGTTATCCCATGGAATTCACTGCAAGTCATGAACTTCCACCAACTCGCTCAGCTGAACGACGACTACAGACCCCTCTTACGGTACGTGGTAGAGACTGGCACCAAACACTAAAGCTTTGTGACTCTTGCTGATCTCATCCCGGAGCCGTTCATGCAAAAAATTGTTTTTCTCTTTCACTTCCCTCAGATCCAGACCTTTTGATTTTGGTTTGATGTGCAGATTTCGAAAACGTAACTGTGAAATCAACTTGGTTTCACCTGACTTGAAGTCAAACCCAGTCAGTTTTATACACTTCCCATAATACTTAAAAGCCTGTTCAGGCCCCCCAGTCTTTTCTTCGTGACCCTCATGCAAATTTCCAACTTGTTGTTGGACTGAAAGCAAAATCCTGTGGTTCAGGAGGCCCCCACAGACTCCAGTCACCCCAAATCTAATTTACCTAATCAGCACGAGAGCTACAAGCTCCAGCATTTGTAAAGCATTTACCCCCTAGTTAAAAACATCACAGTATGTTTGTTAGGAATATTTTTCTTTCTATATGGTACCAGGAGAATATTTTAGCATTTTTCTTTTGATGTCAAGTGCTATCTACCAAACAAATCCATGCTTTTTTTAATTCCACAGAATGCAAAGTAGGTGGAGAGACTGCATTTGTAGGTTTGTGATTCTTATTTAAGCAGCTGCTTACATAAATCCTCAGGTATGTATGATTAATTATTTGCTTTCTAATCCCTGTTCAAAAGAATGCATCTGCTTTTATGTTTAAATCAGGGTTTAGCATCCTTTTAAAGCATTTGACAAACTAAAAATGCAGACACCTGTACATTCAAAGAGTTCTTGTAATGCTATTGATAATCATCTGTTCCTCAGCACACCTTTGCAAAACCTGTGATGAGCTGTCACACACGATCTTTTTACTGGGATATTCACCTTGGAGTTAAGCATATTTTCCACCAACATTTACAATTTTGAATTTCACAGGGGAGAATGGCATTCCAAACACTAATCTAAATAACAGATACTAGGGGAAAACAACCTCTGGAAATATGCTACAACTTTAACTATTATGTTTAGGGAGTCACCTAAACAGCCAAATCTATTTATATGGGCAAGACTTAGATAAACAGCCAAGACCTTCCTAAAAATACATGTCTGCTAACACACAAGCCTCATTCAAGGGGGAAAACTGTTACTTATAAACACATGGACATCCAGACCTCTAACTCCTGCAAACCATCCTGCTGGTTTCTCTTAGCTGTCACCTGGCTGAGTTTGTTCAAATTCATGTGCATTTCTAATCGCTGTGATCCAAAACATCAGCAGCTCCAGCCATAGCACTGCTTCTGCAAAAGCCAGCAAGCCTGGTCTTCGGATGTAGGCTGCCCTGAGCAGGGAGATGTTTTGGAGTAAAGGCCCAAGCTGTGATTTTGACTTGTTCATGAAGAGACATGCTTATGTAAAACATTCTCGCAGCCACACAGCAGCAAAACACTGGAGCTCAGAGAGCATCCGTGGACTTTTTCTGAAGGGGATCCCAGAAAGGTTTGTATCAGATTTAACTATTCCCTGACACCATTTATTTTAG
Source organism: Oxyruncus cristatus (assembly GCA_013399855.1). Lineage (NCBI taxonomy): Eukaryota > Metazoa > Chordata > Aves > Passeriformes > Cotingidae > Oxyruncus > Oxyruncus cristatus. The sequence goes on from VXAY01000995.1 coordinate 2,384,632, forward strand.
GGGAGTTTAACAAAAAAAAAAATATTCAGGTCTTGAATTAAACCCTTTCCAAAAGTCTTCGTGTTTAAGCTTTGAGACTGAGTACAAAACCTTAATGAATAAATAAGTGCCTGCTCCTTCGGAAGGGGAAATCCCTTGTTGTGTACTTGGATGAGACAAAGCTGAACCTCAGCTCTTCCTCAGCAGAAAGCTTGACCCAGAAATGAATGGCCTGTTGTGAAGTGTTGCATCATGTCATGCAGAAGGGAGGATAAGGCAGGTGCTGTGATCCAGCTCCCTAAAGTAGAGCTGTTTCATCAGCTCCGTGATCTTTCAGAGGACATTTATCATCTGTTTCTTCCACCAAAACTCGTGCTGGATGTTGTTGTGAATGTTGCAATTTAACAACCCCAGAATAGTAAAAAAGAAATTGATAAGGACCTAAAAACATCATCTAACCAGCACCTCATCTCCCAAGGCAGAGTCAGCTATGTCGAAATTGAAACACTACCTGAAACACTGTACCAACACTTCCCAGCCAGTCCCTAAACTGGGACCTTTCCCATCGGATTTGGGACATGAAATTTTCTTTGGTGCTTAATTACTCCACATTTTATTGTGCTTCATTATCTGAAATAAATGTAATCGTTGTCAAAGCACTCAGTCTATTCATGGCACATGGAACACAAAGGCTGGTTCCATCGAGCTCAGTGCCACTGTAACTCCACTATTTTCCATTCAATTACAGAACACACTGATTTTCCTGCTGAGTCACCTCAAATTCAATTTCTCATTGAGAATTCAACTAAATTACTCGCCCATGAATTAACAATGCTGAATGCTAATACAGACATTGAATTATATTACATTTCACTGACTGGAAGATGTAATTGCAGCTGACAAGGTCTACTTCACTTTTTTCCTCCTTTTTCAATTTGGACTGAGTGATCCTGCTTTTTTAAATCCAATACTCTCTGGCAAAACCATCCCATAATCATTCTTTTTGGGATTTAGGGTGTATCCCATCAGGTCAGACAAACAATGCTGCCGTTTCACCAACTGCATGTGGCTCACACACCTTCTGCAGGGTGCTCTGGTGGATGGGAGAGAGAACAGTATTAACTCTGCCTGGGTTTACTCCCCAAGACCTGTGATCCTGAAACTACATTTCAGTGCAGGAGACATTCTTTGGTCAGCACAGTCACCTGCTGGCAAGTAAAGTAAGCAAACAGATGCAACCCATGTAAGAGCAGACAGAATTATCTTACTGATCCCTCACAAAATAAACATTTTATCTACAGCAGCCTCTTTCTTTAATCTCGAGCGCTTCAACTCATGGAAGAAAAATCAAAATCTACATAAAATTACAATTCCAATCCAAATTAGAGAGTAACTTCCAAATGTCACCTAGTTAAGCTGAGATAATTACCCACTAGCCTGGATATTTGTAATATCTAACCAAACCTTAGTAGCTATGGAAATGAAGCTGTAATTCCTTAGAACAGTGTTTCTGTTGACGTGGAAATAACACAAAATTGTTATCTGCTATAAAATGGTTATCATAAAGCTGAAGGCAATTATTGCCCAGAAATTTCAAAACACCAAGATGTTTGGTTTTGGCATTTGATTATGGTTTTATTCAATAAAAAATTCCTACTTGAAGTAAATTCAGTGTTTAATTCATCCGGAAGACAAACCAAAGGTTTTACAAGTCTATGCAGATTTGAGATCAGCTGAACCTTGGCAATGATGTCAATGCAGGTAGAAGCAGACACTTTGCCCTTATTTGAAAATTCCAACAAAATATTTTACAACTGCATTTGCTGTGTCACCAGAACTCAAACATTTTTTGCAGAGCAGCTGACTTTTGAGCTGAACAAACCCTGCCTGGTTTCCTGGCAGTCAGCCCAGTAACACAGTCCCAGTACAACGGCCCAGAAAGTGTGGCCTCTGGAGTACTTGCAAAGAATCTAATGTTTTAATTGTCCCAAGAATCAAATTAAGTTTCAGAACACTGAAATCTGAGATAGAGATAGATATTGTACACAAGATTAGCCAAAGTGAATTATTACACATGAATTTTCGGGCACAATTACAAGTAGGTTCATTCACACACATTTCTAAATCCATTTCTTACAAAATATATGAACTAAGTGGCAGAAGAAACTTTCCCACAATGCACTGAAGTTATTCTTCCACACAGATTACAAATGCAGGTAAAAACTACTGAAAGAAAATAGAAACATTGAAATAGTGTGTACTTCTTAATATTATTCTGGATTTTATCATATTCAGCCTCTAAGTAAGTGCTTCAATTGCTTTATCTGTTACATTCTTAAATTAACACGTTACTATAACTGGCTAAGCTGCTATTTTTAATGTCATTTAGCAATAGATTTCAAGACATGTTACTGCTGACTACGATACTTTTTCTTTTGTACATCTTTTGGCTTTCTATTCCTCATGGCATAGTCACTTTCCCTGTTTTTATTTCCTAATATTAATGGGTAATTTACTAATCCAAGAGGAAAATTCAACCTATTTCTATTGGGTTTTCATTTTTAATGGGGGGAATCTGCAGTTTTAATAGTTTAAGTACATTCTTCCATCCCTACCTCTGGTTACATCGGCTTTGTTTCCATTGGTACAGTTCTCCAGATGAAGCTAAATTAGGGTTGAAAGCTGAGTTACAGCAGGAGACTCCCAGAGCTGTTCAAGCTACATTATAAACTGGATCCTTTAAGGGGCTGCTGTTGATTACTCCAGAAGCCAACCTGAACACTGTCTGCTTGGGTAGCTGCTACTAATGGGCTGAACTGGCAACCAACCCTCTCTGCTCCTACTCTGCTGCAACAGTGTTGGCAGAGGTTCCCTGAGGATCCTGCAGATCTCCAGAGAGCAGATAAAATAATGAACAAACACATGAGCAAAACGCTGCTAATGCCACAGTCGAAAATGCATGAGCACCTATCAAAATGTCAGCTAAAATCTCCCAGGTCTTGAGCCACGAGGTGGAAAAGTAACTTTCCATCAAGGGCCGTGTTCTTGTGGTCTTTCTGTGTTCAAGGATCAGGGGGTTGTGAATTATTACAAGCGCTGGCACTTGAGGACTGACTAAGCTTGTGGGAACGATGTACCTCTCTAGATGATTACCAACCATTCATCTGGCTAATGTGAGGCCAAATCTGGCCTGACTGCCTGGCTCTAGGGAATATAATTAACTCTGCAGTCAGGTTGCATTTGCCAAGTAGGATGAGCCCCGGGAGGTGAAGGCACATGAGCAAGAGCTAATGCTGCCACCCAGAGCACAGAAATGGGCTTGCCAGGAAAATCAGGCCAGGCGATTTTCACATCCAAAGTGTACATCGAGCACCCCTTTATGACAATCAATATAAAAAAATTTGAAATGTACTTTTTTTTTTTTAAATTTCCCTACATCTGTGACAGGTTAAAAACTGATTCCTTACATTCTTCCACTGAAACATCCACAGCAGTGAGGGGTGACCTTAGGAAGCTGTGTTTGGAAACAGCTAAGTACATTGAAGTGTTATTGATTGCACAAGTAATAGCGCCAAAAGTGATTACACAGTGTGGTACTTACAAAAATAATTACACTTCAGAAAATCAAAATTAATTTGTACACTTCTGCCACACTTTTGAAGCTGTTGACATTTCATTGTAGTGCTCCTAATGAAAGGAAAATTATTAATAATTGTTTCTACTTGAGTGTGACAAATGTCATTTAGGTTAGGATGTGAAATTGTCAGTGCCTCATCAGATCACTAAGTTGACTTTTGGCTCATGTTGGTGTTTGAAGGGGGGTTATTTGTATGTATCAGAGGTAAGTCTACACAGGCCAACCATATTAAGATCAATATGTTTGCTGGTTCCTAACTGTGAAGCATCTCATGCAGTGTAGTCCTCTTTTCTTAGAAATCACTCTGAAAAGGTGCAAAAGCAATGGAAAATTAAGTTGCCTGCACAGAAGATCATAAATTTTCTTCTTCAACCCACTTAACAAGTCAAATTGTATAAAATAAACTCAAGGAACTAGCAGAAAACCAGAGCCTTTGCTTGAAGTACCATTTCCTATTTATTCCCCAACCAAGCAAATGTAGTCTTTTTTTAACATATAGTGAATCACATTGTTCAGGCATGGAAAACAACCAACTGAATAACAAAAGCTGTGTAAAGCAACATTTAAATCATACTATGCCTCAGTCTTTGTCTCAGACAACGTATTACTCCTATAAAGTTTTATAATTGGTAGAAATAAAATAATCCAGCTACCAAAATACTTTCAATAAACATACTAAAGGCTCTTAGAGTACTTTAAAAGCATTAAGTGATTAAAATTCACACAAGCAATAGCTGAAGATCCTTACTATTCCAATTTTATAGTCAGGTGAAGTGACAACCAGATGATTTGTATGAGCAATTGTAGCAAATTAATAGCAAACCTGCAAACAGAGTTTTGGAAGACCTGTCTCCAGGCTGCTCAGGGACTTCACATCTACTGCCCTCAATTTTGACAGGAGTCTTTGCCTCAGGACATCCCATCAAGATTCAAGTTACTTTCCAATAGCTGATCTAAAAGTGTAGAGAGTGAAACATCTGGTTTCTGACAATTTAAAAAAAGCCATGATAAGAGTGTAGAAGCTTCATTATTCACAAAGCCCCTCACATTTTTCACCACTGCTGTTAATCCACAGATGGACAAAACTGGAGAGGTCCTATCCAAAGACCAATACAATAGTTTTGTCTAAAAGCTGTGTGAGAAGTACTTTCAGTCATATAAAGACTATTATATTAGGATAAGATAACTGGCCTGGATATGCAGTGGTTCCCTCAGAAAGAAGTATTATCAAGAACCAGTTTTGTAAAGTCAAAGCCTCATGCAATGATGGCTGTATTAATATTTTAAAAGTTTTCTCATTTATTCAGAGCTTATTTCACTAGCTCTGATTGATGATAAAATCGAGGCTGTAGAGGCCACACGGAATCCAGGATCTGCCAGAGATCTGTTCTCCCTGCCCTTGGGGAAGAGGGGCTCCTGCTTTTGTAGTTCTTACCACAAATCCAACTGGCATATTGACAGGTTTGAAAGAACAGCTTGCAGAAAGCCATCCACTCAGTAAACATCTTTTTATGTAACCTCCAACAACAACAAAAAAAAACCCCTAGAAAACAGCATATGTGTTTTTAACAGCTTTCTCCTACATCCAGGTAGAATTTTTGTTCCTTTGTTAACATTGCAGGCACATTGTCAACAAGATACACTTTGATCTGATTTTTATTATAATTTGTTTGCAATTAGAGACTGCAAAGAAAGGGCTATTTAAGGAACCCATTTTCTCAGAAATAGAAGTGGATATCCAACATGGTGACAAAAGCAGTTTAAAGTGGTCAAACTACAGTAGCAAATAAGCAGCCAGTGTAGCTTTTGATTATAACCATGCCCCACTTCTCACCCACACTGATAACAAGCTGTTTCACTGGCAGTAGATAAACACAAACCTCACAAAACAAAACTTCCCTCGGTTCTCGCTTTACATTCTCATCAGCAACTTCCCCCTTTTTACCTAATCAATATGTTAAGCAGAAAAATTAAATAGACTCGAAAGCTACATCTTTATTTTCATCATGTGCTTTCCTCCCTTATCCCCTTCACCTATAAATCTCTGGTTTATGCCTGTTCAGTGTTATCACACTCGTGATATTTAGATTGGTGATGTTTATTTCTCCTACAGTCCCAGTTCTCAGGCTCTTAAGATTATTTGAGGATCCCAACTTCAATTTAAAAATCCTTATATTGCTAGCTCTCAGGTTCTGGAGAACGGCATGAAAGTATGACTCAAGTGTACTCTAAAAACTCTATGGGAAAGGCAAAGAAAAGGTTTATCCTGAACAAAACAAAAAACAGAGACTACATTCTCAATGTATTTTCAGAATTGCTTATTGGAGTTTTCTTAATTGCTAGGATTTGTGAAGTAATTATGCGTAAGTGCTGTATTCTGATCATAAATGGGTATTTCATGTAAACATCACAAACCTGGTGCAGTGTGTAAGAGGCCAAACACTTCCAAGGAGCACCGTCAGAGTAGCAGAGGATCAATATTAAATGGCCAGAAAAATCACCTCCCTGTGTGGCTTCCTCCTGACACTGATGTATAAAGGGGACAAACTAGGGCAGGTTTTGCTCTGGTGACATGACCCCACCTGCTCACACACATTTTGCACCCCAGCAATGCCATCCCATACAGTGTTCCCATGCAAAACCATCCTAGAATTTTCATTTTGCCCTTGGGGTGATTTGACATACCCCCGTCCCTCAGGCCAGCAAACACCCCACAAGAAAGAACATTCCAGAAAAGTCTCCCTCACAGATTTCCCATCACAGCAAAAGAACGGCCAGGGCAATACCTGCTCTACCCTAGAAAAGTTGTTTAACAGCACTGCCTTTACCACAGCATATCCCCACTGAAGAACACTCCCACGTGCTTTAACACAGTAGAACCCAGAATATCACTGGAACTTTTTGCCCGGTCAATGCTCACTAAGCAGAACACTGACTGGAATCACCCCTGGGCAGCAGCCTCTCCTTCCCCTGAGAGGGACCCCACACAGACTTACCTCTCACTTTCTGGGCAGGAATTGGTCTGGCTTCTCCCTCCGAGATTTATAGCTGCAGAAAAAGGGGGAAACAGGACATAAAAGGGCAGAAAGCAAAACCCCAAACTGCTGTGGGGACACAGTAGGGTGTACTTGTAGCCCTCAGGGCTGTGGGGAGGAAGAGCTGGAGGGGCCGTGAGGAAGGGGCACACTACCTGTGTTCCCTCAGGTGCGGCTCCAGGTGGGCTGAGCACCAGCTGGTTCTAATTTAAGGGAAAGGTGTTTTTCTCAGAGCAGCTGTTGCTGTTTACCCCATTACCTCAGGGATTTTGAGAAGGTATTAAAGCTGAGGTGGGTTCAGTGCCTCCTTTCTTAGGCTGGCAGGGGTTTCATCTGGTTGCAGGGCAAGGGTTTTGCCTGGTTCCAGGCAGCGCTACCGCAGGGATTTTTGAGTCCCTGTTAACAGGCTCTAGAGTCTGAAGAAATTAAGGAGTTTGGATTTTAAACTCAAAGCCCTGGTTTCACAGACTGCCAGAGACATGCTCTAAGTGGTGGCTCCGTGTTCAGTCCCGTGTGTGACCTCAGTGCTTTCAGGTAAGTCTGACTCGCTGCTCCGTGTTCCAGTTTGTTCCTGAAGGACCTAAGGTGTGAGGGAAGCTGCTTCTCCCTGTAGTTCTGCTGGAAAGGGATGAGTACCTGGTTTATTCTGCTGAATAAACAGTGTGGAACATGATGGGGGGAAACTCCATATCAACATATGAGAACTGGGCTGTGTGAGAAACTTGAAGGGTAGAAAGACCTGTGTTTTATCCACTAAAGCTGTGGCCTGATAAGCAAGAGGGATGAAGGGGGAAAAACATCTCACTTGTTACAAAGGGGAGCCAGGTAGGCAGGTGCTGGATGGGGTATTGCTGTTTCACTGGCTCAAATCTGCTTTACTTTCTTGGAATTGCTGTTCCAGAGTTTGCAAAGAAGCTGCAAAGGCTCCACACAGAGTCCTGTGTCTGGAGAACTTACGAGCTGGTTCACTAATTGCAGAACAGGGTGGAAAGGTTACAGTGAGAAAGCTACAATATAGACAGATCTGCAAACCTTAATTGTACTTTAGTTTTATTCCTGTTCAGGCCACAGTCAGAACATAATTTAGAGGTTAGTGTATTGCTTAGAGGTATGAATAAAAATCCTTAATTAACATAACAGCAAAGAACTTTGCTTTCTTATTTGGTCCGAAATAGAAAAAAAAATCATTAACTGAGTAATGATATATTCCCCTGAAGTGAAAAATTAGCACCTTACTAATATTTCTTTCAAAACCTCTTGATTTTAAATTAAGAATAGTAGTTTTGTCATTAAATCCCTGGGTAGAAATTCAGTTGATTGGAGTTCCATTCTCAGGTCTGAGCCAGAGTCATTATGTGACCCTGGGTTATGTGTTAGTCACCAGGCCTGGCTTTCCAGCACCCATCTGCTTTTAATTACATGTACAGTGCAGAGGAGAAATTGCCACTGGGACTAGCAGGGCTTTCTGCATTAACTGCAGTTGACTTTGGATCAGACCCCTTTGCCTGTTTACAAAATGTATGGATGGAGACCCAGGCTCTAGTTAACTGGGATATTGGAAGTGTGTATTAATTAGCATTGTGCACTTCTGAGATGTTATAGAGAAGGGAATAGTGTAAGTACAGAAATTGGTCCAATTAAATATCACAACATTAATACTACTGTTCTGTTTCCTTAATTCAGTTTGTTAAGGTCCAATTTTGAAACTTTTTAAGTTGTCTTTAAAGTATGATATGCTATCCCTTAGTTGTAAAATGCCCAATTTCTGTCATTATAAGAAGACAATAAAATACACCTAAATATTTTCACTCATTGGAGTGAAGCATTTGGGGAGCTTAAGTATTTCAAAAGGAAAAAGAAACATTAAAAAATACAGGGAGATCGTTCTAGAATGCGTCTTCATGTTGTATAGTGTGGGATATGGTTTCTGCTCCACAAAAGGACACTTTATAGCTTCCATGGTTTACACCTTTTCCTTTCCAAAATTAGGAACTCCTTGCATGACCACTTCGAGAGGAGAGAATGCACCCATCAAAATGTACCCACTCCCAGGTGATGGAGGTTTCAAGAAATTCCAGAAGTTAAATTTGCATGGCCTTCTGAAAGGTAAGATTCATTTAATTGTTATTTGCCAGTGTATTATGCTGCTAACTGTGTGTAATAGCTCCGGATCCTGGGATGAAGTGATGGGACGAAAAATAATCTGAAATGTAAATGATTGTTGTTGTGGTTTAGCCGATTTTGTGCTATTACATTTCTGTGGAAGTGTGGGGATTTTCGTTCTTTCTTCATGTTTGACCAGACCTTTAGTTCTTTCCTCCCATATGGTGGGACCCATCTGAGCTGCAATGGAGTTGGGTGGCAAAGGTGCTCGTGAGGATTGGTGACACATGTATGTGGAGCAGTGTTCTGTGGAAGGGCTGAACTGCTCTCTGCTCTGCTCACCATTGCTTTGAGAAAGACACTGAGGTCAAAAACATTAGTCTCAATCACCAAAACCTGAAATGATTTAATGGGGGTTTAATTATCTTATTTATTCTCTTACAACTTAATCTGCTGTTGTTTCTTCCTGTGTGCCGTGCACTGTGTTTTTACATGGTGAGTGTTTCAGTGTAGTCTGATGAACTGGTACTGCCACATCCAAGCGTGGATCTCGTTGTGTGAAGCAGTGAGGGACTTGTAGGTTGGTACGTAAAGTCCCACCAGTCTGATGGGCTAGATGAAGAGAGATAAAGTAGATTAGGAAGTAATGAGTGGAGGAAAAATGTATTAAATTATTTTCACATTTAGATCAGGATCTCAGGAACCATTATTTTAAGTAGTGGTGTGTAATGCAGTACGCTACATTAAGTTTTATGTGCAGCTGTTGAAGCCTTGGGATGACTACAGTAAACTTTCCATCATTGCTAGTTTGCACAATGACTTTTTATCTTCATTAGACAATACTCTGAAATTGCTCTAAGTGTACCAGTATGGATTCTTTGATGGTGAAAATTAGAATATGTATTGATGTTAATGGAGCTGTTTTCATTTATTAGTATAAATTAGTTTTAGCATTCTCTCACATCATAATTCACAACGGACATCAGAAAAGTCATTTGGCAGGACTGATGTATAAACAGTGAAAATGAGAAAGCAATTGATTCCATTATTCATTGTTTAGTAAACAGAAATGCGTGAAGTGTGTGTGTGTATTTATCAACATCCACCTTTATGAAACAATGAACGGACAAGAACAATGACCAAGAGTGATCCTTTTGACAGGAGGGTCACATTCACCACTGCCTGACCCTTCAGTCTTAGTATTTCTGTTCTTAATTTGTCCTGTGTGTTAAAACAAGGCAGAAGGGCACTTCTGCATTTCACCTGTGCATGCACGTTTTGGTTCTGTCTGTGAAGTGTCCTGATAGCTCAGGTAGTGTCTATATTGATAAAGAAATCAATGTACTGTGTTGCAAGGTCACTTCTGGCTGCTAGATTGTGACATTTGCTCCATGGGGTATAATAAATATTACTGGTGTGGATTATTTGAGAGGCAAAATTATATTTCTAATTTTAGTTCCATTTCTAGTAGAGAAAGTTTTTGGATGGGAAAGGATAACCCAAGTCCAAACCTTGATCCCCTATTTTCACTGACAACCACATTAAAAAAATTGGAATTTTTGGGATGTTACTGTAAAACAAATACATAATACAAACAATAACTCATAGGTAGGTAAATGACAACTAGTCAGGCAAGCCTGAACATCTGTTTTACAGTGAATGAACATTAAGCACTTCTGGTATCTAGTACTCTATTTTTACCCAAAAAATCCATACAATATTTAAACCCTTTTCATGCTGTATTTTGATGACTCATTATTCCATATTGATATCATACAAAGCTGTGATTTCCTTATGTATAAAAAAGACTTGCTGAGTTTATTTGTCGAGGGAATTTGTAAGGAAAACCAGTACAGAATATAGAAATTTTGAGATAGCAGAAAGCATTTAATCAAGGCAATGGCTTTTTCAAGTGATTTTTCTTTGTGACAAACCAAATATGTATTATATTATTTGTGGATCAGTATATCTAATGTCAGCACACATTGCTGTTTATTGACTCATTTTATCATGCTGAACTGTCACAAGCTTCTTATTAATCTGTCTCTGAAGGATCAAAATGCTTTAATAAATATGTTAGTTCCTTTAGATCTCGGGCTGAAATGAAACCGTTAGTTAAATGTACTGTGACTTTGAGTGAAGATACCTTTGGAGAGATTTAAAATGGGACTGTGTTATATAAATCTGAGGCTGACAACAGAGAATGCATCTTTCTCTTAATGGCCAATTAGGACTCAAATAGAAGAAGTAAAAAGCCCCTTTTTTTTTTTTAAATACAAAATGTGAGCTTTCTTTGTTATGTGGCAAGATTGATTTATCAAAGGGACAATTAATTTTGCAGTTGGATAGTGAACAGATCCCCCCTCATTGCTCTTGTGGGGGGATTCATTTACGGGTACAGATTGATGTGCTTTAAAGTCTGTGCAGATAATGTATGTGTGCATGACACAAGGACTCAGGGAGTGTTCACCTTTCATTGCTATAAAGAGATATATGTAGATAAGAAGCTGAGTCCTTACTTAGGATATAAAAATGCTTGGAAAGTCAACACTAAAATTCATGTGGTAGGGCCCAAATCTATCTATGTCTCTCTTTTTTTTAAGAGTTTACATTCTTGAGTTCAACAGAAAAATACTTAATGTACGAATGTGACAGAAATTGTATGTAATGTTAGTTATTTTGTCTTTCTTGTGGAAATGATCCATAAGTATCAGAGTCTTGTATTTTTGCCTTTGGTATTGAAATGCTCCCATTGAAATGCTCCCATCGAGATTAGTGAATCAGTTAAATGTGGATGAACATCCAAATGTGGAAACACTTTTATTGGTGTGTACAGTAGTGAACATAGTGCAGATGATCATGTGTGTATAGCCAGCCCTGGGAAACTTCTCAGAAAAGCAAATCCACAGGGCCTGAAGTGAATTTGTTTCCAAATGCAAGTGTGTGTCCCCGTGCAGCCACAGCAGATTGGATCTCATTTCCACTCGGGGTTAGTTTGCACAGACCATCCATCCATCAATCTGCCTCCTTAGGACTGTTAACAGTTTGGCACTACTTTATTTCCCTTAAATCTTAGCAACAATCCATGATATTGTTACAGTACATTACATGGCTTTTCCTCTGTGTCATTGTGTATTGCCATTGGGAAATGAAGCATAAAAAGGCTGCCATTAGAGCACATCATTAAATAAAACTGAATGAATTCCAACTGTTGAGCAATTGATCAGTTCCATTTTGAGCCAAGGAGATGCTTTATCCCACTTGAGTTCTTCTAATATAAAAAATAAAAATCCATGTTTTAGTGGTGCCTTTAATTCCCTTTAATTTCTCTTTTAGAAATTGTGCAGTATAATATCAGCCTCTATCTTGTAAAGGAGAAGATCAAAGCATACCAGAACTTCTGTGCATGTGCTAAATGTGAGAAAGTTAGAAATTAACTCCCAAGTGCTGAAAGTTTTCTGAACTGTCTGAAAATAATTCATGCTGAGGGGTTGTTTTAAGACACCCTGTCTTCTGGGTGCAGAGCACAACAACAGCTGTTGAATTAACTGGATATTGCTTCAGCATCACTTTTTTGTTTGTGCTGGAGTTATTCAGCTGTTATGTCCGGTTTGCTACTTCACTCTTTTGGAAGCCTTGGTGTTTTGCAGTGGTGTATTTCTGAAGCTCTTCAATTATTTGCCTGGTATCTTATTCCACAGAGTCTGACTTGTGCCTGGTGTAAGAGTGGAAAGTATAGACAGGGATGGCACAGGTGTGCTTAAGCAATGACTTTGCTGTTTTTTCTATCTCTCTGGGTTCAAATGTGACCTGAGCTATCCAAATCCTCTGACTTGGACTTCAGTGACCTCACGTCATTACTTACTCACAGTAATACTCATTGATCAGTTGTACCACACTATGGCTACCATGGAAAAAAATAAATGGCTTCATTATAATTGTATTTTAGCATAGCTGCAATAGCTGAGACAGGCCCGTGTGGTCTGGAGTTGCTGGATGGTGCAGGGGGGAGAGTTCACACCAGTTGTGGTGTTGCTAAAAAGGCCTTTTCATGGTAAAACCATTCAGCTTCTTTTTTCGCCATTCAATCAGAGTCAAATTTGGACAGTTTTCTTTTCAACATTTCAGTATCTGTCTCCACTTGTATTGAATTCGCACACACAAAAAATCTGAAGCTCTGCCTGTGCAAACTTTATCTCTTGTCAAAGCAGGCTCTGCAGTTTGTACAATCAGCATTCCCGTAACTTGAAGGACAGAATGTCACAGAACTTTACAGCTTGAACACCAACAGAACCTGACAGAGAGCTGAAAGTTAGAAGTCAGCAGTACATGAAAAATAGTCTTCAAAAACTCTTCTTGGTGCAATGCAAGACTTAGGAAGTTGAGGTGGTGCGTCCAATGAGCCTGGCTGAGCAAACAGAAGAACCTCCTGAACACAGGGAAACAGGCATAACTTAAGGAGTCATAAAGGTTGGCTCCAGGGGGATGACAAAGCTGTGAGATGCATCTTGTGGAAGATGAGATGCTGTTTGAAGTGGAAGCTGTGTCCGTGACCTAATCAGAAAAAGCAGCTGCCAAGTCACCTTCAGGATGATTCTCCAATAACTAAGCCAGGAGGCCAGTTAATCTAGATCATTGAATAGTTTAGGTTAGAGCACCTTTATCCTGCATTGTATTGGACTGAAGCTCTTCCCAGAAAAAAAACCTTGGAGGATGTGGATCAGTGTTTGATTGTATGAAATATGTTAATTAAGGCCCAAGTCTTGCCAATTAGGTACATGGCTGCTGCCTTTCAATGTGTCCAAATGATCAGATAGAGGAAATTTCTTGGTAGTTCCAGCCTGTCCATGCAGAAGTTGCACCCAAAATCATCTAAGTCATCTGATGTGTACACTCAGTTCTGAGCACTTTTTAAAAGGATTGGTGCAACTGGTAGAAATATCTTCATGTAAATTAAAATAAACTGAAATGAAACAGTTTAATTGACTAACACCCCCCCCTGCTAATTTCCAAACAGCAAACAAGATCTTTTCCATTTCTTTGTTGCTTACAATCTCTCCAACGCTCTGTGTTCGTGTCCAAAATTCCACACCTTTGCCTTCCAATCTAAAAAACTGGTACAAATTTCGTATTCTTTCCAAAAGCTGTGCAATCTTGATGAGGTATTTAAATGTCTGTGTACCTGGTTCTCCCTCATGAAGATCTGCTACATGAATTCCTCTGGGACAAAGCTTTGTTCTTCCACTCATGACACATGGATCAATGATCTCAAATCAGTGAGATCAGAGATGCTGGAACCAGGTGTTCTGCAGCTTTATAGTGCTTGGGACACTATGCCTGTAGAAGTGAAGAGGACCTGCCCATTTTGTCAGACTGTAGCAGGGAATAACAGACTCCTGCAGGGAGCAGGATACTCCAGTGATGGATTATGTGAGGCTTTTGGTCTGATCTTCCCTCTGACAGGAAGCTCTGTGAACACTCAGGAGCTGGGCTGTAACACTACCTAAAGAACAACATTTTTCCTGTGAAATGTTGCATTTCTTACTGCTTGTCCCACAGACAATAGAAGATACTGAGGCCCATCTGTGTGAAAATGCTCTTTACTCTGATGCTGAGGCAAAAGGAATGTGTTCTGGATTCACAGTGATATAACACTCAGGACTCTTGCCTTTGTTAGAACAAATATTAGGAGAGGTTAAGGAGAAAAGAGTGTAATTCAACCACATTTGTGATGTATGTGAGCTATTTAAATTCAATCTTTATTTTCTCTGAACATTTTGATCTTTGTATTTTTGACTGTATGGAAAGTTCTCCTTTAGGATTTCGAACGAAACTGCAGGAGGAAAAAAAAAATAAGATGGTCCTTTGTTAAATCTTCAAAGAGAAAGATTCAGGGATAAAAGGGAAATTGAAATACAAAAGGTTTTTAAAGGCATTTAGTGTTTCAAAATGTGATTCTGGCCTCTGCCTACTGCACAGCTTCAAATTTACTGTCTAAGAACTGAAATTTCAAAGGTGATTTGGAAATGCCTTCTTTCCTGCATTGACTAGTGTGAGGGCATATGGCCCTTCAGTCTGAACACGTGGCACTAAAAATACACATGTGGGGAGTGCTTTGTTTCAGAGAGTCACTTTTTTCCTTTCATTTGTTTCTGAAATCAAAGTTTTTGTGTTCTTGAAAAGGCTGAGCCTGTGTAATGTCATGCTTTGAAATACTGTTCTCTTGACATAAGACCATGAAAGGTAGAACTTTGACTAACTGCATTATTCCTTCACCTTAAAGAGACATTGTCAAGTTTGCTGAGCTCTAAATATGACCCACCTAGTTGTGTTTCTTTTACCTCTTATTCTATTACAAAGCTCATATTATTCCTTTCCACATACAGTGCTTCAAAGCTTACCTTTCCCCATAAAATTAAACCAAAAAAAGTCAAGGGAACTTATGTTTCAAGTGACTTTTGTGTATTTCAGATCAGTGTGGGCAGGTGATTGCAGTGTGCAAACTTCATTTTCACTGACTAGTGCTTATCAAACAATGAGCAAAAGTGATTTAGAATGAGTTTTGCCTTTTGATGTGTGGATATAGTGCTGATCAAAGTCACTGATAGCCATTCATGTGAATCCCAGGACAGGCTTTGTCCCCATTAAGAACATATTCCATTACAATAATTGTCAGACAACCCCCCCCTTCCTTTTCAAGTGAAAATAATTTTAATTTGACCCCTTTAAGTCACAAACCTAAATCAAAAACCCAAAACCGAAACACATACTTTTGTTTTAAACCTGAGAGCCTCCATCTAACAAAACTAAATCCCTAATGTTTTAATTACCTATAATGATCTCCTTCATGAACATTCTGCTTGTTATGGCCCAGAAAATGTTCTTATTGAAAACCAGATCCTACCTTTGTGCCCAATAATCAGTGTGATATACATATGGATATATACACACACACAAGAATTGTTGCTCAATAGGTTCTGCAGATGTAAAAGATACTTATTTTTAGTCCACCTCATTGTCACTTTTATCTGAATATCTACCTGAAAGTGCACTTTAGATCTTGGAACTTACCTGAGTTCACTTAAATAGCTGTATATACAACTGAAAAACTGGCTTTAATGATCAGAAAGTTTGAAAAGCTCAATTTCTTTTTTTGTAATTAGTACATATGGAGATTTAATTTTGGAAACTTAATGTGATAAGAAAACTCCTGACCTCAGTAAAACCCATTTTCTGCCTAATAGAAACAGGAAACACCCAAGGCTTTGCTTTGAAGTCCCTGAAACCCAAAGATCTGAATGAGTCTAAAATACCCAGAGTTCTACACAACTACAATCCTAAACCTGTGTCCGTGGCAGCTTAAGTTCCTGGTTGAATATTTATCAGATGAATGGTGAGGGAACACTATGCATTTCAAAGAAAAAAAAAAGGTGCATACAGGCAAATCCATGGGAGATTCTTTTCCCCTTGCCCTCTTGAATAGACAGCCAAGAGAGAACTTGAGTGTAATTTGCCTCAATGGTTTTGTGAGAGCACAGGAATGTTGTGTTTGGTGGGGGGGCTCTGGGACTTGCTGGGTCTTTAAAAAAATAATAAAATCCTCCCAGAAGGCTGTGGATTAGAGTTGTAACAGATAGGCAGACAACTGAGAAATTAATCTTATTTCATAAGTTACAGATTTAGTCCCAGATTGGAGCGAGCCTCCCCACAAAGTTTGGTGATGAATGAGGAAAAAGTAGAAACAATCTTCTTTGGTTCTACTATCTAAAATAAAATTGAAGTGACATTTTTCAAATGAGAATACGTTGTCTGCTGCTTTGTCTGCTTCTTTCATTTCAGCTTTGTTAGATCTTTTGTTTCTTTGATGCTCGGAATATTGCACCATTTGGCTCTAAAACCTACATTAGAAGAGCATTAATTAAAGGCAGACACAGTGCAATGGAGACACTGTTAAAATTATGCTTGAAGGTACAATGTAATTAATTTTGTACAAGTGAAACATAAAAGAGAGAATGAAACCGGAGGAAATAGCAGCACATCCTCACCAAATGATAATGAGAAATACAATTGCAAATCAGACAAAATGTGAAAGGACATATGGAATAATTAGACTTCAAGAAAGAAATCAAAACAAAGGGTAACCTGCTAATTGCTTATGAAAATTAACTGAAGAATATATAACTAAGTTTCAGGGTTCTTGGGGTTTGGTTTGGGGTGCTCTTCTGTGAAGTGTAGGCTTTGTGTTAAGTACCTGTCAGCAAAAGGAGATTGTAAACTTTCCATCACAATCTCCTGACATTTCCACAAAGAACTGAGGGTGCTCCTTCACTTCAGAGCAAGTTCTCTGTTTTAAGGTATCTGAGAAGATAATGGGTTGGGATCTGGGTTATGGTTCCCAGGTTGAAAGCGAAGGCACAGAGCATAATTAACTGTGAAGGCACAGAGCATAATTAACTGTAATGTTGTCCATATAGGAGATGAAAAAGGCTTTAGGAAACTGCTTGATTTTAATTGGTCATTTTAAGTAACAATTAAACTTCTCCAGGTCTTTTTAGAACCCCTGTGGTTCACCCTCAGTTGTGAGTGTTCTTGAGTAAAGCACTTTAAAAGATCAAAAATGTGGCTTGAACATTCCTCCTCTACTGCAGAGCTTAAGTGAAGCCCAAGGTCTCCACAGGTCTATGGGGGCATCTTTGAAGATGAAACATGAAACAGTGAAAGTTTACAGTATGTTAAAGATCTTTGTTGCACGTGAGGAGCTCCTGTTGATGACTGGGATTGCAAAATTGTTGGTTTGGCTGCAGAGCTTTCGTTCCAGCTCTGTGGAAACTGCGCTGGGGTGACTGTTGTTACCAGCTCTGGGATGAGGGTACCACTTGAGTTTTAGTGGGACAAGATTGTAGGTTATTACAAAAGACTTTGTTTTCTCTCAGTTTAGGTTCGTACCAAAAATAAGTCAGCAAAAATGTCAGAGCGCTGTTCACACCCCACACCCCATCTGTGTGTTGGCACAGAAAACTGCCACTGAAAGTCACTCAGCGTGCAGGCTTTTGTCATCTGGGAGAAAACTCTGCTACCAGAAATTCTCCTACTCAGAACTTAAGTGTTTTCATTGCTGATGAACAAACACAGTAGGTGTTTATAAAGATTCAGAGAAAAATCCTGAGGTTTCTTATAAAACAAAGTATAGTCTTACACATATTGTCTTTCTGAAGACTCTGTAGATTGTAACTTTTTGTCAATTTTAAAACTTTCCTAAATGTGGTCACTACCTAAATAGATCCTTTAATCTAGTTTTTAAATTCTAAGTTGGAGTTTCTTTCATTGTAGGGATAAGTCAATTTATTACTGTGCTCCAATTCATCAGAGCCAAAATGACACATGGTCAGTGAGAAGGAATTTGGGGGGAGGATCAGCCCAAGTCTGGTGCAGTCCTCCAGATGTGGGGTAGGAATGTGCAGGCTGTTTTTTCCAGCACAGAAGTTGAATAACAGCATTCCCAGGTGATCTAGAAGGCTTTTTGCAAGAGCAAGATCATTAATTGCCCACAACTTTGAAACTATGCACAGAAAATCAAAATTGATCCCTCAACATCCTGTGCAGTGTTATTGGCCTTTCTACATTTTTAAAGCTTTCTTAATTAGTCACAAACTCCTGAGCTTGAAAGCGGCATAATTTATAGCACCATAACACCTTCTCTGTGCTCTGCACTTTGTCATCTCTTGGGACTTTGAAGAGTTTTATATAAATCAAATCCCTTTTTTAGTATTATACAACACAGTGCAATAAACCCTAAAATCTGTTGCTTACAAGGTGGTCTGTGTTCTGCAGCGATTCAAAGGACAAGATAGGATTGAAACCAGAGTGTGTTTTAAGATAAAACATGAAGGGCTGTTTCTGGTGTATGGAATCATATTGATCAGTCCATCCCTTTTTTCTCTGAAATGTCAAACCATTTCAAAATGAAACTAAAGGAAAAACACACCATGTTTGTTGTTTTTTTTTCTCTCTCTATGGGAAAACTCTTAAACATTAAAATACAAAAATATCTGATTAAGAAGAGGGCTTTATGAGGCATACAGTAAAAATCTGATGGTCTTTGATCTCACAGGTTGTCTGTTTTATCATAATTTGCACAAAATAGTGGGAAGAAAGGAACTTCAGAAGGGTAGAGAATGCTCACCCATTCATTTTTATGGCAACTTGAGAGACAACTCACTTAACTGAAGTTTAATCTTTATTTCAGTGTCAAGACTAGATAAACTGACTGCTGTAGTAATTACCTACGTGTTGCTGGGCAGTTATTTTCATTTAAAAAAAAAAAGGAAAAAAAAAACCTTTCAAAGTTGATTATTACACCCAGAAAAACTGTCCATCTAAGAAGCAAGATAATATATTTTTTACAGTTAATTTCTACCAGTATGCTCCTGTTGTTTAGATAGAACATGTGCAGGGGATTGATTTCCTGATTCACTTCAGTTTACAGGGTTTTTTAAGAGCAATTTTTGTCTCTACCAATTAATCTTTGCAAATTCTTTCTGTGCTCCGTGAATGCTTACAGAATTTTGATAACAAGTAGCTCTAATTCATCGCTTCATGAAAGAGCCTTTTAATCTGTTATGTTTTACACTATTTCCCTGAAGAAACCTACTGAATTTCAAAGCAGGTGTCTTTTAAAGACATACAGATAATATTTGGAAAGGTAAGAATGTTTTGCTACTATCAGTGAAGGGGAAATTGCTTTTCCTAATAAAAAAGGGGCTCTGAGTGTTGCACGAAGGTTTTACAGGCAGGGTGTGGAAAGTTTTGTGGAATTCAGGTCTTGTGCAAGTGTTGGAGGGCTGAATTGCAGGGGATGGTGTCTTCACCTCCATTCCAGCTACATTCCAGGGATATGTTTTGTATGGCCTGGTGAATTGCACAGTAAAGGTGATTAATTTAAATAGTCCTGTGAAATTGCACCTCTTGCTGCTCCTGGCCACCTGAACGTGATGAATGCTGCTGTGCTGGGACCTGAGGTGCAGAGATGGGTTGTCTCCCTATCACAAAGCTGAGGCAGAGAATCATTAAAGACCCCTCATAGAGTGTTAAAATCTGCCCCTCTGAATATTGGAGTAACGTCTTTACTTCCTAATGGTTCTAGTTGTCTTTGTTGTGATTAAGCCTAGAAGCACCACATACTATTCCTGAAGTGTGTTACTGCATGTAAAAAACCCAGGTATTTCCTCACATAACAAACCCATAATATTTTGAAAGCCTCATCTACTGTGAAACTTTGAAGTAGATGAGCAATTTTTGTCACACCTTGTAATTTTACCTTCTAGCTCCTGTAATTAATATTTTCCTGTTTTGGCAATCTTACACTTAAGGTAACAGATCTTGCTGAAGATGAATTTCCAAAGCAGGCTGCTTATAAAAAGTGACTGCAGAAAATGCATTTTCATTAATTCTCATGGAAGTGGATGCTTGTGGTTTTCAATAACATCATCCAGTGATTAGGGCATGGCAAGGAAAGCCACACTAGTGCAGGTGATGGCATCATGTTTATCCTAATTCAGCATCCCAAGAGTCCATGTCCAGTTGCCAATACAGTTGTATTGTGTGATGTCTTGTAGAATACTTACAATGAGAGTTTTCATTCATCCTCTTGAATTAACCCAAAATGAGTGCTGAAGCATCGGCAGTGATACTGCTGATGAATAAAGTACTTGCTGCAGCAGCTTCCTGAGGCAGCAAGGGGGAAGGTATAACAAGCACAGTACTCAAATTTCCTGCAGTCTGCTCTCAATTGAATTTCTCACTTGATTCAAAGAAATATGCTCCACAGAATTCAGAGTGCTGCGTCTTCAACCACCCTTGCAGCTTGTTCCAAATTAGGTTGTGGTTCTGGCCACCTGTCATTACACTGCCAGCTACTATTAAACCATCAAAGCAGTATTTTAGTTGCTTTGATGTAGCCTGGAATTGTATCTACTGCTGAATGATGATTAGATTAAATGTTACAAATGTATCCAAAGGGAATAGAAGCACCGGTCTAATCTTGATCCACTACAGTTTAATTTTAAGTGTTTCCTTATGTTTCTATTATTGCTGATGCGTTCCCTTGTATTTACACATGCTAGGACAGCAAAAACAGCCTCTTGGAACAGCATTAAAAAGCTGCCGTTAACACAGCCTGCCTTATTAATGCGGTGTTTCATACATCACAGCTTCAGAAAGCTCTAGAGAATGGATAGTGGAAGTGTCATTTAAAAAGAGGAAATGACAGTGGATTTTAACAGATATGGAAAAAGTACTGAGGGAAAACAAAGTTCTTTTGTTCAGGTTTGGTAGAGAAGTCTGGCTTCTCCTGGAGATTTGTTGGCTACACTGATGCCAGGCCTCTTGCTCAGTTAACACCTGTGTGTATTTGGTGTTTATTTGAGCATTGAGGTGTCCAGGCCCCACCCATGGTCCAGTGGTTCATGTCTCCCTAGAAAATACAATTTAAAACTGGATGCTGACAGCTCCTTCTTTTGGGAATGCTACTTGTGTCCAGGTGAATGGAAGACACCCATTAGTAGCTAATGCTGGACTTGTTTAGCAGCCAATCAGTCTGAGCTCAGAGCCTGCAAACATCTGGCTTTTTGTTTGAGGAGGAATTGATGTTCTATAATTACAGAAGGGCAAAGGTCCAAAGAGAGGAAGAGAAAAGAAAAATATTACTCTTATGAAATGTCTGATGCTGCACGATGCGTTTCCTTTCACATAAGCAAGAACGTTTTTAAGTTCAATCTCATGTTTCAGTTTTTCTGATTTTCAGTAAACTGCATTAATACAAAAAGGTTAAGTATAGGCTTCAAAGGAAGGTTGGTTTTATGATTAGGAGTATAGAAAAGACAAATATGTTTTCCTCTGGTTTGTTCCTGGCTGATTGCAGTAAAATGTAGACAGGGAGTTATTTCTGTTTAGATTTTCCTTTTTTTTTTTTCTGCAGCAAGAGTCAAGTGTACTTCAAATCACCCCTCCAAGTAGAACATCTACATGATGTTTGGCAGGTGGCAACATTTTAATTGTGGTAGGTCAGGGAAATCTTTCAAAACGGTCCATTAACAGAGCTATGAAATTTGCGCCGTGATTTCTCCATGTGAATTCCTCTCCATTGAAAATGGGCCAAGTTGTGAAAAATTAAAATTGTCATTGACATCAGATTCAAAGTGTTCCTGGTCCAATACAGTCCAAACCAGTGTGGACATGATATTTAGGGCCAGATCTCCAAGATGCTGAAGTAAAGATACAATTTTACCCAGTTTTTTCATTTCAGGAGCACTGGGGTGTGCCTTTCATGAAGGTTTTCAGTGCCTAATTCATGTGTGAGAAGAGCTTTTGAGAAGCCCTCTCATTACTTGTTTTGTAGAACTACGTGGGAACTGAAACTGTATAGTTACATTTGCTTTTGAAGGAGAAATAAACCTCACTTAAAATATGTATTCTATTGAAAAGAAATTGTGGCAAAACCTCATCCCAATTACGTATTTGAAAGGGATAGTTTTTTTTAAAGTAGTTAAAACTTATAAGATGGGTGATTTTTAAAACAAATTACCTCACATTTTCTCCAACTCGACATGAAACTGCCATCAAATACTTTCATTTACAATAGGAAGAGAT
The DNA here is from genome assembly GCA_013399855.1 of Oxyruncus cristatus. Taxonomy (NCBI): domain Eukaryota; kingdom Metazoa; phylum Chordata; class Aves; order Passeriformes; family Cotingidae; genus Oxyruncus; species Oxyruncus cristatus. The sequence goes on from VXAY01000995.1 coordinate 2,407,033, forward strand.
AACTAAATTCTAGCAAAAAACTTACTCCGTTCATATTATCCTGAGGTTACAAGAAATCTGAAATTATAGTAAGTTTTCCTGCAAAGGTTTAAAGATAAGTGTTAACTGCCGCTGTCTTTTCTTACAGTGAGAAGCTTTAGTCTGTTACTTATGCAAAGGATAATGATGGTCTGTAATTCCCCAGGGCAGGTTTTCATGGTGTACTGGGTAACTGATTTTGTGTGAGAATATCAAAATCCCAGGTCTGAAGACATTGCCACAGTAAAAGGAATGAAAAATGAGCTGGTTGTCCTTGAATTAAGGTGAAATGATGCCTTTCTATACATGGAGAATAGGCTCAGTAGAGCCACTCTGGCAATTGTTGCATGGACACACCAAGCTAATGAGCAGTATTAGGGAAATAAAAGGACCTACAAGTGATGAGCTCTTTCCACAGTGAACTGTGGGAGGGAAGGAAGGGTATATGAAGTATAAGTTGATGTAGAAGTCAGGTGTTTGTCTGAAGAAAGCAACTAGTTCAGTTAGTGATGGTCTGTGGTAAAGATATTTAATATATATAGTATATATATTTTACCAATCACAGTGAACCCAATCTCGGTGCCCAAACTTGGGAGTTACATCACTAAATAAAAATATCCCCTGAACTCACCAGTCTTTACTATGGCTCTGTTCTGGTAGGTGCTGCATTTTAACCTCTTTGCAGAACAAATAAATATGTAAGAAAATGAACAGTCAGCAGCCCTAATCCAAGGGGAGTTAAGTATTTATGTAATTTACCGGAGGAAAAATAAAACTATTTTGTAATTTAAGACTTGGGGGGTTAAATCTCCTTAATGAGAACTGGTTCTTTTCGTTGCATTTACTTTGCCTGCATAAGTGTGGTATCTGTGGCTCAACCACCGCTGAAATAAGGCTGTCTGATACACATATTTTAAAGTAATACAGGAAAAAGGCTTTTTGTGTTTCTTTTCACCATAGCAATGTCTCTTTGCATAGTAGTTCCAGTCCGTGAGGTCCTTCACTCCAGCAGGCAAACTCGACCTTGAACAGTGTGTTCCCCTCAGCAAAGCCCAGACAAGTGTTGGGCTGAAGTGGGCGGGTTTTTGTTTCACCCCTGTTGTGTTCATCTGTGTTTTAAAAATGTAAACACACCTTGGTGGGCGCCGAGACCTTGCTTGGCTGACCTTTCTCCAGTAAGCAGGGAAGATGTGGTGCAGCTGAAATCAGGGTGTTTGAAGGCTGCAGTATCAGCTGGGTCCACGGGGAGGAGGAAGCCCTGGGTAAATGAGGTGTGGGCAGAAGAAAGATGGCTCAGAGCCATGGAAATATTGGGACATTGACACTATTCTGCTCTCTTGGTGATGTAAATCTTCCTCCTTACGCATCAGCAGCACTAATTCCAATAATCAAGAGCAAATGTGTTCCTTGGTAGCCGTGGAGCAGTTCAGGAGTGATGCACGGACTCACTGCTGAGCTTTTTTACCTTTTCCTGGGATAATACGGGTTTCTTAATTGGATGTCATCTCTGCTATAAAATATATTTTATTTGCTCACTTTGGATAGGAATGACATGTGTAAAGAAAAGGCCGAAGTAGCTGGACCTTAGTGGGTCTGTCATTGAGTTCATCACACTTTAGGTAAGTTAAAAATAGCCTCCTAAAACTAGCAAGTCTCTAGTTGTTAATCAATAATGAGAAGAAAATACTCATTATCCAAAAAAACAATGGAAATGTGCATAGACTAGGGATAAAAAAAAAAATTGTTAGCTGAGAATGAAAAAAAGAAAAACCACAATGGGTTGTCTATTTTAAGCATAATAATGAACAGAAAAGTAACTATGGAAATGACAGCTCAGTGCCTTGTGTTCATTCCCCATCAGAGACCTCCACACCAGATCTACAGCACTTACAAGTTAAGACTTTTGTGACATTTGTACAAACTGAATGCACATTTAAAAATCAAGGTATTTCAATTTGGTTTGATGGGACAAAGTGAAAAGCGTGTTGTGTCAGTTTTCCCATTTGCTGGGGTAGAAAAGGTTCATTTTTTTTTTTTCTTTACTGTAAGCAAGAGGTTAGAAAGGGATATAAAACTTAAGTCTACAAGTCAGAGTGTGGAGTCTAACAACCAGGTAGAAGGGACCAGAACATGTGTTTTAACTGCCCTCACAGGAGAAAAATATTACCCAAATGTGCAATTGATACAACCAGTTCTATTTACAACTGTGATTAAATCTGTTATGACTTTGCTTTCTATTTTTGAGGGGTTTTTTTGGTGGGGGGAAGTGGAGAAAATCTATAAAACCCTTGGAAAAAAAAACAAAAAAGATTTAAGTGTGAGGAGACCTGGAGACTCAAAGAAGGATTTGGATCTCTGCTTCTTTGGGGAGGCCTGGAAGTCTCCAGCTACATCATAATTGTTGTCAAATCAGTCTTTATTTTTCCCCTCTGTCTCATTCTAGACATTTCTACCACCTTGCATATTATAAACTGTTCACTTCTGCTCACAGAAACCTTGGATTATAAATAGCAATACTCAGCACTTTTACTTCAGTGTGAATTGTTGGGGGAGAAAGATTCAAAGCAATTTTAATCATATTGTCAAAGGTAGAATAAGCTAATGTATCAAGTTGAGGGTTTCCTCCAGTTTTATGACATAATTACTGGTGGATTAGGCCCACAACAAAAATAATAGCTCTGCAAGTGCAATGTTTTTAAAACTTTATTAGTACTGTTTGCCTTAAGATAAAATGAGTAATTACCAGCCCATTAAATACTGACAGGTAACCAGTTACAAGAAAGACGTTGTCAAGTTGTTCCAGCTCAGTAAAATCAATCTTTCACTGCTATGCTTAATTAAGGTAATTCCAGCTTGGCTCTTATGTAAAGCTCAGCTGGAATTCAGGAAAAATAAGCCTTGAAAAGATGCAATACTGCTGTATTGTGCAGCATTTGGCAACTAAAGAGTTAATAGTTAATTGTTTCTGCCATTCATAATGAGATGGAAGGCATTAGATGTCAAACACTGCTGGCACTATTCCCACTTTATTTAGGCCCTGCATATGAGCTAGAGTTTTTCATCTCCTTGCATGAGTAGTTTGATGTCTGAGGGCTGCCAAATTCTAACACTTCCAGAAATCTGCTGTTTGACTGTGGGTGGGTTTTTTTTGTTTCTGGAAGAGACTGAACGTGAACTACCAACACACAGCTCAGCATCGGTGACTTCGGTCCAAACGTGCTCAGATTGTCACTGACGGCACTTCCAGCTTTCCTACTGCCGACCACGCAATTTTGTGATGAACATAACACGATTCCAGGGCTCACTGTAAAATCATAATGCCTTGAAGTCTAATTTTCAGCACCCACCACAACTGTAAACTACTTAAAAATAGAGCTAAAATAATTCATAGCTAAGCTGCTGTGAGTATGAGGATACAGTCTGTGTCTCCTCTGGTGGAAGTCTCTGCTTTAATTCTTGCCCTGTGTTTGTTCCATTTTTGAGGTGTCTTGTGGTGTCTAGAATAAAAAACAAGTAAATACTATCTCAGTTCTTAAATGCTGGGGAAAAAAATATTATTATTATAAAATGATTTGTAAAATTTAACCCAGTGGTTTTATGTAAACCAACTGTTGCATGCACTTGTGTGAAAGTGCCAATGAGCTGGATGGAGGGATGATTTAATGCAGTGACTGGGAAACTGGTTCAACCCTACCCGCCCTGGGGAGTGCAGGCAGCAGGAGGGGGGTCTGCCAGGGAAATGTGGTACAGCAGTTGGATCAGATTTGGAGCTTTCTTAAGATTGTCCATGAATATTTGGTAGCGTGGATGCAGAAAGAATTACCCACTGTGGTGTGCAGAGATCTCCCAACTTGCTGGAATGAACAGAGGAGCTACGTGTGCAAACTCAGGCGTGATTTCACTTGGAATAAAAGGTCCACACTGGTGAACTTTGGACTGTAGTAGGAGGCTAGGGGGAAAAGGTAGATGTTGGTATAGTCACAAGCACTGCTGGAGGATAACAAAGGGATAATGGACATAGGAAAGGTTTCACAGGACCACAGAACATGCTGAGTTGGAAGGAACCCACAAGGATCATGGAGTCCAACTCTTAGCCCTGCACAGGAGCATCCCCACGAGTCACACCCTGTGCCAGAGAGCACGAGGGGATCATTTTCCTGTTCTAGTAAAGGCTCAGTGATCTTCTCTCACAATGTATTAGGTGTATGGGCAAAAGCATTTCGGTATTCACAGTCTGTGTGCTCTGCACCATTTCAGTGCATGTTAGCTCATGGAATCAGCATCATGGACAGTCCATGATCTCCACAGCAGCTGATTAACCATTTGGGGGTTATGTGGAAAACCATTTTTAGCTTATTTTGTCTTTCCTCCCCCCCCCACCCACCCCCCTTGTGATGCTGATGTATTTTCTTGCTGCTCGTCCTTATTCTGTTATTTCCACAGCAGCACCTTCAGTGCATGCACAGGGTCTGCTGTGATGTAAAATACATCACTGCTTGGAAGCTTCCTCCTAAAAATTATTACATTCTTGGATAATTGTTTATTTTCAGAGACTGTTCCATATTGTGTCTGCTCGCCCCCAATCTAATTTTATTTTGATGGGCTAAAATCAGCTGTGCTGTTCTCAAGCCTGGAGTTAATGCATTCATTAGTTATAATTGCTTCCAATGTGTCCTCACCAATCTTAGTCTTCTGGTTACTTAATGATTCTGATTGGATGTTCAACACTTTTATCTGGGTTAATTTACTATTCATAGTACAATGATGGATTATTCATTTTGTTACCCAGATTACAACTGTAAATGGAGTTATACATCATCAATGAGAGCGCCACAGAATCATTTAACTAAAAAATGCCTCCTAGTTATCTCAAAGCAGCAAAGATATTCGCATAAAAACTTTGTGGCTGGCACTGCTTCCTGCCCAAAGATGGCTGAATTCATTAGCCTGCTATGAATTGCCATAAAATTCTGCAAATGCTACTTTCAAACACTCTTTTATATACCTAAGAGAGCACATATGTGTATAAATTATGTTGGGGGAAACTTAATAAGATGTAAACCAAAGTGAATGGTAGTAAAGAGTTTATAAAGGGCAGTGGATTGGAGCTCAGAACTCTCAAGCTCTGTTCAATACTTGGAATTTAAGGCGGTGAAAAAAACACTATAAAACCTTTAGATTGGAGCCACAGAAGGAAAAATGGCCAAGTCTGATATGTCTGTGGTCGTTAATGTAACAAGCCCCAAAGCTGCTGCAGTGCTGGCAACTGATTTATTAAAGATACATATTGGGCTCAGTCTGGACTTAGGTCTGGAACTCCCAAGGGCTGTTGGGGTGAGATAAATGTTCTTTGAGTCCAAATGAAATGAGTGGTGTCTGATGAGAAGATATTTAAATATGCCAAAAGAAAGCCTTTGAATACACAGGGACTTTCAGCAGGATTTGCAGATGCCTCTTGCATTCACTCGTGATCTCATGTTCTAAAAACATGGGGAAATCAGACCTGATTTCCACAAATAACTTCAGATTTCTGCTATTCCTTGAGCTATTTTGCATCTTCATTGTAAACATAAAGAGTAGTTGAGGGAGGCAATAACTCTACTATTTGGGTATTTGGGTAGTTCTTGGCTTGTTGGGATGTCGATGCTTTAAGATTTATTTAAGATTTATTATTATAAAAGTAATAAGTGTATTGAATAAAAATACTGAATAATCATGGTAATTAGGAAACTATCTCAAAGGAAAAGAGTATTCTATCATAAAAAGCATTCTTGCCTCTCTGCTCGTGAGAAACACTTCTTGCACTTTGGCTGAAAGAATATGGGGAGATTTGAGCAGCTAAAGATGGAGTTAGAGAAGCAGAAACTTTGGGAACTTTTCAAAATGAGGAAATCAGCACAAATATGGAAAAGATCTCTCTGTAAACTCTGTGCCCGTCAATATTTCCTGGCTTCAAACCCTAGAGCATGAAATATTGATTATAAGCATTTCCCCTAAAAGCAAGGGCTAGGAAATGGAAGAACTAAGCTTGTATCCAACTTCAGAAACTGTGGGACAATGGAACTCTAAGGGAAGCTATCTTTTAATTAATTCTAAATAAATGGTTATATTTTGCATCTTGGAGGCCCGTTGCATCACCACTCTATTACGAAAAACTGTATTGCTTCCTATAAAAAACTGTTGAATGTTAGCAGGAAAATACTACTCTAAAAATGAGTATTTTCATTTAATGAGGAGCAGATCCTTTCTCAGCTATTTTATACAAAAGCAGCAGATTTCTTCCATTCCCTCGTTCTGTAAATATCTGAGTACTTGCACTCCCCTTGTAGAGCAGAGACACTTCCTCTGCTGATTGAGAGGATCAAACCAGATGATCACTGTGGCTCCTTTGCTCCTAAGCCCAGGGACAGAATGAACCAAGAACTGGGAAAGACAGCACTGAGGAATTGAGGATTTTTTAAAAGCATTCCCAAAGATGCATAAATTCAGCATTGAACAGATGTTCTAAGGATTCAAAAATACCTCATTAATCCCTACTTTTTAATGTCCCTTTTCATTCCTGCAAGAGGTTATGCATTGAATCAATTTTTTTTTTTTCTCCAGAGATGTATTTCTTTAATTAAAATAGATTTTATCCCTGTCACTGATGCAACATCATCTTTATGTTCCTCTTGGGTAGCATCTACAGCCAAGCATTTCTTGGAAGCTTTTGGCAGTTTGGTGTTTGAGATCTTGTAACATTCTGGGACCATTTTAGTGCCTTTGCAAGTGAGTCTAGAGGGAAAAAAAAAATGCATGAAGGAAACCTTTCAGTGCTACACTTCCTATTAAGTGCTGTAGTTTTTACCTGACAGTTGGTGAGGAGAAACAACAGTCTGATAAACGTGGAGACACAGGAGAAACCACTGGAGGAAAGTAGCAGCAGAGCTGAGGAAGTGCTAGAATTTATAAGATATGACCTAAAAATAGGTCCTTGCTATTTAGCAACGAAATGAACTGATGGGTTTTTTTCAGTTGAGTTTTGAGCTTGTGGGATCTGATTGTCTTCCTGTGATGTAAATTTGGAGTAAGTTGGGACTAACACCATGCTAGTCACAAATAAATAAAATAAACAAATGAAACAATAAATAAAACAAATAAATGGCTCCATCACTGTGCCATGCTGGCATTCTCTTCCAATAGAATCCAGCAGTCAAATGAGTTTGTTACTGGATTGGGCCCTGAATGAGCATCATTCATAAAAATTCAGAGGACAGAAGAATGGAACCAGCCAGTGAGGGGAAGGAAAAGTAGTCCAAAATATCTTTTCCCATCTCTGGAGTCTATTTTGAAAGAGGATGTGGAAAAATTCTCACAAAAATCTCTAGCAAGCTTGAATTTAATCAAAGTCAAGGAGGAGTATCAAAGTGAGAAAAAGTCAGAAACAAAATGTAAAAGAGTGATAAATTCAGAAATGAAAACTGGAGGGGTTTGATGCCAGTAGTCATTAGTCTGAAAGACAGAACATGTCAAAATAAAGGGAGTGTTGTGCAAGAAAAATCAGTGCAGCAGGAGGAGACATTTTTGACTTTTCAAACCTAAATGGATTTATGGTAAATGATGGACGAACTTACCTTTAGTTGCCTTTTTTTTTTTAGTTCTCTAAATGCTATTTTAAACTGCTGGGTTATGAATTTCTGTATGGAGTGGTATTCCTCTGCATTTCCAGAGATCTGGTAAAAAAAGAAAAAAGGATCAGAATTGTTGCTCTGCGTGGGCAGAGATAGAAGAGCTGCCTTTAATCCTATGAGCTTCCCATGGAGAGCTCCCAAGAAAAGCATTCCTGGGGCAGATGCATCCTGCTTGGAAACTCACTGCCTTGACAGAACATCGTAGGAGAGGGATGGAGAAAACCCATGTGCAGAACTTGCAATAAATCCCTTCCTTGTGCTTTGTCTCTCCCCTGCTGTGGTTGGCCCATCCCAGGGGAGGGCTCTGAGCACTCGGAGGGGGTGGCAGAGGTAGGACTGGGAATGTTTTTCCTGGTGCTTGATCAGGGGCTGCAGGTTCTGGTGGGGGGGGGTTCCTCTCCAACTTCTAATTTAGGAGTAGTGAGGTTTGGTTCAGAAAGAAACCATAAACACAAACTTACTAGTGACTTAGAGGGGCCGTAATTTTACAAGAATGTGAAGGATGTCGAGTCTGCTGGGTTTGGGGACCTTCATCCTGTACAACATGTCTGGAAAGCACCAAATGCAACAGTCTCACTTTTATCAATATCTATTTCTTTTCATTCTGAGATGGGGATCCTATGTTCTGAGAGCCATAGAGGCATTTAGGGATTGTCTCCCAAAAATACGTGCCAGGTCTGTTGCATTTGTTTGAAATAGTGAGGGTTTGAATGTCTTTCATCACGCACAATTTCACTCAAATATGTGAATTACAGACATGCTTATGAGTTATCAGGAGGAGAGCCCAGATAAGTGGAATTCTGTAAACACAGGAGCTGCTTCTACTTTTTAGTAACATGTGACCTGAAAAAGAAACACTCATAACCTGGTTTGGCTAAGAACATTCCAAAAAAAAAAAAAAAATTAAAATCTCAAACTCAATTACTGAGATTTGGCGACCTTACAGAAAGGAGCAGCAGCTGATTAACTGATGAGGAAATAAACAGCAGCGCTGCAATGTGACCTTTAAAGAGCAGCTTGTGGAAATCTTTTGAAACATTTCTCCTTAAAATGTATGTCAAGAATCTACTTTCTGTGGTTGTTCTCCTCCTTCTGTATTGCTGCTGATCTGACACTGTGGCCTTTGGGTTTTGTGCTGTGGATTCCCTGGAACTCTGATGTTCCACATGTGGGAACAACCAAACCACGACAAGGGAGGTTGTGCTATCCCTGTTTCTTTAAATGGGAACTTTATTGTTATTATTTACCTCACGGAATATGCAATCTTCAGTTCTTAACTTGATGCATGAAATACTTAATTGTAGTGTAAGTGGTCACATTAATTAAGTCAAAAAAGTGCTAGAGCCAGATGCAGAATTGCTAATAAAGTGTCATATCACCCTAATTGGATTATCTTCTTAATAACAAAAATAATATTAAGAAACTATAGCATCATTCAGCCACAGTTCTTAAATGCAGCCACGCAAAAGAAAGCTGGAGGTCACTTTTAATCCCTGTGTTCCAAAGGGTCGGAGTGTGGATCCAGTGTAATCAAAGCAGGAGCACTAGGAAATATTTTGGAATAATTTTTTATTTACTATTAGGCAAACTGTTACATACTGAAGCTGGCCTCTTACATAGGGCAAAAGGGAGCACATTAAAACGGAACTTGTTGTCATATAAATGTGGTTTATCCGAATTAAAATGTGACATATAACAAGCTCTACTTCAAGCAAGAGTTTTCTTATAACCTTTTTTGTTGACTTTCAGCTGAGGAGTAAATGAAAGTTTTTCCTGTGAACAGTAAATTAGGTTTCACATTTTAATTAGATCATCTACAAGGTTTTGTCTATATCGAAAAAACAGGGGAAAATAGAAATCCCTCAGATATTTGAACACCCCATCCAAAACTTGCAATTTTCTTGTAATTTTTTATATTAAAAGTCGGTTGAATTCTGTAGAACCTGTTCTCCATAACACTGTTGTAGTTGAGAATAAATGGGAACATTTCTTTTTCATTTACATTCCTCCCACTTTCATTACCTTTTACTCCTCCGTTGCTCTGCCCTGGGTTGTTTTTCCGAAGAGATGCTGAAAGTCAATACTTTGCTATCAGAACTCCAGAAGCACCCAAAACTTCAGGAATAATTTAAAGGCCTCCAAAGGAGCAGCCACCTGTGTTCTTTTTCCTCCTCTTTGTTCCCACAGAAACAGTTGACTGCAAAGAACATGACCCAGATCTCAAATGCAGACAGGTCCTTCCCCTAATCTGCATATAAAAATAAAATATTTGTATATCAAATTTAATTCAGTTTAATTCAATTAAACCTGGAAGAGGTGGTTACTATCTGACAGATTCCCTTTCACAAATCAATTTGTTTTTTCATGCTGGAAAAGGATCCAAGAGCTCCTTATCTCCCTGGCTGTTGGTTTTTTTTTTTTTTCTCCCCCAGAAAGAAACCCTTATGTGGCCAGTACAAAGAGAATTTTTTATGTTTTTCTGAGTGAATGCCAAGAAAAAAAAAAGGACCAGAAAACAAAGACTAAACCCTTCTTGAATTTGCTACTTCAATTTTCTGACAGTCTGTCACAGAGAAGCATAAAAATCCTAAATATTCCGTTTATATATTTCCTCTAAAACTATTTGGGGAGCTGAGCGTGTGCCAGTCTTTGAAGACGCTCTAATCTAGGTTGAAAGCGTAAGAGGAGGCATATTAGAAACTTTTTTCTTCCTTTTGTTTTCTCTTCAAAATTGAATGGGACAAATCATCCCAGCTCTGTTCTCTCAACAGCAACTGAACATCTGCCACGAGATCGCTGCCTTTCCCTGGCCGCTGATGTAAACTCAGGTTCTCCCATCGTCCACTCTTCCCAGCTCCTTTCCCACTGCTGTCTTTCGTAGAATCATAGAATCAGGCGGGTTGGAAAGGACCTCTGAGATCATCAAGTCCAACCCTTGATCCAACACCACCACAGTTACTAGACAATGGAACTAAGTGCCACATCCAGCCTCATCTTGAAAACCTCCAGGGATGGAGAATCCACCACTTCCCTGGGCAGCCCATTCCAATGGCTGATTACTCTCTCTGTAAAGAATTTCTTTCTAATGTCCAACCTAAACCTTCCCTGGCACAGCTCAAGGCCGAGCCCGCTTGTCTTACTGCTGGTTCCTGGGAGAAGAGACCAACCCCCACCTGGCTACAACCTCCTGTCAGGGAGTTGTAGAGAGCGATGAGGTCTCCCCTGAGCCTTCTCTTCTCCAGGCTCAACAACCCCAGCTCCCTCAGCCTCTCCTCACAGGACTTGTGCTCAAGTCCCTTCACCAACCTGGTTGCTCTTCTCTGGACCTGCTCCAGCACCTCAATATCCTTCCTGAACTGAGGGGCCCAGAACTGGACACAGCACTCCAGGTGTGGCCTCACCAGTGCTGGGTACAGGGGCAGAATCACTTCCCTCTTCCTGCTGCCACACTGTCCACTTTCACAGATCCCAGCTTTTTAAGACATTTTCTTTCCACATGTTTGACAAGAAAATTTTTCAAATAAGTTTCTTCCAATGTTACCTTCATTTTGTTGTCTTATCCTTCTGTTTTCCTGAGGAAATTAGGTTTATACTGTTAGTGGTGACTGTCCAGTTACCCGTCTGTCAGGTCCAAAACGTCTGAGCCATTCATTAGTCACAATCAAAGGAGATGAACAGGTGTTGTAAAAATAAATAGGAGCTCCTCGTTTTGTTTTGGCTGAGTAAAATGAATGTATTCACTAGCCTGTGAATGTTTGTAGCTCCAGCTATATATTATATCTGATGGTATATACACATATATGTGTGTTGGCCTAGGTAGTGTTTCTGGTATAGATATGTACAACATCATGCATCAAATATGACAAATAGATATTCAAATAATAAAAGTATCCACTACAAAACTTATGCAGAGTAGATACTTTAAGTGCAGTCAAGCAACCACTGCTTAATCACATTCTTAGGGACAGTAGCTAAAAAACTTTGCAAAAAAACCTCTGGAAGTTGGTGGTATCTGTCATTCCCTAAAAAATTACTCCTGGAAATGCTGCTTCCTGGAATAAAATTGCCATAAGGCAAATAATTTAGACGTCTTGAGCAAGCCTGCTACAGACACAAGGTACAAATATTAAAGTTCCCTGCTACCCCTGTTTAATCAAAACACGTTAATTTAAAATATGCATTTCAATCCCAGTCATTTCATATTGTATATATATGTATTGGTAAAATAAATATAGGTCTAGTATTGTTTAATAAAAGAATAACAAAATGATTCCTGACATAATCACCTTAAAGCTTATCCCTGACCTCATATATTTTAATTATGTATAAGAGCTAGAAGATCTCCTGTGCAACAAGGAACCCTTCATTACCTGTAATTCCTATTTTATAACTTTTTTGTTTGATCTGCTCCAGGATTCATTCTGAAGAAATTCAACAGAATAAATTATCATTCTCCCCAACCATTTGACTGTAGCTTTGAATATATAATGTATCCACCCATGTATATTATTTATGAAAGATTGATTATTCTTTCATCTCAATATCCCTTTTATGTCAAGAGAATTTCAGATTTAACACTTTCCTTCCTAGACACAAAGATCAGCTGCCCAAAAGCGTGTCTGCATCCCACAGGGGCATCTCAAACCAGCTGGAAGCTCCTCTGGGGATGTCAGTGGGAGTTGCAGTTATGTTTTTGACTCAGGCTGCTGAAGAGAACTCGAGGGATGGGAAGGGGAATAAATGCATGGACTTGGGTATAATCTGTGCCCTGATGGATGAAATGCGGTCTTTTGAAGCTGGATCAACATGGAATTTTAATTTAAACTTTTGGCTCTGAATTACTGCTTTGCTGCAGCAGTTTTTGACCACTGAGTGGAGTAATAGTGAGCTGAAACTATCAAGGTGGATTTCTTGTTTGCCAGTAAGACCGAGTTGGATCTGACATCGTATAGCTCTTGTAGCAAAGACATTTAAATCCTTTTTATTTTTGATCCTTTGTGCCCCTTGGCTTCCTTATTCCATCACTCTAAAACATTTTGTCCCACCTGTGTATCCAGTCATCTAAATTTGCTTGCTTGCTTGGTTTGGTTTTGCGTTTTTTTTTTTTTGGTGGGGGAGAGAGGGCAGAGATGAAGGAATAGTTTGGGGGAGTAGGAGTTAAGGTTTCTGTCCCATTGAAATTCTTGCTGCTTTTTCCAAGAACAAGAAAATTCCTTTTTCGTTCTCCTCTGTGCAGTTCTGTGCTTATTTGAAGGCAGGTTTTTACACTGGAAACAGGGAGACACTGGAGTAAAGCCTGTGCTTGACTTGATGTGAGTCCCTGGAGCTCCACTCCTCCTTTGTGCTGGAGGCTGTTTTTCCCACCACGGGGAGTTCTGAGTGGCCGAGTTTGACGGCACTGGCTGGGGATGGGTCTGCACCAAACACACCTGATGCTCAGACAAAGGCTTTTGGTGGCTGTGCCCTTTCCATCTGCTGCCGTGGCATTGCTCCTGCTCAGGGTGATGTGCCAACTCTAACAGGGCAGAAGTGCCAAGGAAAGATTAGTTTGGATAGGAGGACTCCTTTCTGCTCTAAGTGCAGGAATTCCCCCCTCTGGAATCTTCATGTCATGTGTGTGCTGTGCTTTTTCACGCCTGCTGTTGTTTCTCTCTGCAGCACCTCCTGCTGAAGCTGTTCTCCCAAACACTGTGAAGTCAAGGATGCCCTCAGGCTTTGCTCTGCCTCCCTCTGCTCACTGTTGATCTGCAGACAGTGTCTAATTCGGCCTCAGGAAATGATTTCTAGTGTTTTAAGAACTAACCAAGAATTGGTTACGATACCACATCCTGTTAGTTCTCTGTATGTTACTCTACTCCTCTTACTATCTGATCGTTGTCCTGTCTCTTAAATAAATATTACACTCCCACGCATTTAGTTACTCAAAGGGTACCTTTGTAAGTATCTCTTTAAGTAGAGGGCTTGCTTTTTGTATTTATAATTAAACTGATGTCATTGTTCTAAGGTCCTCGAGCCATTCTAACCAGTCCTGCAGCTCTTGAGGTTAGAAGTTCCCTTCTTTAAAAGACACCAGTTTGAATAATTTATCTCTTACTCTTCTAATATACATTTCTTTTTGAACTTATCTTTGAGAGGAAAAGGCATTTAACAGTGAGAAATAATGTATTTGCAGTCCTAGGCTCCCTTGCCTCTTTTTTTTCTCCTGAAGTACTTTCTATTCTATCCATACTTTTTGGCAAAACCTGAAGAATTTGTCATTTTGGGTTCACTTCAACAGAAGCTTGTCAGCATCATATCAGATAGCCATGCTAAAGATGTGTAGCTCAGCTTTTAAGTTGGATTTTCTATAGAAAATGTATATTTAGACATATTCTGAAGTTGTCAGAAGGTCTTCTGCTGTTGGTGCTGCCTTCTGTGGTGTTCTGACTATGAACATGAGACTGAAAACTCAGTGAGTTTGGAGTCATTTTATAAAAGGAAAGAAAATTTGGCTGGAGCAATTGTTATAAACAACCTGAATCATTCGTTGCAGAAGGAAAATGGACTTGCTGGGTGAAGATTACTTGTCTATTATCTGCAGAGCAGGAGGGGAGAGCAGCCAGTGGCTCGGGATATATTAGTTTGCAGTAGCTCAGTATCTCTGCCTCCCACTCACTTAACGTCACTCTGTCACTTAATTTTATTCTTCTACAGAGATTTTTTAATTACCTCTTCTTTATTCTCTCCTTTCCAACTTAATGACTGACAAATTATTAATTATAAATCAGAATGCCTGAAGATGAAGAGACCAGCCCTAGAACTCAGGACTGAAGTAATCCGAAAACTTTGTAACTTTCTCACAAGCTTCCTGGAGATTTCCAGTTAAACTCCACAGTTTTCAGACAGGAGAAATGCAGAATATACCCTGTGAAAACCCAACTCTGTTAGACCTGTGCACAGGGAGAAAATTAACATTCTCCCTGGGTACCATGTGTGCTTCAAGCTCTAACAGAAATGGGACAAGACAGGAACAGACTCCGGTGTTCCTTTCCAGCTTCACCGTGCGAGTGAAGCTGGACCAGTGAATTTAGTTAGTCTCGAGAACATGTTAAACTTTAGATTCCAAAGGACTGTCAGGTTATTTAGAAGAGCTGTAGAGTATCAGCAAATCTGCAATATCATTTCCTTCTAATGACATTTGTGCCGTATATGTGAATCAAAAAGTCAAATAACATATTTCATTTTCATCACAACATGATTTTCCTGTCTGACATTATTACAAGGTCAAATAAACATTGCATGGGAAGGAAATAAATCCAAATTTGAAGTCTGAAAGGGCAGTCATATTTCTTGAATGTTCTGAATGTCAGCTTTTTGATAGGAAACTAATACAATAGCAAGGAGTGTGTACATTTGGAGTTGTCTTTTGTATTTATATCAGAGTTTAATTTCTTTGAATCCTTGGTGTTCCCCATTCAGTAGCATCTTATGGCATTTATAACGTTTCTCTTAAACTGCAGCAAATGAAAAGCCTTGAAAGGTCAGACATTCTTTACCATAGAAAATAAAATAAAGCCAAGTTAATAGATGTTATTTAATAAAGCAGAAAATGATGTCTCGCAGAGATGTGTTGTTAAAGAGGAACTTCCCTGAGAGTTTTGGTTTCATAGAGTGTCTCATAGATTTTAAGTTCTTCTGGCAAAATATTACACTGAGTGTCCTAATAATAAATAAGATGTTTTTTTTTTTTAAATTCTGGGCTCTGTTGTGCCCTGTGAGTGTAATGGCAAGTTGTCATTCAGAGAAATACAGATTAATACAGCCTCCTCTCACCTACCTGTCCTGGAAAAGGAAATGTGATGTCAAAAATAAGAACAGTAGATTAATATTTAATTCAATAGCTGAGAATGGGCAATATTCTCCCACTTTTTAATGTTAGAGTTCTGTTTGATTTTTAGTCTGTGTGTGGTAAGAATAAGTAAAGATGAACTTCAGTGCATAATAACCCCAAAAGATTTTGGTTTAGGGTTTTCTTGAGGGTATCCACAGTTATTCCTGATGAAAAGCTGACACTGTCAATTCTCCCTTGCCAAAATGGGTCATAATATTCAGCAAATTTAGCTGGTGTTTCTCTGTAGAGTTACCTTATAATGGCCTGAATTTTCTATAGCCAGTGATGAACTCTGGTGAGATTTTAAAGAAAATCGTTATTTTTTAACTTATTCCCCTGTTCCTAAATAGCTTAGGGCATATTTTTGTGTATACTGACTAGGAATTTTCTTTTAAAACAATCCTCCTAGAATGAACTAACATGTTCATGGTTATAAGTATCTGCTCTTAACAAAGAAAGTAAGAGAAGTTATCAAGTGGAGCAGTAATAAAAACTGTAAAGAGTTTAGAAGACACTGATGTCTCTAGTCCTCTCACTACTCACAGCTTTAGGTGAGTAGTGTTAGACAGGGCACTGCTATTTTCAAATTTCAAACCTCACCCTTAGTCAGCACAAGTTAATTGACTGAGCATCGGGACCTGAAAGGATCTAAATGACTGTTTCCTAAATTTGCAGAAAATTGTAATTTAATAGGCAAGGGTTCAGTTCTGCACCCCTGACCTTCAACTGATGTTGCAAACAACGAGGCCCCTGAAGGAAACAATACATCAAACACGTTTCTGCAGGTTCTTGTAAAGCACAGACAACAAGGAGAGGTTTAATCGTGCCTGCTAAAGGAGTGCATGGAAAAAAATAAAGGTGCTTTCTGACACTGACACTCGAGTAGGCAAAAATATTCCCAACCCCAAAATAAGGGTAGCCCAGATTCTCCGATGAGTCAGATAAGCTCTGGGAGCACAAAGGAGTTGCTGAAGCTGCCCCAGCCAAGAGCAACCTCAGAGTGTTCTGGCCTGGGGCATAAACAGCTCCTTTTCAGGGAACAGGGCTGGGAATCCCATTGGATTAGTTGGACCTTGTAGGAACAAAGAAGTTGGAGGATGTTCACTGTAAGGTTTTTGCACAAAGCAATTATTCTTTTTTAAAGCTCTGTTCTGTGTCTGAAAGGTAGAGGATCCTATGTGGAACCATCTATTCATTTCAATTGACGAGTTTTTAAAATAAACTAAAATTCCTATAGGAAGAAATTGCCTTTGAGTTTTGTTTTTTTTTCCTGATTAGACATTCAGTTCTTTTAATTTTTTTCATTGTTCTGAAAGTAGAGAAACAACTAGGAGTGGAGAGAAAATCTGACAAGCCCTAGTTATTTTTTTAAATCAAGCCTAGATAGGAGGAATTCAGCCTCATCCTCTTTCATTATTGCCTGTGAAATGAGGTGAGAATATATAATCCTCATACTTCTACCAGTGGCTCAGTCAGGACACTGTGCAAGAACCAATTGTTATAGTAATTGAATTTCAGTAAAATTTATGAATCCTCTTCAATAATGTCAAGTTTATTGAAATCTAAAAATAAAGAAACAGAATACTAGTCTGAATTATGACTTAAGAAAGAATTGTAATATATACAACTTGGACCCCCATTATTAATAAACACGCTGTACTTCACAGGAAATTAGTTTTCTAACCATTTGTGCTATTGTGAAATGTTACTGTGTGTAATCATTTGTAAGGAACAGTTTCCAAAATTTATCTTCAATGCATTATCCAAAAGTTTAAATGAAGATCAGTGGAGATTTCCATAGTGAACAAGGGAAGCTGAAGAGAGAACATTAAAACCTTTCTGACATTATCATCTTGGGCTGAGGGGCTGGATGGGTCACTGTGCTCATACACAAGAAATTTGAACACCCTGAAGAAACACAGTGTGGTTTCCGTGATGATAATGATGATTACTGTTATTATTATTAGGTGTTGTGAGGGATTTGCAGTGTTGGAAGATCGAATCACAGTGCTGAGCACGTTCATCTTTCTGTTTAACCAGAGAATTATTCAGTGGTAGGTCCAGACCATAAAGTCCAACTGTACTGGGAGATGGTTGTTATTTTTCTTAAGTCAACCTCAAGTTCAAGTCCTCATCCAAAAACCTGATTGATTGAAGCTGCAAGCACAAATCCCTAAATGCTCTTGTGTGCAGGTTGTGCCTGGGGGCCAGAGCGCATCCTCATTAATATGGCAGTGTCACCCAGGATTGGATTGCTGGAAATGATTTACAGAGGATTAGGAAATCTTGTTCTGTTTTACCAATAAACAGTGGTGCACTATCACATTTCAATGGCTAATTCTATTGCTGGGCCTTTTCTCTTGAAAATTAACATGATTTTCAGAGGGAAAATAATTACGTGTTGTTCATAATCCACTAATCAGATAAAAATAAAATGCGGTGTTTCTTTTCAGAGAGAGAAGTCCAGAGTATCTGCACTTCTCTCATGTGTTATGTGAGTGTAAAGGCTTCTAGAAATCATATAAATCACATAAAATCTGGTACCTCACATTCTTCTTATTGGAACAGAATTATTTAGGAGAATCAGAAATAGACTTAGAGAAAAGGAGCTTTGTTTGAAGAGTGTTGCCAGTATTAATGCTGGTGAATTCTGAAGGAGTTTGGATACAGAGCTGCAAGAAAAGCAAATTGAAGCACATAAACATGGACACTGACTTATGGGGGTTTTTTTGCAATACAAGCAAATAAACACTAAAAAATCCAAGCAAAGCCACTGGTGTTTGCCCCTTACACAGAGGTGTTTGTCAGCAAATCTCATCCAGAAAAAGTCCCATTTTACAGATCAGAAACACTAGAAAGGCAGGTATTGCTGGGATTTCTTTCTTTATGCTTTTGTTTTCCAGCTCCCAAATGCTTTAGGACACAAGAGCTTTTTGACTTCTTTTTTTTTTTTTTTTTTAACTCTAAATTGGCCAAGAAAACGTAATGATTTTCCAAATGCATTTGTTGTTTTTAAGCAGCACTTGCCAAAGGACCATTAGAGCCATGATTAATTCCTTCTGTCACAGCAAAAAAAAAAAAAAAAAAAAGAAAAAAAGAAAATCAGCCATGAAAAAGCTGCAAGGCTTTTAAGTATGAATAATTTGCTGATGGTCTAGGAAGGGATTACAGTGCTGAATACACATCTCTATAAATATTAAACCAGATTTTTTGTAACAAAACTGTACTTCAGGACATGCTTACAACAGCTAAAATAGCTGTAGAATTGTGTTTTATTCCTTTCCTCTGTCAACTCTCAAGAAATTGATGTTTCTAAAGAGCCATCATGCCAAGATATTTAAATCAACCTAAACTACTTCAGTTTTAATCTTCAGAAATCAGCTGGGCTCCGTTCGCTTTCTGAGCCCACGTGGGAAGGTTTAGGGAATTTCGGATTGTTATTCAGTGTTGGATTTCAGGTGGAGTTCTGAATTTGCTGGGGGTCTCCCTGCTCCACGTGTGCCTGTTCCCCCAGGGACTGTAGAGGAGCACAGTCTTCTAGTTTGAGTGTCCCATTGAATATTTTGGTTTTGCTCTGGGGAGGCCTGAAGTCGATGGGGGTGTTCTCATGGAGAGAACTTCGATCCTTCCAGGCTTATCCCTTGCAGCAGAGCTTACAGTCAGATTGTAAATGTACATATTGTGTGGAAGCAATGTTAGGAATTTTGGGGAATTTCCTGGCAAAGAGGTGGAATCTGTGATAGGAGGGATGGAAGACTTAGAAAGTAGGGAAAGAACAGCCAGTAATGCTCTTGAGATGATTGTGTGTGTCACAAAGCAGAACAAATATCTGGTTTTATACTGTGGGCAGGTGTCAACTTCCACCACAAAATATCAATTTACAGCCTGTGCTGTGGGGGGATTTTTCTCTAATGCTGAAATACTTTGCTTCCATAGCTTAAGGTGCCAACACTTTACTTCCCTGTCCTTCAGAACTGTGAGTTATGCCTGAAAAATAATGCAAATAATGTGTCATTAGTCCTTGCTTTGGAGCTTGATAAGGCTGTGAATATGTGGGAGGGATCAAACAGAGGCAGGACAGTTGCCTTTATTTCTGGATTGTGGTTTCCTGTGATGATTCCTGAACACTCAAATAGGTTGCTGTCTCTTGCAGCTTTGAGGTCTGGTCTCTCCTTAAACAAATATTAACTACAGCTCTGTGGCCCACAGCTGGGTTTGGAAGAGCTGCTGATTCTACACAATGTGACAAACACTTTCAGAATCATTTACTCGTTTTCCTCACCTGTCTCCCTTGGAAATCAGTTTTCTTTTCAAGCAAAGTTATTGGTGAAAATAGGGTATTTTATCCCACTGCCTACAACTTTAGAGCACCAGATGGATCATTAAGGCCTACAAATGCTTCAAGTGGGGCTCCTGTGGAGAGTAGAGTCAACATTCACACTCACTGAATAGACATTACTCCTGGAATATTGTCAGACTGGGGATTAGGCTGTGAAGAACAGAACTATACAGTGAAAGAACTAATAAATGGCCAGCAATCAACTGCAAGCCAACACAGATGTGCTCACTTGATAAGAGCAGGTCTATTTAAGAGACAAATAATAATAGTTCGTTATGGAGAAGGAAAAAAACACATTAACACGACAGCATCTGATGCAATTCCCCATTTCACTGCAATCCCAAACTGAATAAATCAACATGATTGCAAACTTCATCTTCTTGTGCCTTACAGACTGTGGCTCTCTGGGAGCCATCCTGCTGTAAGTGGGATTTGCTGTGAAATTTGTGTTTCTAATGCAGCTCTTGGCAAGAGGTTGCTGCACAAATTCCCAGGATCCGTCATCCCCTCTCTTTCTTGGCCATTTTCACTTTTGTTACTGGCTTCCCAACATCTCTGAGGATGCTGTTTCCTGGGGTTTTTTTCCTAATTCAAGCTACACATTTGTCCTCTAACCGGTATGGGGGGGATTTTGTGTTATTTCCTCTATCTTACTCCTTCAGGGTCTGGTGTTCTGTGTCCCAGTGAACCCATTACCAGTGTGAGCCTGGCAAAATGCTTCCTTTATCTACTCCTATATCCATCCCCTTTAACTAGTTAATCTCCAGGTATATGAATTAAGCTTTGTGATTCTGTAAGTGTGTATTTAGTGACTGGAAGTATATATACTCAGCATCCCATAAAGTAAATAAAAGTTAAGTGCAATTTGGGTATTCTGTAGGGTTTGGATACTGGATTTGTTAACTGTGTTGTTTACATGACATTCAAAAGAACCAAACCTTGGCTAGTTAAGGCAGAACATGCAGAATAATCTGTTAATTTGGACTATTTATTATAAAAAATTCAGTATCTTCAAGAAAGAGAAAACGTAATTATCATTATATTGCCATGAGCACCCATTAAGATAAAACCATGGGAAGCAGGTTGACATTTTCATTTTTAAAAGTGTTTTTTAAAAATGTAAAATCATAGCTGTTAGTCCACAGTTTCATTTGGGCTTTAAATACTGTGTCAGTCTGATCTCAAGTGCACTGCATTTAGTAGGATGGTGCCGTGAATTTTGGTGGCACCTCAGTTGAGTTCTACCTGTTCATTGTACATTCAGCAGTCAGCAATTTGTGGGCACATTTTTCAGAGGATGCTGAAAGCTGCTGCCTGAGTCCTTAACAACTGTAAATGCTCCTCCCCCCCACCCAGAGAATATTCCTGGGTAATTCCTTCGAGCCAAAAGAAGAAAACTTCATCAGAAGCTTTCTGAGGCTTTCAGCTAAAATTATAGGAGTGAAAGACTCTGAATAAATTACCCACATATATATAATTGATGCTCAAAATACAGCTTGTTCATTCCATCTTCACTCTGTGTGTACAATCTCTGTACATGATATATAGTGCCTTTTAAAAGTGGAAAACTGACTGGATAAACAGGTGTAGCACAGATGACTGTTTTGTGTCTTCAATTTTGTGTGTCAAACACCTTCATCACGATTCATGGCACTTGATAACCTATAGTTACTTATTATCATAATCAGATACGATTTTATCATAGATCTATGTACAAATTATGTTAAATAATTGTTTTGAAGTCACGTCTAATCACGAGAAACAGCAGCCTGGAAAACACTTGTAACATGGTTCAAGTTACAGTCTTTGCAGCTGTAATAATGGGTTACAAGTTTTTCCTACACCTAAAGAAATTTTTACCTGAAATGTTTACCTGAAAACATCAAGGCCACACAGACCTGATGGAGTTGCAGCTTATCCATTAAAAAAAAAAAAAAAAATCTCAATTCCTCTGTAAACAGGATGGATTATTTTATCTTTTCAGCTCTAGGATTTTTCTTGATGAAAAGCTCACCAAGGTGAGGGAGAGCACAGTGGCTCCACAGCACAGGTCAGGCTGTTGGGCTGAGGCCTGGGTTGAAAAACGACAGTTTTAAAAAATGACCATCAGCAGAAGGCAGCAGGAATGAATGAAAGGTCCCACCATGCAAATACCCCGTGTTTTTAATGAGGCGACATTGCTGAATTAATCATTTAGAAAATAACATCTTTTTCCTGCATCCGTAATAGTATCAAAAGGAGCCCAGTTTTGTTCATCTGTTATTCATAAGTGCTCCCCAAAATGGATCAGTGTTTGTTCCTTGAAATGGTTGCTGTAGTTCGTCCATCTCTGTATTGGTTTGGGAAATGCTTTACAAGCCCTGCTGTGTGCCTTCAAACAGAACATTTCTCTTAAAATCCCATGTCCTCTTCTCCATGGGTTCTCCAGATATCCCTTCCCTTGTTGCTCTTCCCTCTCAAATGACTGTTACAAAATCATCTTCCATTCCATAGCACAAAATAAAGCTTTAATTCTGCCCTTTGGTGGGGTTTGGAAATCAGTAATCTCACCTGAATTTAGCAGTTCAAATGTTACACCTTTGACTGTATTTCCCAATGTATTTACAATGAAATGACTACGAATACAAAGTTGATCTATTGAGAGATGTCACTTAAAGATTGTTAGTTTGCACAACGGATTAGAGGTCACTGGGACCTTCAATTTAAGAACTAAATAAGTGTAGACATATAAAATGGCATGAGGAAGATTATATTGTCTTTATTAATGAAGTAACAAGCTGATTAGACCTGTATTGGCACAGTATGCCAGAGTTAATATACAGCATTAACATGTTAGTCTTGAAGGGTTTTTTTATTTTAATAGCATTGTGTCCTCACAAATCCCTTAGCTGTGCTTTCCAAGTTCCTTAGGAGACACTTCTTCAGATTCAACACCACTGTATGTCTGAAAACTTTATGGGAATAATGTAAATGTTGCTTATGTTAACAAATCAGCTCCTCCAGCTGGAGTGTATTAGGGAGCAATTTCATATGATTTACAAATGAATTCCTAGTGCACATATAAATTAGATGTTTTAGAGAGAAAAGCAGCATGTTTGAAGGCTAAATTAGATCTCTGATGAAAGATCTCTGCTGTCTGTAAATCAATAGCTCCTGCTGTAGCCCTATAGATCCTATAGATCTTTGGTTCTTGTTCTTACTAAGCCAAAGGGAATGTGAGCACAGGCACAGACTGTTAAGGTTTTCTGTTGGAATACCTGTGAGAGGAACAGACTTTGTTTTCTAATGCAAGTGTCTGACTTGTTTCTCTTCAAACAACTCAGGAAGAAAAGATACATTAGTGTGTAAAGGTAAAGAAAATAAAAGACTAGGAGAAAATTCCATGTAAAATTTGGGTAGAAAAGTGAACCATTTGAAAATATTCGTCTATATAGACTTCAAAATAAACAACAGAGAGTGCCCCCCAAAGAACCAGATATTAGAAAATAGGCAATAATATTTTCACTGAAGCCCTATAGACAAACACAATAAAATTAAACACTCTGATGTTTCTTGCTTTTCAACTGGGAACGTCTTTGTCAGCAAGGTCTAATTCCTTCTCCCACTATTTTAAGGGGAATTTTCCATGAACAGGCTCCCCAGGGCAGTGATTCTGTGACACTACCTGGACATCTTATTGCAGTAGGTTGATTTAAAAAGTTTTTCTGCCATCTTTTGTATGTGGGAACTACTCATTTGCACATCACTGAAAATACCTGGAAACATATTCCAGGTCTGTTACAGGAGTTTCTTAAAACTCCTGGAAACATGTTCCAGGTGTGTTCTGTGTGTGCTCCAGATGTGTTCCAGGTCCACATGTGTTTGAACACTCCTGGAAATACTTTCCAGGCATGTTCAAGGAGTATTTCAGGCCTGTTCCAGGTGTGTTCCCGGGTCCAGGTGTGTTCGAATATGCCTGGAAACATGTTCTGGTCATGTTCCAGGTGTGTTCCTTGTACATTCCAGATGTGTTCTACTCATGTCCCAGGAGTTTTCTAGGTCCAGGTGTGTTTGAACATGCCTGGAAACATGTTCCAGATGTGGTCCAGGCATGTTTCAGGCACGTTTCATGCATGGTGCTCATTTACTGGGGCCAATTTAGAGCTGGAAATTATCGTTGCCCCACAGTGAGCTGGAGAGCAGGGCCTCAGTGTGGGAGCACTGCTGGGAATATGGAGCAGAGAACTAGGAACTTTGCAGCTTATTTGCAAGCTCCTGGATAACAAACCCTGCAGGGCTGCAACGAGGTGGTTCTGCCTCTGACACTGAGGAGCAGCCACAGGTGAACTGTTCGTAGGGATTAAGAAGGTGCCACGGTCGACTCACGTCGATCCACAAAAAGAGAATTCCTGCAAATGAAAGATGCTTTTCCTGCACTTGTGCTGCTGCACAGCATCGACCGGATCTACACACAGTTCCTGGGAATTAGGGAGACAGTTTGAAAGCTGTGAATTGACATGTTCAGAGTATTTTTTACACTGTACTTAGAATAGCAGAGCTATTTAGAGAATAGGTAGCATAGGAAGGGTATTAATAGTAGTAGGAAAGAACCAGTTTCCCCAGAATAGATAGCGTGTGTAGAAGAATGTTAGCAAAACCAGGGAAATGGATAAATGTAGAATGTGAGGTAAAAATCCCAACACTTTGGGCGCTAATGGTTTGCGTTGCACCTTTTCAGAAGTTGTGTGTGAAAGAGGGAAGGGCAGGAAGGGTGATAAAGCTGTTTCGGCAAATATGATTCCAAAGTAACCCCCAAATGTGACTAGGAATTTTCCAGGGAAAGTTCAACTCCTGGTGATTTGGAAAGACATGCTTCTGAATTGTCACCAGCCTTCTAGAAAGTAAAACCAATTATTTGATGACTTTTTTTCTGTTCTTTGAAACAAAGACACTGGTAACGAAGCATTTCATTCCTGCTTTGTGGTGACACAGATGACCAGAGAATTCAAAAAAGTAGAAAGAAATTAACAGCAAACCTACTGAGCAATGGATTTGTACAAACTACTTCCAAAGCTTTATCCCTTTTAGCTTGAACACTTAATTCACGTCCATCAAAAGCCTTTCATGAGATGGATTTCATCTCTGAACACCATTTCATGCTTCGTTATACTACACTGGTGGGGATTTGAGGGTACTTGTTACTCACTTTTTTCTTTTTTCCCTTTTCTTTTTTTTTTTTTAAGAAGTGGAAAAATGTTAATAAATCCAGAGGGTGCTTTTTTTTTCTCTTCCTCGCTCCCAAAACAGAATTCCAGGGGGCTTCACACATTGAATATTTCAACAGTGGACAACAGTTGGTTTGTGCTGTAGCTCATGGACATTGTTCTTGTCTGGCTTGTGGTACCTGTAGTGAAACAGTGAATTTTGGAGAAGGCTTCAGGCTGGGTTCTCACAGTGTCACATGTCCCAGCCAGCCCACAGTTAGAGAGGGTGGCAGGAAAGTGGTTTGTGTGGGGGGGTGCCTCTGGCCTGCCCTGGATGTGGAATTTTTCAGTTCTGTGCCCCGTTTTCAGCCAGAGGTTGTGTTTCTAGAGAAGGGCTTAAATGTTTGCTTTGGTGATGCTGCAGGGCAGGATGGCAGAGCTGCTTCCTGAGTGGTTCCTGGTCCCACCAATCCCACCAGAACATCCCAAACCCTTGGACAAAAAATTACTCCTAAAGTGGTCATGTAATTCAGACAACAGCAGGTTTTCATTGCCGTTACTGTGAGTGCAAAGCAGAGATGACCAAGCGGTAATTAAGTTGTTAGTGCTTTCTTAATGAGGTTGTCTCTTTGTTACAAATAGGGTCATGTAGGGAGACAGCTTATCCCTCCTGACAGACTGCTGGAGAGGTGTCCTCAGCCTGCTCACCCTGAGGCACCTTCCCATGCAACCTTCCTGGAAAATTACTTCCAATTTTCATCAATTTTTCTAGACCTCTCCAAGAACACCATGACCTCCTAAAAGCCTTTTCACCTATGAACCACCCTCCAAAGTTTACATCTCTCCAAGTCAGCATACATCTGCCAAAATTGTTTAAATCACAGCTAGCCCAGTCTGTACACAGAATTACCCAGAGTTCTGTATTTGTAAATCAAGAAGATGAAATCCGTGCACCGATGCAGCAAGAAATGTATCCTCAGTGTAGATCACTTTTCTGTAGTGACTATCTTTGAGTCACTTGTTAATTCTTCTGGTTGACTGAAAGTGACTTCTGCGAACTTTCTCCCTCCACAAGGAGGACTTACTGAGTACTAACTAGTGCCTGTAGTAACCTCCTTAAAATATTGTACCCAGGGATTAAAAAATTCCCTGTGCATGAGGTGAGAATGAAATTCTGTTCTCTCTGAATAGCTGTACTGTTGGGCACCAGAGTTTATCAGCAACAGGGACGTGGACACCAGAGATGTATCATAAGAGAAAAGGTGTTTTTATTTTTGCCTGTTCTCATTAGAACCCGGAGGCAAAATAATATAACCCTGAAGGAAACAGCTTCCCTTCACAGGCACTGCGACTGGGGCTGCTGGAGCATGTAATTACATGGAGGGGGGAAAAGAACTTGTAGTGAAAGGTTGTCAAAAGCCTCAGGACTCCTAATCTCTCTGTCTGGTGCTGGGAAGTAAAACCCTGTGTGGCAGAAGATGTTTGGGTAATTGGAGATGGGACACCTGCTGCTTTCATCAACCTGACTATGCTAAATAAATGTATTTTGGTCAGATTTTCCTAATGCCCAGAAAGTTCTTACCTGCAGGGAAAGGGAAAACAGGCAACATTTTATAATTTGTACAACAGTCTTTAAACTATTGATTTAGTAGTGGTGCAACTGAGAATGAAAACTTTATCGGAGGCTAAAGCTGGGCAATGCTGCTCTGAAGTTCCAGAGGATAAGTGATGGTAGGGGAAAGGGGAGAAAACCAGCAGTGCAGGAACGTCAGTACATCCTGATCTCTTTATCATGTTCACCTTTGTTTCCAGAGGGGAAAACTTTGTCTGTCATTGTGCTGGGTGAAGGGGAAAGTTTTGTAAAACCAAGAACAGAACAAGAATCTGTTTCTTAATTTCTTTGTCACTAAATTCCCCAACCCTTCAAACCAACAGAGAAATGAATAAACACTTAAGTCTTGTGTGTTTGCCATATATGATGAGCAGTATTCTAGACGCCCCAGGTAAAATTGAGACATTTCTCTCTGCCCTGAGAGAGGAGATGGAATATAAACCCCAGAGAAACAGAGCTGTGTGTTGTCAGTGAGCTCAACTGTCCTTCCCAAAGCCACAGTGCCCTTGCACTGCCATACCTGAGGCAATGTGCCCTTGTGGCTCAGGGTGCCCCTCGTGTCCTGGGCTGCATTAGCCAAAATATTTCAGCAGGTCAAGGGAGGGGGTCTATCCCCTCTGCTCAGCACTGCTGTGGCCACACCTGGAGTACAATGTCCAGTTCTGGGCTCCTGAGTACAAGAGAAACAGGGACATACTGGAGAGGAGGCTGTGGAGATGATTGAAGAACTGGAGCCTCTCTCATCTGAGAGAGCTGGGACTGCTTAGCTGAAAGAAGAGAAGCAGAGGTCTTATTAATGTGTATAAATTCCTGAAACATGGTGCAAAGAGGACAGAGCCAGGCTCTCTTCAGTGGCAGTGGGCACAAATTAAAGCACAGGAGGTTCTGTTTGAACATCCTGAAGCACTTTAAGTACTGGAACAGGATGCCCAGGGAGGTTCTGGAGTTTCCATCCCTGGAGCAGATGACCTCCATAAGTCCCTTCCAATTTCAACCACTTTGTGCTTCCATGATTCCATGAAGTCTCTAGTTTGCTGTAACAGGAGAAACAAGCTCTTCCAGTAACCCTTTAGTGTTGTTGACTACTGCAGAGAAGATGGGTAACATTTTGGGTAAGAGAGCTACTAAAACTCCGCAGTCAGCTCCCTTCCTTAAACATCATCCCACCATGCAAAACTAATTCTAGCGCAGGAAGAAAACTCTTTGCTAATTAACAAATACACCCCTACAAGGGTTCAGGATCTGCGTTTAAAGCAGCAAAGAGATGAAAACTAGACCTTCCTCTTCACTCCTTCTTCAGTGTTGTGATTTGACACCACTGCTTGTTCTTGACACATTCAGAAAGGGGGAAAAGAGTCATAGTTCGGGTATGCCAAACCCTTTCTTAAAAAGAAAACTGTAAGGTGTTAAGCCTATGTACTATGCAGGAGTATAAATGGGCACAAAACATGTTTTACAGACTCCTACAAAATACCTTTATATAAATACTAGATCAATGTTTTCTCAGATACTCAATCACAGCCTTCCCAAGTCTCTAAAAGGGGTCATAAAATGTTACTCAGCAGAGTCAGCAGCAGCTCGGCTCCTACGGGGCTGAGGAGTGTGAACAGGATGTAATTACTGGCTTCAAGTGTTCTCAGTAGTCAGGGACCTATTAACTATCATTAATTGGTGGCAACAGTTCAGGCAGTTGTGCAAAGACAGATGAGCTGGAAGGACATTGCAGGGTCCGAAAGTTGAAGACTCGCAGAGTCAGAGCAATGGATCTACTCGGTTAAATTGCAAAGGTACCTCAAATCCTCTACCTGTGACAAATCCCACTGCAGAGATGGCACATGTCACTGCTGTTGGGGTGCTGTAGGCATTTCCAGCTGCACAACTTCCATGTTGCCCTGGTGCAGTGCTGAGGAGACCCAACAGAGTGGCCCAAAAACGACCATCTCCAAGTGATGTCGTCTGTGTGCGTTGCACTCAGTGAGCATTGACACAACTGCCACAGAGCATCAGGACTGTGGACCTCCTTAAAGAAACAAGATAAACCACAGAATTCTTTGAGCCAAAGCAGCCTTTTTTTTAAGGAAAGAGGAAAAGAAACTCCATGTTCTCAGTTCCTGTGTTTCCTAGCTGGCCCCAAACCAGGGAGGCTCTTTCCTGAGGACTGGAGTCCCATGTTCGGTGGCACGGAGGCTCACTCAGGCAGAACAGGCTCAGTACCTTGATGCTGAGCTTCCCAAAATCGTCACCCATTGAACCACTGGCTTCTGAGGACAAGGGGACAGGCACTGAACTTTCAGTCTCTAAGAGTGAAGACCCTTCAAGCCCCTGCCTTGCAGCATTACAAGGGCATTACCACAGCTAATTGCTGTCCCTTGCACACTTTCTACACCTTTTTCTTCCTCACTGGCTTTGCCAGCCCTTTCCTAAACAGGCCGAATTCTCTGTTCTTCCATTCCAGACTTAAACTGTTTGACAGTGCCAGTTCTCAATGCAGAGTTAAGATTAATTGTAAAGTTACAGGTAATTCATGACACGGGGATATAAATGATAGAAGACTCATCTGTACCTTTGTCTTGTTTCTTCATAGCTTCTTAAATATGTTATTTATTGTTATTTTACTGTAGTTTTAAAAAGATTTTGCAGTCATTGGCAAGACACCTGCTGTACTCCGTCCAGGATGAAAAGAAGCTCCCGTTAATGTCAGGGAGAGCTTTGGATCAATAGCAAAATACAGCCCCAGGGTCTCAGCTATGCTGGAATAATCACAGTGCCTCCTCCATGGGGGTTGGAGGGCTGAAGAACTGCTATAAGCAGACGGTATTAATACAGTCAGATCCTGTATCACACTGCTCAACATGTGACCTCAGGTCTCATGGAGACAGAAAATAATTCTTCCAGTACAAATGTGAGGCAAGATTTTAACACTGAATTTTAGAGGCATCACAGAGCTTGGATTTTCTAAACCATATAACTTCCTAAACTGTATCTCACATAATCCTTTGGATCTGGCCTTCATGTCAACCTGTGTTTCAGAAACTCTTCTTCACGCTCTCTTTTCTTGGGTCAGATACTTTTTGAAGTGTTCTGGCTTCTGAGAAGTCATCTCTTTCCCTCCCCCCCCCCTTTTTTTTAAGACAGGATTTTCTCCCAAAACACTGCATTGTGCTTTGGCTTTTATGTCTCAAAGTGGGTATGAAGTCATGAGAGCTTTGCCATTTATTGCAGTTGGGAGAAGAACTGAGGTACTCAAATGATCTCTTTGGAGGAAGGACTCTATTAATCTGGGTCTTACATAGCTCTTTCTATATTTATGAGGCTGTTTAATGGATTATTAATAAAGTCTATTCAGATCTTAATGTTGTCATCATATTCTCCCTTCATTTCACCAACAACACCAGCTTTAAGGGATTTTTAGCAGAATTTCCCACGAGTATCTTGGCTCCTTGCATGCCTGGAATGTGATCCCTGTGGAAGTACAGGAAGTTTCTACGGTGCCCCCCCCCCAACTCTTCCCTGTAGCTTGGATCTACTATGATTTCATGTAAAAAACTTGACAATCCCATCATTCCTGTAACTCTTACTAAACCCATCACTCTTCTTTGTGCAGACCATCTTTTCATTCCATAAATGTACAGTACCTGAGGGACTGTGTGGCTTCTCTCTGAAAGAGAACCAATAAACATTCCTAAAATTGTGATCAGTGCTGATTTTAGTCATCAAATTAATAGTATGCCATAGTTTATTAGATTAATTGTCCGCATGCTCTTCAGTATCTTTGAACAGTTTTAAAACAGTTATTAGTGTTTATACACAGATAAATTTTAGGAGACCCAAATGAGTGCTAACAGATCTATTTTTCCACCAAAAACCTTATTGTTAATAATTTTTGACTCAGCTCTTGAAACATCCAATGCAGCTGTGAATCTAAGAGCAACAGAAATGCTCCATTTCTGACACTCTCACTTGCACCTGCAACAAATATTTCCTTGAGCCACATGGAAAGAAGGAAATACAGCATAAGGAAATGGATGTTCCACTTTCAAGTCGGGTCACACAAAAACATTATGGAGTCCTGTCATCTTTGGGAAAGGATCAAGTCATAGCCCTCCCCCTCATTAATTCTGGGAAAGGTACAAGTGTTTAAATCAGCAAAATGAGCCAAGATTGGGAATGTCAATATGGTCTTTGTACAGAGCACAGTGTGAGGGCAGCGCTTGCTCAGGCTTATTCAGTCACTAATAAAAGTGATAGTCCTTTATTGATCAACCCACAGGTCACTGCTCAGCTCAAATTGTTGTAAAATGTCTTTCTGAGCAGTTTGCTACAAGCAGAGGCCGTGGTTTGTTTTAGCCTCATGTCCCACCGAGAACAGAGAAATGTACCACAAACACCTGTGAATTTCTGAAACTCTCATCTGATATTTATCTGACCTTTCCCTGGAACATTATCACACAAATATATTTTTCTAGCCAGGCCTTGGCTCTAAATGGATGAAAGGACCAGAGAGAAAATAGGATGTTTCATTTTAGAACTTGCTTGGGATTTTATATATATAAACCTCCAGTAAATAAATCTCTGAATGAAAAATTGATGCAGGTTTTCTTTCTTTACCTTTCTCTCCTTATCAGAAATGCCTTATCTGGCTGAATATATTCACTGATCTTGGCTATTCATTAAAAGTAATAGAACAGCTAAATAACTTGGGTACACAGTAGCTCCAACATATTTTGTTTAGTTTCTTCAATAAATCATATTGTCAGGGGTTCCTTTACTATTGTGTCACTGTAAAAGGATGAACTATATTTTGAAAATTTCCATCCCTCTTGCTTAAGCTCTGCTCTACTAAGTTTAATACCCTGACAATTCCAGCCATAATTTACTCCTTGGAACAGGTCATTAAGTACACATTGCTGCTTTAGACTTCTTCTTTGATCCATTGCCTTTTATAAAATGTAAAAACGGCCTAAATAGTCTCCACAGACTGAATTTTCTTTTAGGTGGGTATTTAACTATGAATCACAATCCATAATTCACCCACCCATCCAGAAACATTTCCTGCACCTCACAGACACGTTGCTTCCATCCTCAGAAAGCCATATGGTGCTTCATCATTTGCCACAGTGGACTGATTCCCAAATAATAAGGTTAATCATATTCCCAGAGCTAAGTGAGCAGATATGCTGGGAAAGCAGGGAGAATCCTCTGTGCTACCTGCAGTTGCTCCTTGGCAGCCTGGCAGGGATTGTCAGAGGCACTCACAGGAGCTGATGTGATTTGGAGTGTAAAACCATCGGGGTACTTGGGCGGGGGATGTATCACAGAGCCGGAAAGCTTCTCCCATGGGCAGATTCAAGGAGTTAATAACACATCAGGGAATGGGCCCAGCTCATCTCCAGGGAGGCAATTCCATCTTTTTCCTCTTGAGGATTGTACTCAATCACCACGAAAGAGGAGCATTTATGAATGGAATGACCATGTTGCAATTGTGGGATCACTTCTGGCACTCCCCTAAACCTCGGCCTTCAGAGCATCCCCTCCAGGTCTATCAGATTAGTTGGAGTATTTGCAGGACCCTGCACAGAGAGAGCACCTATTTTTGCAGTGATCAAATTGCATTATCCTTATTACACTGATGATCTCTCTGTCTGGAACAGGTCTGGTTCAAATAACTGCCCTTAAACTGTCTTCAGGGACAGTTCTTAAGATAAGAGAGATTTTTTTTGGAAAGACCAGTGCTGTCTATGAATACATATGGGATAACTGCACAGGCCATTTCAGCCTCCTGATGTTTAGATAAATTTTGTTATCCATTATCTAAGTAATCCATGAATCTTCACCCAACACTTCTACTTTATCCATTTTTCATGTTTATTTTTTCATAGATATTAATCATTTAAGTCTATTTATAAAAGTAATGTATTTACATGTCTAGACATCTGAATATTTAAGCACCATTTCTCATTCCATGCAGCAAAAATTGATTAGCTGTACCTAGAGAAAATTTGCCAGAGTAACTGCCAATATTAACATCTGCCAGCCAATCTTCTTTATAATCAGCAGCAAAAAGAAGTGATTTTGCCTCTTGGGAGAGCTTTCAAAGTTTCCTGTCTCAATTTGCAGTTTGTATCTCTCAGGGGTGTGAATATGAATGATACTGCAATTCTCCACAGCTTCATCTATCAAACGTGTGAACTGATGACAGGTCCCGAGTAGCAACACACAGGGACAGTGACATCCCCAGGCTGCTCTATTAAGAGAAGAAACAGAGTCAGCTTAAAAGATTCTTGGTCTGAAATGAACTCTTGAGGTAGAATTGACCCAAGGTGTGCAGGGTGATAAAAAGGAGAAGATCAGTGCAAATACAGAAACAGTTTTCGTGTCTCAGTGCAAACAATGTCAGATCTTCGCAGCTCTGGGTACGAGCACTTCAAACAAGCCAACAAACAAACAGAGTGTTAGAGCTGAGATATCAAAACCACAGAGACTTGGTGGATGCCAATTCCTATTAATTTTAATGGGCATCTAGCAGGCAGATTCCTTGGGATCCTTTGAAATTCAGCACAAAGCTTTAATAAATGCTTGTATTCCGCCCTGTCCTGATTCATGTCAGCAGTGACTGTTAATGTGGAAACCAAACCCGGAATCCAGGCAGAGGGAAGGGAGTCAGGGTGTAGCAGAGATAAGGATACATTGTCAGGCCATGGGCAGTTTGGGCAGTTCAGTAACAGAGTCATTCCTTTCCTTGTACTCAGAAAAGGAATTGGGCAGAGGGTGATCCCTTTTCCTGGAGCACTACGGCATCTGCCGTTCCTGAGACACCTTGGCTGAGCCCACACCACGCAGGAACACGTGGAACCACTTCCAGGAAGGGCACAGCACCCAGGATGTCTGTTGTTACACCATCCTGCCCTTCCATGAACCTCAATATTATGAGTGCTGGACTATTCATCAGGGAATTCCATCTGTAAACTAAAAGGTTATTCCAGAATTCATATTGATGTCTTAAATGGCACCTTGCAAAACTGTTGGAATATTCTGGTGATGGCCTATTTAAAGACTGAATCTGCAGTGCTTTAAGCAACAAGCCTTAAAATCTTGTACAAGAGAGTATTAGAATTCATTTCTTTTCTTTCAATACTTTCATTTCTTGTATTAATTTTCTGCTGTACCATTCAAGAGAGGAGTAAAAATCTCGGTGTAAACTAGTCATTATTAGTCATACATGGCATTTATTAGTTATTATTAGTCATACACAGTATTTATTAAGAAAATGGGAGTATTTATTAAGAAAGGGAGATAAATTTGCATTCCTTAGTTCTTTTGAATTGCCTGAAAAGAATTCTTCATCATACTTGAATTCAGATTATAAGAAGCACCCAGTGAAACACAAGGGAGTTTTCCTTGGCTGTAAAGTAAATTTGCTACCACTGTAATGCACAGGAATAAGAAAGGTGGAAAACAAGTAAAGTGACAGAACCCACTGTAAAAGAGAACTGCTTGTAGACCAGCCATGATCATCAGAAAGAAGTGAGCAAACCCATCCTCACAGATAGCTGTGAATTAACAGAGCCTCACTGACCCCCCAAATTCCCAGCAGCATCTGTCTCCCCGTACTTATGGACTAAGCAATTATTTTATTCCCAAGTACGTTTCTCTCAGAGAAAAAAGCCTCTTTCCACTTGCCCTCCCCGTAGTTTTTTTTAAACAGGCTGTTGTTATATTACTTGAAAAGGCAACAACTGACTGAGCTGTTCTCAATACAATGTCACCATTTATACTTTAACTTGGAAACATGTGCACCAAACTGAAATTATTTTACTCCCACCGGGGTAACGCTCTCTTTTGAGCACCCATCAACTAAACCTAAACAGTGGTGGAAAATCACTGGAAATACATGTGATATCTACATGAATACCAAGGGAATTCATGAGGATTGGTGCTGAATACAAAATTATTCCACCATAGAGGGGTACCTCAAAGAAAAAGGTGCTGCAATAAGGAGCTAGTCATAAAAAATATGTCATTATAGCTTTTTTATGTTCTGTGGTTCAATTCCTGGCAGTTTGTGTGCATTTCTGTTGTACATCTCAGCTTTCAGGGACTTCAGACTTATCTGGGAAAACTACTTTGCAGTACCATGTGTGTGCCTGGGATTAACTTTTGCTTTAGTAAAAAAAATATAATGACCCCTTATTAAAGCTGAGCAAAATGTTAAGGGATTCAAGTGCAATTTAACATTGTTAATACCTGCCTTTTAAAAGAAAAAGGTATTGATGTTTTAACATGTATTTGTTACTGATTGGTCCCACTAAAATGGCTTTAAGGAGAACTTCTGTAAAAGTCTGACTCTGCTCACATGTCAATGGCTGCTTGGACTTCTCTTGATGCCAGTGGAAAAGTATGATCTGTAGAGTCTCTCTGGAGTCTATTGACAGGAGAGGTAAAATCCTATTTATTTAGCTCTCAGCACCTGGGTGATTGTTAACAGGCTTCAATTTCTAATGGATTGGGGCTGGTTTGTTACCAATTTCAGATCTGCGTGTAGGAAGATTGAGTTGGGTTTTAGAAGTGAATTCTCCCAGCACTGAGGTTCAACTTGGCCAGCAAAACCCAGTGAATATCAGCATCGATGCCTAATTGTGTGTTGCAAGGTTCCAATATATTGTCCCAGTTAACGGGACTAGTGGATGCCTTGTCCTGCTAGATCCGGTGTATCTGAATATTCATCCCATCACCTCATATACAGAGGGCAGAGATTCAACCCACAGCTTTAGCACTATCAGCAATAACCAGCAAGAGAGGAAAACAGATTTGCACTCTAAATTCCCTGGACAGAGTTCCCAGGACAATTAAATTCTGACTGCAGAAGCCAGAATACAACACGCAACATGGTAAAATGTGGGTTTATAATTATAGTGAAACCAGAATTGCTGTAATCTAGACGTGTTCAGAATGATGAAATACATTCAAAATCTGAATTGTTATTATCTTCTAACCCAATTTACTACAAGGGTTGATTT
Organism: Oxyruncus cristatus; assembly: GCA_013399855.1. NCBI lineage: Eukaryota > Metazoa > Chordata > Aves > Passeriformes > Cotingidae > Oxyruncus > Oxyruncus cristatus. Next base: position 2,442,742 of record VXAY01000995.1, read on the forward strand.
TCCAGTTCATTTCTCTGAGTGAGAATCACTGGGATGAAGTACTTAAAATATTCACTCACATTTATTCCAATATTTGTGTACGAACACAAACAGTTCTCATCTCTAAAATTCAAAGATCTCTCTCTGACACTCATTCTTTTGTATCCTCCTGCCCAGTGCAGCCTCTCAGTGCATCCTCCCAAAACATGAGGTGATATATTGGTGTCATTTCCCCGTTCTAGACACCTTGAGATGATGGTTCTTCAGAGAGCAAGCGGTGCTGAAGCTCATAAAATGACAGGAGAAGGGCTTTTATGGAAGGTTAATTTATGCTGCCATCATCTGGGGTAAAGACAAAGGCTTTTTTTGCGGTGTCTGCACACAGGGCAGCAAAGGGAGGTCCCAATTCAAGAGCAGGAAACAACATGCTACCACAATCCAATACAAGTGACCTTGAAATTCATATTAAGAGCTAAACTGAGAACAGCTGATTAGTTTATTCAGTTATGGGATAGAAGTAATTTTACTGCTTTTGTTCATTTGTTAGCTGAGGGGAGAGAAAATGCATATTTTACTTGACTGAAAACTGAGAGAATCAAACCATGGCTGAAAAAAACTATGTAAAATTGCTTTGATTTTTATGTAAGAGTTAGACTAGAAGAAGTACAATTGCCAGATAGTTTTAAATATAGTTCATCTGACAGCACAATCCTACAGGCTCTGAGAGCTCAGCTGAGTTACCTGTGTAGAGGAAACAAAGGAAATGGAAACACAGGGTCCTTTGCAGAAGGGGGAGCTTTTGGAAGCAGTTGGGGAAAAAAGGATTAGGTGGCATGGAGCTGTTCCTCAGGAACTTGTATTAGCGCTGGAATTCCCATTCCTGCTGCTTCTCCAGTGCAGGGACACAGTGCTGCACTACTGCACCAGCAGAGTCACAAAGGGCTTGTGCTCACCTGCCCTTTGGATTCCTTTCCATGATGGCAGCACAAGGTAGTTTGTGGGCTGATCATTGAGATCAAGAAAGATATCTCAGAATCAAATTAATATAAAAGCAAGAATCATTCCTGGAGTCCTCCAAACCTGAATTCCTGCTTAACACTTAGCATCAGTAGTTTTGTTCGGAACTTAAACCTCCATTTGAGCTGTGTTCTGCTTGGTTTATAAGATTGGATTTGATGTGGAACCACCAGGTATCATGAGAATGGCTTTTTTTCCCCACTCTCTCAGTGCTGGGGGTACATGTCCAGTCTGTGTGGGGTTTGTGTGGGCTTTATTATGGAAATAAGAAAGATTCAGGCTTGTCTTTATTCACTGATGATGGAGACATAGGATTCAGCATAGAACACCCTGCATATATATTTATTTACTTCCCAAATATTTGAACTGCTGTGCTTCCATTAAAGCTGGAGCTGATGCATTTTGTCAGCAACCTGCACCCTGATCTTGGTGCAGCTCTAACCTTTGCAGTTCTGGGACAAGGTGGAGCCCCAGTGTCCCATTACACACAAAACCTTGAATCCAGCTTTGGAAAATCCAGATCCTCTTCAATAAAATTCACAGCATATTGGGGCTTTCCTTTTTCCACCCTGTGTGTGGAAAGAAAACAAAAATATTGTCATGTTGCATTTTTTAGTGGGTAAAACATTTTTAGAGGTCTCATTGGGATAAATCCTTAAGTTAGCATTCCAAGCCTTTAGGAGAACAAAATGTAAGCTTTAAATCCTTTTTCAACTTAACACGTGGGCATCCTCATCTATTAATTTCTATTAGTAAATTATTTGTGTTTCCCTTCAACATTTTATCTTTTATTCCTGGAGTGGATTTTTTTGTGTTGAGGGCTGTGGAGGTGTCCCAAAAAGACTAGATTTAATTTGGTATCTACGGGGTCTATTTTTCCTGGAGTGGATTTCATCCCTTACTCCTCTTCCAGTGCAGCTGTTTCCAGTAGTGTAGAACCCCAGGGCTCCACTTCCTGAATCCACTGCCAAGGTTATTGCACGGAATGTAAAGATTTCCATGGCCCAGAGTTAGTGGAAGGCCGTATCTCCCTTTGTAACTCTAATCTCCGTGGTTAGAAGCGATGCAATTATCTACCCCTAGACATGATCAGTGAATCTACATTATTTTAAGCAGTTTCAAATCTTGAATCTGGCTGCTTAATACATGGGAATGAGCATGTAATGCAATTTAGGGATCAAAGTCAACATTTGCTGTGCTGCCAATGTTATTTATAAAAAAAAAAAAAAAAGAGAGAGAGAAAAAAAAAAAAGAAAGAAAGAAGAGAGATTGAGAAAAATGCCATGGACAAAGGGGATAAAAATGCCTTCTTGTAGAAAACCGAGTTAGCAAAAGAGATCCAAAGACTTTGGTAATTTGGTTTGTGTTGTATTTGAAATAACCAGAACACATCCATCAAGATTAACCAAGCCTGGTGAAATGGCAAATCACATTAACTTGTTAGGCCACCAGGTCAGATTTGTCAAACTGAGGGAACAGAGGCAAGAGACCACAGATAATTTGTTTGTGCATGTAGCCCTAAATTTTTCTAATGTGAACTGTAATGCCATTATATGGATACTGAGTAGCATCCTCCGAGTGCTTCATTGCTCTCTGGGCGTATGGAATGAACCTAAATAAATGCTTTATTTACACTGATGCTAAGAAATGCACAGAGGAAAGCACCGGCCAGGAACAGCGAGAGCAGGTTTCAGTGACAGGACCAAACTGAAGCGTGGGACACCCTTCTGGGTGCCAGCTACTGGCACTTCCTTCAGTAAGTGCTACATGCACTCCTGTGTAGAAAATCTACTGTTCCAGCAGCCCAACCCATAATCTGCATCAGTAAACCTTTTAGCTCCCCCATCATTATTTTAATTGTAGCCTTATTTTCCCAGTATGTCCCTTAAGGTATGCAGTTCTCAGCTCTTTATGGTCGCTTTTTATTTGGTTCACCACCCGGACAACAGGGGTCAAAGGAGCATATACTGTGACTGAAAACTCAGAATGAATCTTCCTCGGGGTTCTGGCATTACCTTGGAGTTTCATAGTGGATGAACACTGTACAGAACAAACTTGTAATTTGATTTCAAGTTCATCATTGTTCTGTGTTAATAAAAACCTAATATAGTCAAGAATTGAGAGCCCATGGTTGGAAAAAGCAGTTTTTAGAGGCAACTTCTGGTTGCAGAGGTGTAATAATTTGCTTGGCTCACACTCAGCCCTTCACATTTCTGTTCAGTGTGTCACTGGGAAACATGTGGTAATACAGCTTTTTCTGGCAAGGCTGGATCCGCTCCAGTATCACTTCTCCTGCAGTGATGAAATCTGCCTCAAAAATTCTGTCCTCAAAATGTGATTCCCATTGGAAGCGTGGAATGATGTGTAGGCAGGGGGTGATGAGTGCTCTGATAAAGGGATTAAAAAAAGGAACTGGAGGCCTGGCCATGCATTGCTGTCATCATTGGTTCCCCTGGAAGACAATGAAGGTATTGGAATATCTAACTTGCCACGTGCTGGTGTGTATTCCCCATCCTATTTTAAAACAATCAGGCTTTCATACAGCTGCTGTGGTTTAAGGAAGGAAGGACTGAACCTTGGTGTTCTTTATTATCATATCAACCCTAAGAGTAGGTGTGCCCATGGCAACATTAACCAGAATTCATTGTAGTTTTTTCCATTACTATGTCTGAGATCCATGAAAAAGACTTAACTTCCCAACTTTTTTATAGCTGTAGTTTAACTCTCTTATAAATATCTGTACCTATGACAAAGAAAGGAATCTGTAAATGATGAAAAATAACCAAAAAAATACAAAAAGCATGGACGAAAGAGCAGATTCTGGTAGATTTCCTCACTGTGGTTAACATCTTATATATAAAAAAAGTTCCATTTTCAAATCCAGCAGGGTTTTTTTTCCTGGTATGTCTTGCCATGACATTGGCTGGTTCATGGCCCCAGTCATCCCCGGTGGCTCACAGTCACTCTTGCACCAGGTGATAGAGCCAGGTCTTCCTCCACCTCTGTCATTTCTGCTTGTACCAGAAATTCTTGATACCCTTCCCTAAGTGAACAGTTGTGCATTTTGTGCTCTCACATTTCATCCTGTTTCCATTACTCCAGTTCTAAATGTCACCCAAACTGTCCTGCAGGATATTCCACTCCTTCTTCGCACTGAGGATGTCCCCCAGTTGCATTTCAGAACCAAATGTCACGAGCATTGTCCCAAGCTTTTGTGTCAGCTTTGTAATTACAATGTTATATAAAATATAGCACTACTCCATAAGAAAGTTCCACCAGCAATCCTCCTCCCTGACTGGAGATTTGACCTGATGGACTCTCTCTGGAGTCAGTGGGATACATTTTTCTTATTGGTAGTTTTTATTGTGTTGTAGGCGAAGTAAATGACTCGGGTTGTGAGAAGGGAGAGCTAAAATCAATGGTAACTACTTAGATGCTGAAAGTTAACTATGTGCTCAATTTTTTTAGCTCTAAATATCAAAGGGAGAAATCTCCCTCTTAAAACTTTTTGCCTTGAGTGGAATCTTGTTGCCTGTGCATCCTGTTGCCAGAGCAACCTGTACTGGCACTGGAACAGTGGCAAAGATCAGCTGCTGCTTTCAGAACAGACACAACGATACAAATGTGTGCATTAGGTTGGATTTTTTACACCAACATTATCTAATTCTATTTTCCTTATTTCATGAAAATATGGATTTTTATATTTTTTTCCACAGCAGAAATTAGTTGGGAACGGTGAACAGGATTCCTCAGGAAGTAACATCCAGTATAAGAGCTTTTGCTAATTGTTTAATAGTGAACATCATTATGTGAAACATGCAGGGAGAGACAATGCAATGGTATCAATCTGATGTCCACACCCAAAATTGTAACTGATACAGGCTGTGATGGAGTCAAGAAGACTCGAAGGAAAATTTGCAGAAAGCTTTTCTGGTTCAGCCTTTGATCCCCATCTCTACTCAGATCACAGGTCCTACATGCCTCAGACTTCCCAGGTTTAACTACCCCTGGGAACATAAAGGAAGCTCAAAGCACAGCAATAGGTGATTCCCATCTGAACGGAATTCAGGCACACATTTCTATCTTGTGCAGCTCAACCTCCTCACACACACACTCCAGTGCCAAGTCAATAAGATGTTTGGTTAGAATTTGACTTTCCATAGTTTGCTCTGCTGCTGTGGAAAAAAAAAATAGAATTAATAAAATTATACCTGACAATACCTGGCTTTGTTGGGTTTTGTTCAGTAGTGTTATAATAACAAGTACTAAAAATTGTCAGTCTTAAACAATTACTGCACCACAGAGAACAAATAAACCCACACATAAACAAATACTGGATTATCTTCACTCAAAATACAATGCAGATTATAGTAGAACATATACAAGATTTTAATGTTCAATACAATTAAGTCTTCTGCTGTGCTGTAAACTTTACTGAATATGCTGTGGGAAAATATTACAAAAACTAGTCAACTATTCCCAGCAGACTCTGAATGCTTTTTTTGTGTGTAGCTGCATAAATTAGAATGAATTTTCTTTCATTATAGACAGTAAAAAGGAGGATTAATATGGAAATGTTTTCCAGTGAAAATTCCTATCAAGACTATAGAAAACACAGCGCAACGTTGAGCAGATAATCTGAAGAACCTCTTAGCTTTTGACATTTTTGGAAGCACTGTGGGCTTTCTTTTCAGGACCTCTGACACAAATATTGCACTACTTACAGTATTTCTCACACATCCTTCTATTTGATCCAGAGCAATCAATGCAGAGATAGCAGCTGATATTTTTATCCCTTTTGATGTAAATTGTGTAAATCTCTACCCATGGACAGTTTCATCAGAACGGCTTTTCAGTCAGGAGATTGCTGTGTTTCCTTCCTTAGGGTTAACCCTGTTTCACAGCATGTGGTGAGGCAAAGGATCTGGGAAGCAGGAAAAGGGCCCTTTACATAAGCTGGGCAGGATTGATGTCTTTGGAGTTGGGGTTGTGTGTGACTGGTCTCATCCTGCAGGACTGGGCTCACACTGGAGTTCTTAAGGAGCACAGACCAGCCCAGCAAATACCAGAGCACTTTGCCTGAGCACAGCGGGGTGTGAACACCCCTCTGAGCCCAGCTGTGAGTGACAGCCACGAGCAGTGGTGTTAACTTTGATCACAGAATCACAGAATATGCCAAGTTGGAAGGGCCCCCCAAGGAGCATTGAGTCCAACACTTAGCTCTGCACAGGACCATCCCCAAGAGTCACCCCCTGTGCCCCAGAGGATCATCCAAACCCTGCTGGAGCTCTGGCAGCCTCAGTGCTGTGCCCACTGCCCTGGGGAGCCTGGTCAGTGCCCAACCACCCTCTAGGGGAAGAACCTTTTTCTAATATCCAACCTAAACCTGCCCTGACACAACTCCAGACCATTCCCTTGGGTCCTGTCCCTGGTCCCCATGGAGCAGAGCTGAGTGCCTACCCTTCTTTTTCCCTCACGAGGAAGATGTATCTGCAGTGAGGTCTCCCCTCAGTCTCCTCCAGCTGAACACACCAAGTGCCCTCAGCTGCTCACAGGGCTTCCCCTCAAGGCCCTTTCCCATCTTCTTTGCCCTCCTTTGGACACTCTAATGGCTCAATCTCTTGCTTATGTTGTGGTGCCCCAAACTGCCCCAATATTCCAGTTGCGGCCATCCCAGTGTGGGACAATCCTCTCCCTCCTCCAGCAAGGCTGGGCCTGATGCCCCCAGGACCCGGGGCACATGAGCTTGTCTTATCTCCATCTAATGTCAGATATTTACAAACAAGTGCTTATCAGTACTTCCATCCCTCTCTCCTGAGTCAAAACCATTCATCTACTTTGCTCAATTTTCCACCTGCACGTTTTCCCCTTAAATTCTTTCCCTATTTTACTGGGAATTTCGCAAACACATGGTCTCTTACAGTTCACTTCGTTCAGTATTTCATGTTTTTCAGCCGATCAGGTCTGAGGTACATGTTTTTCCCTGCAGCGTGGTACCAGGAAGCACTAACCAGAGGCCACTCTTTATGCTGGGAAGCAAAAAATATAGATATTCTCCCAGGTCATCATTTCAGAGTGATCAATTGTGACGAGAACAGAAAATACAAGGGATGCTTTCCCACTCTACATGCTGCAATGCAGGAGAATTTAGGGTTTATCCAAGTTAAAGACATTCATAAAGTTTAATTTGTATCTACCCAACCTAAATAAAATTAATTCTTTCCAGATTATTAGTTCCCAATATTCTACAGCTCGTTGCTTCTCCATTCATTCATTAACTACAAAATAAAAACAAATCCAAAGATGTCATTTCACTCCAGTTTTCTGACAGCTCTCAGTGTACTGCAGGGATTGCAGCTTTGGCCCACAATTTTAACTGAATTATTCACAATTCAGACCAGGGCCTAAAGTGTGAAGCCCTAAATGTGTTTGCTAAGAACTGAAATTCATCCAAGCCTGGTTTCTGGCCTCTCAGCTTCTCGCATCATGCCTTCCATGGATGTTTGGAGAATTACTTTAAGGGTCAGTTGGAAAAACAGGTGCAAACATACCTATAAGTCTGAATGGTTCTGCAAAAACCTGTCTAATATTATTCACCATTTTAAGCACAGTTGTTGAGGTTAATTAGATTTATGACCCTTAAAAATTTTAAGTGTCCCTGATGACTTTCTTGCCAACTGATAATTTGGTGTGAGAAACAGAAAAAGAATAACAAATAGACTATGAATAAATAAACTCTTGATATTCATTCATATGAGGACAGAGAATATGTTTCTGACATTTAATTAAATATCTAAATGTCCACAAGATCTATAATAAACCACTTTGCAAGACGTCCAAATGTCAGAGAAAAACACATTTTACATGAAGCGGGTTTTTTTTTACCACTGAAGCTGTGAAGATACAGCATTCTTTTAAAAAGACACAGAAAAAAACAGGGACATATTTTATCTTGAAAGTACTTTTTCAAAGGCTTCTGAACAGCCAGTTGCTTGCAGTATGACGAGTGGAATTATTCTAATTTATCACACAGGAGTTTGAAACATTAGTTTTACAGATATGCCATGTTGTTCTAGCAGAGTTCATGTCCTGAGACTTAGGCAAAACAGTGGGAACATTAAATTGATTCTCCTCCCTGAGCTCACCTGGAACATTTCACTGGGATCTGAAGATTTTTTCACCTGTATTTAAGTGCTGCAGAAAGCCTGTTCTAACCCATTCACATGCACATTACTTCTTCCTTCCTTTTTTCACCAAAATCTTGGAAACATCCTCTAACCCCTCAAGCGATGTAAAAGGTACTTCATCCCTCCTGAACGCACTCCTTGGCTGGGATCTGGTTCATGGAATTGCAGTGAAATGTAGAAGGTCCTGCGGGGGCCTTTCACATCGTGGGGCAGAAGGAAAAGCCGCAACTCTTCTCTTTCTTTCATGGATTCATCTGGATATTTGGAAAGCTGACTTGCCAAGATGACAAGTGTTGCCAGATTTGCTTTGACTTGTCTCTCTGCTTTTTGAAGATAAATAGACTGGAAGAGCAGTTTGTACAAAAGGTGCTGGAATTATGGTCAGAACGAGATCCGTGTGCTGGTACTTTTTTATGGCACCACAGCACTGCTTGAAATGCTGGGAGGTTTTCCCCTCCTTGCATCGGGAAGATCATGGTTCCACAGTCGTAGGTCAACTGGGTGATCCGCGACGGGGCCTGAGCAGCAGCTAAAGAAGAAAAAAAGATGTGTCATCACTTTCAGAATGAGCTGCAAGGGAAGAGAGCACAAAGGAAATCCTGCAGGTCTTACACAGGGGAAGCTGAGGCTGCCCATTTGCCTCTCCGGGGTGCTTGTTTCTGAGCAAGCACCTTCCTCTCGCGAGGAGTTAAACACAGAATGACGTTCATTAAAAATGGGGCATGTTCCACTTGACTCCGATACACTCCCCCAGTATTTCCATCACTTTAGAGGTGACATTCTGGCCACCTTCTGGAGACACTGACACTCCAGCCGATGTATTTGAGAAGTCCCTCCAAAACAGCCCCCCTGCACTCCCAGCACAGCATGACAGCTCTGTCTGCAGTGAGATCACCCCCAGTGGTGTCACCCCCTGCCCTGCCATGACATCACACACGTTGACACGATGTGACACCTTTGTCACAGGATGCTTGGCTGTTACTTTGTCCAAGGGCAGCAATTGTAACTGTCCCTGCATTTGCACACCGGGCCAGAGCAAACACAGTCGTTCTCACATGTTCTCTGTTAGACACACCGCGTGTCTGTTGTGTTAATGGACAGATAATTAAATTGCCTTCCTAGAGCTTTGTAAAAAATCTATTAAACAAAGAATCCCTGGCATAAACAAACAAACCTGGATCACAGTTTCAGCTCTTTGACCTCTTCAGTGGATTTTCGGGTTTTATCAGGAGAGCTTCTTTACATTTTTCCTAATTTGCCACCAATATTTTAGAAGTTGTTCGAAAAAAAAAAAAATTAAAAGGAAGGATGAGATTTGGCACTGATTATTGTAAGTCTGTTCAGAATACAGGAGGAAGGTTAATTAGCTTTTCTGACCTGAAGAGTCTAGGAAGGTATCCCTGGTGACTCACTAATTGCTGCTCAATGCATAATAGTGTCTGTGAAGCAGAGTGCGGGGAGCTAGACACTGATAATAATGTTACTGTGATTTAAAATTCTATACCTGCAAGGACATAATGCTGTTTCAGTACAGCATGCACTCCACTGATAGATCTAAATATTCCCCAACTATTCATTTATTTTATTGGCAATTCTGGTCACTAATCTTAATTTGAATTTATACCAGGTACAAGTGTGTTTCTCAGATTGAAAGTAAAATGCTATTCAGGGTATCATCAAAGCGTATTCTGAAATTGTTTTCTCATGTGTAGTAAACATTTCCATTAAGACCAGTGTAAGTGCTAGAGTTGACTTATTAATTTATTCAAAGGATATATCACTTTTATAAATATAAACAAAGACTGAGTCCATGTTGGGAAAAATATCCCTAAACTGTGAGAAACAGAGACATTGTGTTATCTTTAATAACGGTGTGAGACCAACAGAGCATAGGAATCTTAGGAAACACGTGGAAACAATCTCACAGAGTATCAGATGGATGTTCAGTGTACATGTCCTTCCTTTTGATGTTTATCAATTGCCATGTAATGATGAGGATTTTAATAGGCAGAATGGATGTGCACTATTAGTTCAGTTAATCAGTAGCTGTCAGGTCTGTTTTTTTAAAAGTCCCCCAGAGAACAAAATACAAATTAGCTCTCCTTAGAAGGTCCTGTAGTGTAGGCTTCTTGATAGCCTTTTGTCTAGAATTAATTTTCAAACTTTGCTTAGTAACTGTAAACATATTTTTCATGTAAGAGTTTTCTCTGCTGCTTGTGGTGCAACCTTCTTTAAATAGGTATTCTACAGATGCTCCTTGGATCAGCTATAAAAGACTTCTTCAGCAATCTGTCCTCCCGTAACAGATTCCTACAGGAATATGATCAGCCAAGGCTCATTTGCATTAGGCCCATGACTCCCAGTTTCCTGGTCAGTGTTGGAAATGTGTCATTCACAGCTTCAGCTGCATAAATTTGGTGCATCAACAAGCTCCATCACACGGAATTAACTGATGAACTTCTAATATATAAGCAGTATTTTCCTCTCAGCAGCTGACAGCAGTATAAGGGGGGGTTGTAGTTATCCTGACCCATCTGCCAGTTTATTCCCCGCAGTACTTCCCTGCACCTCTTCTGCCCTGAGCCAGGTGATAAAGTTTAGCCAGACCTACAAATTAGGAGGATGCTGACCCAACAGGAAAACCTCAGGTACCCTTGGCCACACCTCCCCATCCAGGCAGTTGGAGATGAAGAGGTAGAAAAGAAAGAATGTCAATGCTCAGACATTTCTTCTGCTAAGACTGGACATTCTATTCCTGTTCTACTGCTGAGCTGTAAATGTAATTAAACAGCAGGACTGACAGATCTGCCCTGCCCACAGTGTGTGAGAACAGCTCACCAGGGTCTCAGGTGAGAAGGGACCACGGGGTTTAGTTCCCTGAGAAGCTTCTGTTCCTCACAGAACAAAATACCCACTCTGGGAAGGTTTCTGCTCTCCCTGGGCAGGCCATGAGCCTCCTGCTGCATGGACAGACTTGAACACCCCACACCTAATCCTCCTGTTCTACAGGGCACACCAATCAGTGTCCCCAACCCCTAGGCAGGTTTGGGAGAAAAGAGGAACAGCTGGTCAGGTCTCCTTTTCTCTCTGTTCCCTGCCTGTCTATACCTTGATTCCAGACACAGCCCTGTCTGTCAGCTATTGACAGCAACAGGAGAAACACAGGTTTGCTTCTGTGCTTTGGCAGCCTTAACCTACACTCCTACTCACTGTGCCTGAGCAATCTGCAGGTTGCTATTTACTAAATCGGCATTATGGCACCCATATCTTTGTCCTGCCCTCCTCTTTTCCCTGTCATTTCTATCTCAGCTCATCAGATATCCAGCAGCTTGACAGATAAGACATTGCCAAATCACAGAACACCTTACCTATATCTCAAATTTCCTGACTTACCTTATTAAGCTGCCATCTGTTGCACAGAATCACACAATGGATGTGTTACAATGCAAGCTGACATAATAAGTTACTCCCATGATAAAAGACAAAAGACACGCAAAAAGTGACTGTTTTTCTTATCAGTGAAGCAGCTCTCAAAGCAAACAGGAGATCAAGTCAGTTGAATCTAGCCTGTATTTAATTTAACACAAATTAAAGCACGAGGCTACTAATGTAGGGGATATCATTTTTAGTCTTTTCTCAAAAGTATTCTCTCTGTAATACAGCCCTTTGTTCACCATGTTATCTTACTGCTCATTGAATGTGAATTATTTTTGTCACATAAAATGAAATCCTGAGCTCTTGTCCAGGACCAAGTTTTCTTTCCTTTATTCACCTCCCAAATATGATGCATGAATTATCCACAACATGACTCTGCTGCCCTTCCTTGTAGGACTTTTATGTCCCGGCATAAAGTCTCTGGTTTTGGTGTTTCAGATGAGAAAACTCGTAGCCCCTCTCACTGCCCGGTTTGTTACTGGGATAGTGAAGATTTGAGCACTTTCCAGGCCTCTGTGCTGCACAGTTATAAATTTCTGCCAAGTCCAGTAAGATTATTTATCAACACGTTGGAAGCTTTGCTCCATGCACAGATTTTGTAGATTCCTCTGCAAACACTGAGGGATTGCTCAACACAATGTGGCTGAAATGAGCTGATAATCCCAGCCAGACTTCCCCTAGATCCCCAGCTTTGCTTGAAATTAATATATATGTTCTCTTTTGTCTGCATTCTGTTCATTTGCTTTTTTCTGTTTGCATTATCCTATTTTTAAGCCTTTCTTAGAAACAAGGAGAACTAGAAATGTCATTTAACCGAAGGTTAGATTTCCAGTGCAGCCATGGTTTGCCTTAAAACAAAATCAAGTTACTCTCAGTGAAGTTATATGACTTAGTACCATTGTGAGACACCTTCTCTTTCAGCCTTTTGCTACTAAAACTTATTTGCCCTCATTGTTCTATTTTTACCACTACCCTTTAGTGGTAAAAACATGCACAGTGTGGGGGGTTGGATGCTTTTAATTGGGTTTCAGAAGACGTAGCTGCTCGGTTTTATGAAACTTGAGGGCAGTTATAATATTGCCAGTACTTTGAGATTTATACTTTCAGAGGCATAAACTCAGGCTTTATACATAAGATTATAAAGTAGCAACAGACAAAATGCACTTTCCAAGCCTAAACATGGAAAGTTTAGGGTGGTTTTATGTGTCATGTAGTGAGATGTAAGGATAATAGGACACCAGTGAGAGAATCAAAAAGGAAGGAAACAAGAAAACATCAGGGCAGGAACTGAAAGTAAACAGTCCCATTTGTCTGTATAATTTTGGACACAAATGCTTTATCTGTGCACTGCAGTTCACCACGGTGCAAATTGTTCACTGACTGTAACAACTGAACCAAGGCTCAAGCCACCAGGCAGAAAGCTGGTGCTTTCCATGAGATAAATCCCTGTCAGCTTTTCAGGTGAGAAACATTCTGCAGCTGAGCCTTTGCTGCTGCCAAGTTGCCCAGTGCCGCTGTGGAAAGGCACAGCAAAAGGGTCCAGAATAATCTTGTCCCGAGCTGTCAGCATTCTCCATGTCCACAGGGTTTATTCACCAGTCCTGTCAGGGGAAAGTGCTGCTTCAATTCGCTGAGATATTTGGGAGGTGCAGCCCGTCCCCAAGTTTCCCCTAAGCCTGAAGTGCACTCGTGTGTGTAAAGGAAGGGATTCGGTTTGCCACGGTGGGCAGACACTGGATATCAGTGGATGTGAGGGGCTGATGGTATGGGGAGGTGATGGATGGACAATCCACTCCAGATTGTGAGAAGGAGGAGGTTAAAATTATTGATGGGATACTCTACGGAACCTGGGTCTTACTTGGGGGAAACTGCTGATTTTTATCCATAGTTTATGTGAAATTCCAGTTGTTCTCAATACACATAATTTGTTTCAAATCAGCAAAGTGGAGCTTTCAGAAATATTCCCTGTTAAGGTACCTGGGGGAGGTAATTTAGTTCTCTGAGGTTTACTGGGTGGGGGCTCATGCCAAAGTTATTTAATTTTTCCAGATGGAGCCTCCAGGTAGCTGAACCCACCAGCACCTGGGAGAGGGGTTCCACCAGGTACCTCATTCCTCGTGTAAAAGCTTTTTTATGTCACCTCTCACCACAAAGTCTGGGTAATGAGGTCACATATCTTCTTTGGGGTTTCCTTTTTGTCTCCTGTCTTCCCCAAACACCCCCATAATCCTGAGGTAACAACACAGCAGAGGCAAAAGATATGCACTAAAATGAGCTTCTTATCTGCAGTTTTATTATCCCATACAATATTCTTGCAGAAAATTACTTTCTGAAATGTGCTAAGCTGCTCTTCGGCTCTCCAGGGCTCTATTCACAATTTTCTGTAAGTGATTTTTGTTTAATTTGTAGCAATAGAGGGATGGATATCTTTCACCCGGACTGTTATCAACTTAATTGTAGCTATAGGAAAAGTACAGGCCAGCTGACTTTTTATTACTCAGAGTAAAATGATGGGGCATTGTTTGCTTTCCTGTTTCTGTAAGGTATGGTGGCTAAACTGGTTCCTAAGTTCATGTAACTTTGTCCTAAATAAATGCTTAATTTTAGCATGAATTAATTTTATCTAGAGGAAGGCAGTGTTGCCTGTAGTCCTTGTTCCTAATTACTAAATAGAGAATTCCTGGTTTTCTGTGGAGAAATGCAGTTTTTGCCCTTGTCTACTCAAGCCTGTGGTTTCAGAGAGGGAAAAATGTGTGTGTGTGTTTTGAGGGAAAGTCCAACTGGTTTTAATGTATTGATACAACACTTTAACAGGGTTTCCTTAAATAAAGCCTCACCTGGGGTAATACTCTGATTTGGCCACATCCCTTCAAAGTGTGAACAGGCCAGAGAGGAGCAAGAAAGACCAGAAGTGCACAGGAGAAACTGGAAGCGTTAGTCTAGAAAGGGAAGTTTTAACCTTTAAATGCTGCAAAAAGGAGATAAATCGGTTTCCATGAGCATGGTGGGAAATGGCAAGAAATAATGGGCTTAAACTGTAGCAAGGAACAGACATTAAGAAAACTTGTTTGAGGGTAAGGATAGAGAGCAGTGGCCTCAGCAGGGAGGATATGAATTCTCTGGGTATTTTTTTCAAACACACACTGTACAAGTGTGTCTCTTGGAAATGCTGTATTTATTTTCTGTTGTCTGTAAGCAAGGGCAGGGTTAATGTTTTGCAGTTCCCATTTTCTTGTCACTTCTCTTCCCTCTGATAGATGGGGGAAGTGGGTATAAGGAAGGTGGTGCTCTGACTGCCACATTAGTCCCCCTCCTTAAGAAACCTCCTGTTCAAGACCTGTTCTCAACAGAGCTACTTCCCACACTTGGGCTTGGGCAAGGAATTCCCTAAAAGAAAACCTGCTGCTTGGTGAGATTATCCACTGGTTCTTCTAGAGACTTCAGCAACATGTGCAGGGTCTGCCAGATCCATGGAAAAATGTGTCCTGTGAATTTTAATGCTCCGAGTTGGTTCTGCAACTATCTGAAAAGAGGTTGTAGTGAGATGGGGGTTGATCTCTTCTCCCAGGAACCAGCAGGAAGACAAGAGGGCACGGCCTTAAGCTGTGCCAGGGGAGGTTTAGGTTGGATATCAGAAAGAAATTCTTTACAGAGAGGGTAATCAGGCATTGGAATGGGCTGCCCAGGGAAGTGGTGGATTCTCCATCCCTGGAGGTTTTCAAGATGAGGCTGGACGTGGCACTGAGTGCCATAGTCTGGGAACCACGGTGGTGTTGGATCAAGGAATGGACTTGATGATCTCAGAGGTCCTTTGCAACCTGTCTGATTCTATGATTCTGTGCAGAGGGAAGGGGAGATGCCTCACCTTGGCCATCTGCTTTATGTCTGGGGTATTTTTGCCAGCATGGTTTTCACCTTGGGAAGTTGCTTTTCTTTCCCCCCTGTGTTGCATCTTCAAGGGTAGATTCCCCGTCACATATTGGGGAAGGACAATCTTCCTGGCTTCTGGAAATTCTGTGCGATATTTCAAATTAAAATGCTTTCACATGAAGATACTGGAATGTTGGTTTTTGCATCAAATAAAAAAAAAAAGGGCATAGTGATATTTTTTGGATGGATTTTAAAACAAACCTTGCTTGTAGCTTTGAAAATGTTCCCCTGCACCCAATGAAAAGCTAAAAATACCTATGAATAAGTTAACACCTGAAAATGTAGGTTTCTGCACATGGTTACATAAATTCTAAAAGGAGATTTTTCACCATGTTTGAATTTCATGCATAAATCTCCTTGGGAAAAAGTTCCATCCCAGTGACAGCAAGGTTTAGGCTCAAGTAAACATTTTTCTCTGCAAATGGCACATAAAACCCTCAATTTCAAACTACTAGACCAATATCCACAGCTTGTTTCTTTTTTACCCACAGTTAATTCTCAAGTAGGCCGCGACCACAAGGTTTTCTGGCAAACAAATTATGATTTTTCATTACAATTACTGACTCGATTGCTTTGGAAAAAGCTGTCTAATAGTGGTTGACATAAGAAGTCATATTTTTTTTTCCCTGCAGGTGTCTTAGTTAATCTCTGATTGATGACATCCAGGGCAAAAAATGAGCCAAATCATAGGTTTTTAAAAATTTTATTAAAAAAAAAAAAAAAAAAAAAAAAAAAGAAAAAAAGAAAAAAAAAAGACAAAAAATGCAACCCCCAAAATATGGAATTTAGTCCACTGTAAGCAAATAGGTGATTTTATTAATGCTTGTAGAGTTATTGGACCAAAATCTAACAGAAACTAAACCACGCTTAGATATTCTCTGCTTTTCCTCCATGGTAATTCATCATAATGTATTAATATATATCAGCTTTCCCTACTATTAAGGCTCCGTACTGTGACTAATCTCATTCATTTTTACACTCCCTGAAGGAGCTGTTTCATTGTCCTCTGCAAAAGAGCCTTTTACAAACGTCTCCACGGGGCAGACAGACACAAAACACCCTAATGGCTCCTGGGAATGTTCTGGAGGGTGTCCTGGGGACGAACAATTGTTTATGTTGTGAACTGCACTCCCAACACCAACTGTGCTGGGAATGTAGGAAGTGGCATTTCAAGGGTAGATCAGACCAAGCTGAGCCACGATGGCCTTCGATGCAGTAAAACGTCTCCTTGGAAATTTGAGTGAAGTGGCTTGTCCTGGCCATGGACAGGAATGTGCTTGGAAAGCCCAGAGCAGCTTGGGCCTTGCTCTCTCTCGGGAAAAACCAGCAGATGCTTCTCTGAGCCCCCTGAGATTTGGTGTCTAACCCACCCCAGCAGATTTCGTAGCTCTCTGAACAGCCTAGTGGAGAGTTTGCTGGAAGAGCCATTTGGTTGGAACATCTCCCTCCTATGGACCTTCTGTGGCTTTCTCCAAGTGCACATGTTTTAGCACAGTTATGAGAGTGCTTTAATTTGTACCAACCTACGTGTTGGCAGAAAGGTTCAGTGAAATTAATAAAAGCTACCAAGCACCAGGAAATCATTACCATGTCCCCTATTTCCATATTTCTTGCAAATGACTCTGACTAACTTAATTCCTTACAGTTTTCTTCTAAGTTCTAACCCTGGCTCAGAAAGGCAGTAATATTAACGCCTCTCAAAAATATTGCATGACTGGAATTCTTGATGATTTCTTGGAAGGCATGTGCATGGTCTTCTCCAGCCTGAACCATATAAAAAAAATTATATAGGGCTCAAATGGCAAAAGGAATTTCAAAAACCCTGACAAAGGTCAGTAGGATGATAGCTGTATTTCATCTGAATTATTACCATTAATTCCTCAAGTTGTTTTGATAGGTTTGTTAAAAACCCAGGACTCATCCAGGGGAATTTGACCTGGTGGCTGAGCCACTCCAAAATCGCATTTTAATTAGATTCTGTTGATAGAACATGTGACCTTGCTAAGGCAGAAGGCAGAGCTCGTCACTCCTGGCATGCTGAAAATGGAGTTATTTGTCTGTTAACGTTATCTCTCTGCAAAGGAAAGGCAATGGATCAGAGAGTGAAGTTTTAGAGACTGTAACAGGTGAATTTAGAAACTACCATAAAATACATGATATTTTGGGGAATAAAACTTCAAAATCTTCAGGGTATAATCATGTTTTCCTGAATCCCTGCATCTCATGGCACTCTTGGAGTCGTTTGCTGGAGTGAATGCTCTGTACATGCAGTGCAGTGATTGCAGAATGAATCTCTGAACAGCCATTGAAAGTTTCTGTGTGTGTTTACAGCTCTTCAGTGAAGCTCCTGGTTTTGTCTTCGTTGGTTTCAGTTTTTAGAAGTGTTTCTACACAGATTCGAGGCGTTGGTTTCAGGATGAATTGGGATTTTCAGCTCTCTGTAGGTCTTTGTTCCGAGCCCTGACGAGACTCGTGAATGGTTACATCCTACACGTGTATTCATCTCATATTTACTCCTCTATAGGTGGAGTGAATCTAAACAAAAACAATAAATACAAAGAATGAAATGTGACTGTTATCTACAGAAAAGATGTTTACTGCAAAAAATTTTGTTACTTAGCATGTCCCAGACCTGAAAACCAAACTCCACAGAATTTTAAAGTAAAAAGAACTGTTTAAAGTGCTGTTTCCTCCACCCCTACTGACATGTGGCTTTTGCTGTTTTGTTTGATTCTATTCTTTGCACCAGATTCAGCCTTGGCTCTTGGGTCACTTCTGGAAAGGCACTGGATTCAGTTCCAAAAATTCAGTTCTTGGTCTTAGTTCTGTTTCCTTTTGGGGTTCCAAGTTTGGCTTTGAATCTTTCTATGACTCAGTTCTCCATCAATAAAATTGGTTGGTTGGTTTGGTTTGGTTTGTTGTTTTTTTTTCTTTAAAAAAAAAAAAATCATCAGTTATATTCATCATATTTTTTAGGAGGATTATTTGGCTTGAGTAAATGTCTTTGTTTTATTTCTGTTCTATAAGTGTCTGTGATAGGAATAAAGAAATGGTGGTTTAGAGAACAATTTTTAAAATGGTCCTTTTATTTCTGCCTCATTTGAAGTTCAATAAAGCTGTTGAAGTAATTTGATTCTCAGCTGAAGACAAGCAGAAGGCTGATACTTGGACAATGATATATCATCCAGTAATTGTGACTTTATTGAAAATGCTGATTACGTGGAACTATCTTGCATACTAAAGTCAGAGAGGAAAAAGCAATCTCTTTACTTCATAACTATGTAACAGCTCATAAATAAACAAGTCTAATAGACAGCTACAGCAAATGCCACTTTTCAAATCTGATTTCTCTCTAGAAAGCATCTTGTTCAACTCTCTGCTCACGGTCAAGGACTGTGTCCACCCAGAGGTTCAATATCAAGGAAACTCCACAACCTCTCCATGCAAAAAAGGTTTCGTTGTGTTTCAGTGGAATTCCCTGCATTTTAGTTGGGCTCTTGTCCTTGTGGAGGTGCGGGTGACTGGCCAGTAGTTCCTCTGATCCTCCTTCTTGTACTTCTTGTTTTCTTTCCATCCTCAGAAGTCTCCCTTGATCTCCAGAGCCTCCTGTGTTTTGTCTTCTGAATCAGCAGCCAACTTCTGTTTGACATCATTTTTCTTGATCGATAAAAGCCGTCTGGTACTCTGGATATCCATCCACTGTCATCACAAACACTCTCGATTTTCACTTTGAAATCATGCATTTGAATTTCAGGAAAGTTTCATTCTCTCCCCGTTTAGTGTTAATTTAAACTTGGATTTCTCTCAGCAAAATCTGTTTTCTTCCCTCTTCCTTTCGGGTGACATTTTCCTGAGTCTAGAACTCAGGAAATGTTAGGTCTGGTTGCCTTCAGCCAAACATTGTCATTTTAAGTGTAATCATGATGCATCATCCCCCAGAAACCTCTAATATAAACATCTGTGTGTTAATGAATTGTTTGGCTGAGTCACAAACTTACCAGACAAAGATGTGAGGCCTTTTGTGGTTAGTTGAATAATTAAGCCCTTTGTTCACTGCCCAGCCCTCACTTAGTTTTCACATCTCACAAGTCCAAGCAATTCCTCTCCGAGAATGAATAGCCTGGTATGATATGGCAGTGGGATGCAGTTGAACCCTACCTAATATTTACAGAAAAAGACAACTAAATAATTGCAGAGAACTTTTACAAGAGCAGAAGGCAGAAAGGACACCCTTTGGATGAGTCAGTTGATCAGTACATGTATGGGGGAGAAGGCAATGACCCGTTCTTTTGCACTGTTCAAGACACTGTGTGATACATATCACAGCAATCCAAGGTTATTTTATCATTTATTTATAGACAGTTTAGGACCCTTTCTTCAATCCCCTGTAAAAGAAGAGCTTTTGGGGTTTTCCTGGTAACAATGAGGGTGGAATATTTGTTGTGGTTCTAACAGGATACCCAGAAATGGGCTTAAGGGGGTCAAAGGCAACGATGCTGACACTGAAATCCATGACCAAACAGCCTCCGAATTGAAGCACTGAGTGTGTGATCCCCCACTGCTGGTGGCCAGAGAGGTGTAATTGGGGGTGTTGGCTGTGTCAGGGTCTGACAGTGGAATCCCAAGGTAGGAACTGCTTGGAACGTTCTTCTGATTCTGTTGGGAGGGGAAGCTTTAAGCCACAGTGACTGATGCTTGTGTTGGTTCATTCCCAGGAGTGGCATGTTTGATTTGACATGTTATTTTATGCTTGTACATCCAGCTGAGCTGTGGCACAGCCAGGTTTGGTGCTTACCCGGGCACAGTTCTTGGGCTTCGCCTTTTAGAAAATCTCTCTCTCCAAATACCAACACGGTGTGACGTCCGTAATTGGAATCTTATTCAAGCTGCTACATTGATTTAGTTCTGTTGGATAAACTGATGTTAAACTGAATTTACTTAAATTTGTGAAATAACTTATTTCAATCAGATCCACATTACTTGCTTACTCACCCAAAGAGTTTCATTGAAGAACACAGTGGATCAAATTCTCTTCTTACAGAAGCAGTAGCAAATTAGAATAACTCCATTTAAAGCTTTGGAATAAATAAATTTAACATAAATAAATCCCTGGGCCAGAAATTCATCTCTGAAACCTGAGCTCACTCTTTCTTTCCCTTGTTCAAAGTAAAATTAAGCAAATGGTTGAATGCCTTCCTAAATCAGGGCAGAAGATTGAAGTCTGATCCACTTAAGCTACTTCCTTAAGCTAAGGTAGAAGTGGAATACCTGGCTTCTTTTTCAAAGTGATAAGTCTATAAGAAAAAGGAACAAAATCTTTCTTTTTTCTTCTTAATTCACTGTAGAAATTTCCATGTACTATATTTTTAGCATATGTGTATGTACAGAAGTGACTGTTTATATCGGGGTTGTCCTGCTCAGCACGAGCTGGCTTTTATTTCCAAATTTCAGTGAATTATTCTTGAGGGAATCTGACATCTTCTAGGAAACCTAAGTGGCAAAAGTAATAAGTAGTAATAAAGCAGAAGGAATCTTCGTAATCTCAAGATTAATGGATAAAATGTCTATGCTGAGGGGTCTCTTCATCAACAAACTGCGGTTTGCACCTATTTGCATTTTAATGGTTACCCTAGTTCTGAAGTTAAAATTACAGACTTTTCCCAGCTGCTCTTTAAATGCTACATTATAATTTTGAGGAAGCATCATACGTAATTATATTTAATAGACACAGAATTGATTGAAACACTTAACAAAAACAAAAAGCCCAGACCTAATTTTGTAAACATGTTATTGTACAGTAACCCCCAATGAGTTTGTTCTTAAATCTCCTAATTAATTTTTAATTAAAAAGCTCAAAGATGCTATTATAGTTCTTGTTGTAAATGGCAGTCTTATGTAAGCATAAACGACTTAGCTGCTCAGACAAATATCTCCCATTAAAATCCCTGTTAATGAGAACTCCTGAACACAGTATTCCAGAGATTTAAGCAGTGGCAGCACTAAAATAGCCTATATATCACATGGGGGGTTGTTATTTTTTCTTCCTCCTTTCTTTCTTGTTTTGTACCGGCTCCACAGCAGGTTTGCACGTGACAAGGTGTCCGAATTTCCATTTAGGACTGCCAATCCTCTCCCCATTGCCACTACCAGGCTGTACATGGCATTAACGAGGAAGTGACAGGGCTGGTCCAACCCGTCCCTACTCATGGGAGGGCAAATGGGCACCAAATCAATAAGTTTTGATGCAGATTTGCTTCATTAAATAGATGAACACTCCTTAATGAAACACCCACCCTGGGAAGAAAAACACACACCAGCCAAATTCCCACCAGCACATGAAGAAGAGATCCAGCTTTCCACGATTTTAGTCCATCTCCTCACTCGATCCAACCAGAGGATCCGAGGCAGGAGCTGGAACACAGCGTGTTGCTTCAGGGATGGGCTGATGCCACAAATGGAGGATTATTAATAGCAGAAAAACAGCAAGTGCTCCTTTCAGAGAAGCATCTTTAATAGCAGGGGGAAAACACTTGAGACAAAATCTCATTTGCTATGTTTTTCTTACATTTTTAGCCAAGAAGGGATGGGAGGTGGAACTGCAGTGATTTCTATGGTTTAATTATGTCTTCTCGATGGTTATTAACACTGCGCAGAAAAGCAGCAGAATTTAGAAGGCTGGAAGTTGTGAGCTCAGTTTTGCAAAGCTGCAGTTTTTATTTTAAAACATGGAAAGTTTTGTTGTTGGGATGAGGGATTAAAAATAATGATGGTTCTTCATAAAATAAATTCCCAGTAGCTTCCCTCTCATAACTTTATCAAGTTCTTGATATCGTAGAAATGGAAGCCGGTACCAAAATCACTCAAGCTCTTTAGAACTGTATTTTTTTAACCATTCCAGGAAAAAAAAGCCAACGCATAGCTGCAAACCAGGAATACCCATCCACTCCATTTAACGGCAAATGCCGTCCTTGGTGTGCTAGAATATTTATTGTAATGTATTTCCATACTTTTTAAAAACCGCTTCTATTTTTTAAATTCTTATTATTTCTCTTGTATGTGTGTTTTGGAGTGTCCAGTTTGGTGTTCCGGGGGTGGTGGGGGTGTGGAACCTCAGACCTGCATTCCAGAAGTGAAATATTTCGGACAGTCAGTTTTCATGCAGGATCTGTCACTACAGGTTTTGTTGCTGTCTGCAAACAGGCTGTTGGATCACCTCCTGAGAAGTGGCACGAGGAGGTGAAAACAAGGAAACAATAGGCCCTGGAAGATGCTGGGCAACAAAACTGTAGTTTATATGGGTACAGAACACACCCCCAAAATTGATTTTTCTTTAGGCTTTTTGCCTTATTTCTAAAGAGAGAGATTTGGGAAGATTATTTGTACCAACACAATAATTAACCCAGCTGCTCTGCTGGGGAACTTGGCTCGGAGATAATTGATCTACCTGATAATTTTTTTTTTTGCATTACTGCTCCATGGCTGCTTTTTTTGTTGTTGTTGTCATTGCTTCAGCACAGGGAGTTGTGAGGCAACTGCTGCAATCAGTTTTTGTGCCCTATATATTGTGGGCTTGACAAACACAGCTGTATCGGGGACTTGCTTGGGAAAATCCTCTACAGGACGTTTTTCTGCTGAATTAATACTCCTGTGGTGTTGAAGGTAGCAGTTGCAAAACCTTTTTGAGTTCCTGGAATGCTCCGGCTCCTCTGGTGTAGCTCAGTCTCTCTGTGATGCTACAAACGAGATGTGTCACAGGCAGTATTTCTAGTTGCTAATGGCAGGAGTCTACAGCCAGGAGTGGGTTTGTCATTCCGTTTTTTTTTGTTAAGATCTGTAAGAGTTACAGATCATAAGCCTGAGGTGTAAATTCTATTCAAATCACCTGTTCTTAAATCGCCCACAGGAGAGGTTTGCCTTGAAGGGAGCTTGATTATGAGAGTGTACAGCTCATAGCACTCCAAAGAGAAATTTGTCCTCTCCTTTTCAAAAGCTGCTGCAGCAAATGCAAGAAAACCAGCAAACTGTGTGCTGGGGCTTGACTGCATTTTAGATATTTTTATCACTTACATTATCCTGAGCTTCTACAGTTCTGGGGATTTGAAATTCTCTTCCTTAGCAAACCTCAGACAAAATTTTTCTGTCGGCAGAGGTCGAACAAGTCTCACAGGTGCCATGGTTCGTACTTTCCAAATGCAGGGAAATCCCTGTTTCCCTCAATAGTTCAGAACTTCCTCAGATTCAGTTTCTCACAGTCCCACTCTTTCCAATCCATGCACAACTCTAAAGCAAACCGAGGCTATCTGAGTAGTATGCTTTGTTTTGACTTCCATAGCTTCTCTCCTATTTTCCAGACACTTGGCATCATTAATCTGTGCATAAACCCTTGTGTTTAGTACTTCGGGCTTTCAGAAACCCCTCAAATTCTATGGCAAGCCACTACAAAGGCTTGTGCACCATTGTGTTTGAGATGGCGGCAACTATTCATTGTTGTTCGCAGAAGAGATGTTTAAGTGTCTAAGAGAAGCCTATTTTCCATTACTCTCAACTTGTAACGATGCCTTTGGCTAATCCGTGAGAGAGAGGAGTTCAGGTCCCGTTGTTCCATCAGAGAGGCCCGAAGATGTGGTGAAAATCAGGGTGGGAGCAGCCAAAATACTCGGAGCGCTGTGTATTCACTTGAGTAGCTCTTCTTTGCCAGTGCTTCGAGTCTCCTGCAAGAACACCAGCTGTGCAACTTGTCCACCCAGCTGATGGCACTTCAAACCTGCTTAGCTTCAGAAATTACTTGCCTGTGTAATCTAATTTTACCCAATGTTCTGTTTAGAAATAAGTCCATTTACCACTCCCAGATTGTTAGTTTCCTGATTTAATAGTGAACTGTTGAAGAAAAAGCAGTGTTTCTCCCTCATAACTCATGCTTTCATCCCACTTGTTCATACTCCAGTAATTGAAATTACAGTTTAATAATTGTGCAGACATTGATGATTTTGCAAATGGAGGATTATTAATAGCGTAAAAACAAGAAGGACCTCTTCTCAAAATGTTATTCCAGCAAAAAAGAACTAGAAAAATATGCTTGATTATTTCTTCACTTTTTTGTGCATTCTTCACATTTTAATTAGGCAGAAAAAGTAGATAAGATTTTCTTTCATCAGCATGAATATTAGTGAATCATAGCAAAAAAAAGAAACTGATGGAACATATTACAAGTCATAAACTTAAGGGTTTTCAAATTCTCTTGACTTCAAGGTTTAAAAAACTTTTGAGAAAAGAAATACAGAATCCAAATACCCAAAGTATTTGAATATCTACTTTGAAGTAAAGAGCTGGTCAGGGACTTTGCATCTTACTTTGCTGGGAGATCTGGGGAGCAGAAGTTGGGAGCACCGGTCAGGAGAAGGGGAATAAGGAACAATGAGAGATAGGTGGCAGTTTTAACAGAAACACTGGAAGTATTTGTTACACATTCCCTAACTACACTGTTACTGGAGGATATGCTTCCATGAGGATACAGGAATGGCATGGCTGCACTCTGTGGCTCAGCAAGTCCTGAACTTGCTGACCAAATTGAGAGAAATTACCACTTTTCATACTTGCCACATTTCTTACAGTCTCTTCCTGAGTATTTACTTGGTTGGGTACCACATAGAGAGAGAAAGGGAATCTTTGGCCTAAGTATTTCCATTCTTAGGAATGCAATTTGACTTTTCCATTGTACTTAAGGTTTTATCTTTGTTTTGTATGTGTATATTTAGCAAAACCTTTTAAAAAAATCGATCATGCTATGAGCATCCCATTGCTAAGCAACAATGTATTCTTCCCTCCCACAGACCTTCTTGCCGTTCCATGAAAAATAAGTATAACAAATGTGTAAAAAAAAAGTAGGATGCTTTCCTCCTGATAGAATAATGCACTGTGAAGTTCTGGTCATTTATTTCTGAGACAAACTATTGCTGCCATCTGCTTACAGACTGAAGTAGGAATGGTCTGCGTTCTTCTGCGTCCCTGAAAGCTGCTCCCGAGATCTCTGCTGGGGCAGAAATTCTGCCACATGGCATATTTTGGTAGTTTACATGTCCTGGTGCAGTTTGGATGCTTTGAGATGACCTAATGCCCCGAGAGCTGCACTACAGGATCCCACTGCACTTGCAGAAGAGGCTTGTGGCGGATTTTAAATATATAAATGCACTGGGCTCTCCTTTGGGAGTGTCACTGTAAGCTCTGCTGTTTTCACATTGATCAGAAGACAGGAAAATTCTGGTGGGTAGTAGAGGGGGAAGGAACATGCTTTGCACTCCTGGAAAACGTTTGTCAAACCATCTGTTGTTTCAGTATCATTCTGGACTTCAAGCAATTTTAAAACTCTACAGTTCAACAGCCTTAAATGTGGGCTTCGTTGTTTGTTTTCTCTGGTGCTGCTTTATTGTTTCAGGGCTCTTGTGAGTGCTTTGAAAAGCTACCTGTGTATTCTATGAATTGTAATTTCACTCTATAGCATCAGTGTTGTCTGAACACCACTGAAACTGCTGCAGCAAGGTCACTTTGTAGAACTAAATGCTGGCTAAGTGTTAAATATGATCATGCAGTTGTAGAACAGATTGAACCAGAAATGCTCCCTGGCTTGCAGTTTGTGCCTCAACTCGTGCTGTACATCAGGAGTGACAGTCAGGGGTCCCACAGCAAACAACAGGAGAGCAAAACAGTTGCTGTTTGGTGAGTGCCCCTTTCAGAGTTCTTGGGATGCAGATAGGGAATGCTTTCTTGGGAAAGCATTTCTAATGCTTTGCCAAGAAGCTCCTATGCTGAGATACAAGTATTGAATTTTCAGTGGTGACATCTTAAAGGTACTTTTAATTCCCTCTTTAGCACAAAGGTGTGTAAAGGCTCTTTAGTTACACATGTCATAATGAATTCTGCTTATCTGTCTGAGAAAGTGGTGAAATGAGCCTGGGTGTGAACTTGAACAAGATATTGCACACTAAGGTTTGATGAGTGTCCTTATTCCTCCTTCAAGGAGGAGAGCCTTCAGGCTGCTGATTAGTGTGGGATTGCCATTCCAAACCTATGCTCCTTTTTTTGATTAGTTTTTATAACCTTGGAGTGCAGTGCAAGAAACCATTTAAAAGTCATTGTACTCCCAAAGATGGCAGCAGGTGGAGTTACATGTTCCAGTGGAAACACCGGGAGTGTTGGACCGGTCATCTTCCATGATGTAATACAGAAGTTAAGGGCAAAACAGGGAATTTTCTATGTACTGTCTTTCAGATCAGATTAATAAACTACCGAACACTTGTGTATGTGTGAAAATACTGCAAACCTCCCCCACTGTTCTCCCGTGTGCCCCATTCCCACGGGCGGGTGAAATGCAGGCAGGCAGTTGAGGAATAGAGTTGTACCTTCACCTGATGTGCCAGGTGACAACTGAGTTAGCACAGACTGGAAGTAGGTTGCAGAACAAAAGACAGATAATTCCCTTCCCCCTGGAGGGAGGGAGAAGCAGCAGCCACAGTATTGATCTATTCAGAATTTATTCCTCTGTTGTTTCTTCAGTGCAACAACACGATGCACTTTAATCAGAGCAAATAGTTAATATTCTGTTTAACCTACAGCAAAGTAAAAAAAAAAACCAAAAAAAAAGCCATGTGCCAACGAGAACACAGTCCATTTAGCCATAAGTCTTCTATCCACGCTCCTCTCATTCATTTTTAATGATCATTTTATGTTTTCACCTTATTTCTTCTTCCTGTATTATTATATACACAAGGGGGAAGAACGAACAAAGTTAAATTGTTTCTTGGGTTTTGCTGAGCTGCCTGGTGGGGAGATAAAAATAGCAAGTGCCAGTGGCAAAGTCTCCTAAAAAGTGCCAGCACATTGTGGAAGTGCTAACACATTGTGCTATTGAATCAGCACTGAGAAATCAGATTTTCCTCGCAACGCTTTCTTTAAACTTAAGGTGACCTTTAGGAATGCATTTGCATCAATGTAGAGAACCTTCTTACTCTGTTTTATCCAGGACTAAATCAGTCAGCCTGAAAGGAGTTGGGCGTCCTGCAAATTCCCTTCATTTTCTCCTAGGCTTTATAGGACATTATTGATTCTGGTACCACAGCAAAGAAGCCACAAATGCACAGTGTTGAGAGATATTGTCTTTGGGAAGATGGTATCATACAGTAATTTAGAGTTCAGGACTGCAGAGAGTTGTTATTTATGAAAGACTCCATTGTAGCACTTCTGCAAACCCTTTCTATCTACTTGCTAATTCCACCTGTTTTCCTGGAATTCCACAGAGCCTGAGGTTATCTCTAGCCCAGACACCGAGACAATTTTTAAGCAGGGTTTAGGCAGCAGAGCTGTCTTGGATATGGCTCTTGTCTCACATATTGATTATGTAGAAGAAGTTTTGCCTTATGGGGTCAAATTCTTAAGCTCTTACTTGTGGATCAAATGAAGAGGGATTGAGAGCTGCTGTGCCGCTTATTGATTTTGAAGGAAACAAGAATTGCTCAGAACTTCTTACAGTCAGGTCTGAATTGATCAAAGTTCGTACGGGTTGAAAGTTATGACTTGTTAAGTTACTTCAATTATTTTACACTTAAATTATTTTACCCATAACCCTAATCCAAAGCTAGTGAACTCCAAAATATTATCTTATGCTTCCATGGACTTGTAGGGAAGGTTTATTTAGCAGGTTAGACTCCAAAAGGTCCTGACCAGTAGAATTGGACAAATACTTAGGAACTTGGTGCTAAAAATTAGAGTATTGAGTCAGACAGTATCAAAGAATGAAACAGCCACAGCAAGATAGAGGAGGCTCTAGACAGCCAGGGACTTTGAAAATGGTGAGGTTTAAGTAGCTGCTTAAACGTGGAATTTAAAGAAGCCAGGAACAAGCTGAAAAAGTGCATTTTCTAATGCATTGTAAGTGGCTTGTCTGTGATCTCTGCAGACCCAGGGCAGAAGGAATGTGATTTGCAGAAGGCAAAGCCGTGTTTTCAGCACAGTAGGGGGGGTTCAGGCCCTGTTGTTACCCAGGTTCTCCATTGCAATGAACGGGTGCTTACAGTGTGCAGCGAGAGGCACAATGGCATCAAAGATCAGCACGGAAACAGCTCCAGTGAGCTGCAATAAAACTGCCTCTGACTTCTGTGACACTGTCCATGCAATATTCCTCTGCTCAGACTTTTTATTGGTATATCTTGGTCTAATGCACACAGCAAAACTGTTCCTGAGAATTCACTGTGGGAGCTGTATATGTAACAGTCCCTGATTTTATCTCAGTCTGATGTATTAGTTTAAATAACCAAATAATAGCTCCCGAAGTTTGAAGCAGATGGCATCAATATTTCATCTAAATCATGACTAAGAGCCATTGCATTTTGTATCCTTACTTAGAATGCAATAATACCATTCCTGACTTAAATATTGATGTAAACAAATCAGTATTTTTATTTGTCGAGGCACTACTTCTACACTGGTCAGGGCCTCTTGGTTGATTTTTGGTTATATTCTCTCTTTTCATTTTGTGGTAGTTTAAGTCAAACATTAAAAAATTATTAAACGTTAAAAATATTGCAAATATATTAGTAATTCTTATTTTTCAGTAGTTCTAATTTATTCAGGAAATAGCAGAGATATTTAACAATTATGTAGCATTTAACAATTACAAAGTACAAGGATGATTATAAATAAGAGTGAGGATGATTAGAAGAGTGAAAAGGTTTATTGAAGGCAAAGGATGATCTGATGATCAGAGCAGCTGATAAATAATTCATAATCCCTGCCTTTCCTAAGCCAGACTCTGGAGCAGTGGCCACTGGGACAGCAGGTGTCCTGTCATTAAGCTGTTAATTTGCTCCGGCAGTTCAGGCCATATTTGAGCTTTGGAGCTCCCTTCGTGGCCCAGCGGGAAATGGGTTTGGAGCGTTTTAAGGGGGCACAGCCCAGCAGGGCCAGGGATCAAACCCAACCCTGCAGAGGATCAGCTGCTCTGCCGCGTGTGCCCAGGCTGGAGCTGAGACCCACCCGTGATGGAACCCTCATACAGGATGGGGACAGGGAGCTGCCTGCTTGGCACCTCCACTGAACTTGGGCACTTTGGCACAGCCCTAATTAAAGACATGAGCCTTGAGCTCCAAGTGACCAAGCACTGGATGCAGGCAACACTCTCCAGAGAGCCTGAAGGGATAACAGAGATGGGAGCCTCCATAATTTCATGGGCAATTTCTAATTAGCTGACCCTGGAGAGGTTTAACTTGCAAGGCTGAGGGGAAAGCAGCCAAAGAATAATGGAGTCTCCAGCACTGCAAGTGTTGCTTGTCTGACCTTATATGGATTTTATGCTCCTGAAGAAGTGCAGCCTGCCAGGAAAAGAGGGATGTCTTTGCCTGCTCCCCTGGATTGATCAGGAGCTGCTGCTCCCAGCACAGCAGCCAAGCAGGGCTGTTGTGCAACCACATGGTGGTAAAGAACAGGCATAAGACAAAACAAAGCCCTGGTTCATTATCCAGTTGGGAAGGCAAAGAAGATCTCAGGATGTTATTTGGTTCTCTTCTCTCACAATCAAAATGAAGCCGTTGGCAATTAGCACAGATTTAGTCTCCACAATAAGCACAAGCAAGCAAAACACAGCTGAGAAGCTTTGAGCTTAGACAGGAGTATATAACCAGTAAGAATTGGAATGGCATTATCACAGATGTAGTTGCTTCTAACCTAGTATTGGTATTCCAGTCGCAGGCCAGTATCACATGTAAATCCTAGAACATGGTGTGCTGCAGGCGGGAATTTCACCCATAGCTCATAGTGTAGATTTTTTTTACTTCTCTTGTACACTAAAGGAATAATGTACCTTATGTAGAAATCAGGTTTGAGTGAGGAAATAAAGTCTTGGAAAATTGCAAAAGTTGTGAGAAAAGTTTATTCATGCTAAGTTTATTGTCATGGGGGAAAGGAGACTTTATTAAAGATTTAAACTTAATAAAGTAATAACTCGAGGAAGAAATAAAAATCTTGATAAAGTTGATCCAAAAGAGCCTGACAATAAGCCTGACTTAATCTGAAGGCTTACAAAATCAGGACTGAAATACAAACCCTACAGAGCAGGTTCATGTAGCAAGTAATGAGCCTGCACCCCTGCGTGACAACGTGAGGGAATATATGTGACAATGTGAGGGAGCTGAAAGAATTAGATGAGATTCTTGACACCAGGGATTAAGGGTTGTGGCATGAAAATAAGAAAAGGATCTGAATCAGTGAACACATGATGTATCTTGAGCCAATGGCTTTCTCTTGTTATGATTTTATTTGGTTTTTAGTACTTTCTGTCTTGGAGGTACAACACAACTGTGGTTTGTGACCAGGCTTAGCTTTTTGCTGCCTGTCAGTCCATTTTCCTGATTGTCTGGGGCTGAGTTGATGATTCTGCATCATGAGGTTTCTTATTCTTTCAAAGTTACCACTTGGGGAACCATCTCTCAGTCTGAGCACACTGGATGATATTTTCATTGCGTCCTGATCCCACAGGAGGGAGGCATCAGAGTTTCCCTTTGAAAAGGAAGGTGCTGACAGCCAGAGAAATCTAGTTTGGATTTTTTCACACTGCAAATAGTTACATATTGACTGAGCACCTGAGATTGCCCAGACTGTCCATTGCCCTCCTTGCATTTTTCAGGGCACTCTTTACCTTTGCCCTGGGGGAGCTGAAGTGGCTCCGTGACAGGGCCGAGTTGGCATCATTTTCCCTGCGTGTGTCTGCAGAAGTTTACAGAAAACACTTGACCTTGAAATAGAAAGCTGTGAAGGGAGTCAATGAACATGATTTCCTTTGATTTAGATTACAGTCAGATTTTCAAAGCTCCCTGACCCTTCTGATTCCTTCTTGTGGCTCTCCCAGCTGGGAAAGGCTGGTCTGCAGGAGCCACCTGAGACAAGCTCTGCTCAATCAAACCACTTTGCAGGCGTAGGGGAGCACATTCCGAGCAGCTTGAATCTCGAATCAGGCACGAGTTTGGCTGTGCTGAGTGAGGGTGAGAGTTAATTAAAGCCAGTCTTTCACTGGAAATTCTTTCAGTGCATTTCTATCTGTGGAGATGGTGATTGATGAGAACATAAATGGCTGATTTTACTGCAAGTTATTAACATTCCAGTCCTTGCTGCATCACCACTGATCCTGCTCAGCAAAGACCACTCTCCAGTGATGTCACTGCATATTTCTCTACACAGTCAAGAGTGGTAAAGAGTATGATCATTGCAATTACTACTCTGATTAGCCTACTCTGCTACTTAAGGTAGTAAAAATAGATGTCTCCTTTGCCTAGTGGCAAATCCTCATTGCCAGCATGTCAGCAGCAAGGAAGCAATATTTATAGTTGTCTTTAGGGAGCTCTGTCCCATTGTGCAGTTAATTATGATAAACTGTTTTCTTTGTTGGAGCTTAAAACTGCTTTGCACTGTGGCAATGCACAGGCTGTAAAGGATCTTCCTAATGGGGATGGTCAAACCAGCAAATATCTCCTGCAATATGACAGGAAAAACAGCAAGATGTGCCTGCTCTGAGAAATCAAGGTGTGATTGTAGCACAGTCAGATAATACAGCTGTGTAATGACAGCTGGAGATGAGGGCAGAGTTCTCAGTGTGTCAGCCCTGCTCCCTGCACAGGGCAGGCTCAGCTTTCCTCAATGCTGTGGACAAAATGGGATGATGACTCTCCAGAGGAGAGCCTGTCACGTGGGAGGTGCAAACACGGGCTCTCACCTGGCAGGAGTGACGTGCAGAGCCCCGTGGGGAGCTGGTTTGTTTGCCTGCATGGAAATGGGGAGGTTCCTGGTTCTCTGTGATGCTCAGCCCCCGCCCAGTGACGGTGGCTGCCCCCACAGCACAGTCCATATGGACTGTGCCCAAAGCGTGGGACTGCCTTGCTTCCCAGGGCTCTAACACACACCAAACAGGGAGCAGTGTCCCAGAACCCTGTTGCCTCCCAACACGTGGCTCTTGCCCTAAGCCCAGGGCTGGCCCTGCAGGTGTGTGAGCCAGGCTGGGGGTGCACAGCCCAAGCTGGGCCCACACCTCCCTTTCATCCCAGATCCCTGTCACTGCTCGGGCTCTGCACGGGCTCACGGCTGTTGACCTGGTGCAGAGTCCATGGGCCTCAGTGCAGAGCCAGTCAAATCCTGGACTCGGGGCAGCACCCAGGCATTGAGGACAGCACCCTCTGGAATCACTGTGAGACTTCAACAGATCCTAAAACGTTCTGAAATTCAGCACAAGCAAACAGATGGATAATTTATGGGTGCTCTGATGGAGGGTTTAGCTGAGGAAGCTTTCTGGGGCCTTTTATTGGAGGATATTCATTAGCATTTGTACAGCAAGGGCTGGAAAGCCCCAGCCCTGCCTCTGCTGGCCCACATTGGTGTCTTTCATCATGACACTGCACAAAGCAGGACTTGACAGGCCACCTAAATTAAGGCTGCGTGAGCAAAAATATTCTTTATCTTGGGAAAAGAAAGAAATTATATTAATATATAATGCCCTACATTTAACATTCCCTCAGTACCCTCCCACTTCTGAGTTACTGTACTTGGAGATGTGATCATATATTAAACACTGTGATTTCAGGATCTTTTTCGTTCTGGCAGTTTGTCTGGAGCTGTTCCATAGAATGTGTTCAGCTTTTGTTCTCATCTCGAATCCAGAATTTATTGGAATGATGTACTGGTTAGAATGCCTGGGAAAATCTGACAATATTGCACTTTTACTCTCCTCTTTTTGTGTTTCACACACCTGTCAGAGGGAGCACGTGCCCTTTCCTTTGCAGTCAATAATGAACTAATTAGAGCATAATTAGAGCAACTATTGCTTTTTATACATAAAATCATAACACCTCGATGTGAGACCCAGGCTGTCTCGTGTATGATGTACAGGCAGGTTGGACTGTGCTTCCTGGGAGTTTTCCTGAAGCTTTAATTGGAGCTTCTTGCTGGCTCAGGGTTTCAGGATTGGGAAACCAGAGTTGTGGACAAAGGAGATTGTTTTCCTGGGACAGGGCCACGAACAGGGCTGTGAACTCAAGGAATTCATCCTGCAGCCCAATTTCTTGGCCCTTCAGTTACAGGCAAACACAAAATTAGGAAATTGCATAATGCTGCAAAAAAATCCAATTTTTAACGCAAATATTTTAGTATATTTTCTACATTCTGTTTACTTTATAATACTGATACAAGTCACTACAATCCCAGAAACATTTTGTAAAACATAGGAATCATAGCTGAAGAGTTTCCTTTTTATGAAGAAAGATGAGGTGGATAGACAATAAGAGGTTGGGGCTCTTCTCTAAAACTGTCAAAGTTTATGAGGTTGTCTGAGCTAGATGGGATTTGAGGGTATGTTACCTCTGTACAGGATAGAATTTTAAAAAACCAACAGCAAGAACACATTTAGAGGACATGTCTCTTCAGGTTAAGGTGCCAGTCTAGCTCGTGCTACAAAAGAAGTCAGTGCAAACTCGGGTTGGACTAATATAGGGCAATTTTTCACAAGTTAACCACTTGCAGGGCTGCAGTGATACAGAAAAAAAACCTCACCATGCTGAGACAGTTCAATTAAAAATTGTCTTACATTTAGTGGGAAAAAAAAAAAAAGGATCAATCCAAAGCAAAAGAAGAAGGGTAGAGAGTAATTAATTTTTTTAGCTGCATGGTGCTTAAATGTGCTTTGAAGGGCTCTGTGCGCAGAGCAAGAAATTCATCTGCCATAGCCATGAATATTTACAGTGTTGGCAATTCCATGCAGGGGCCAGCTTTTGTTTCCTGTGGAGACCGAAGCGTAGCTTGCTGTAACAGATAAACAGTTCAGTTCTTCTGGAGATGTATTTTCTTTCAATTCCAATCAAAAATGTATCAGCAAGAGTGGAAAGGTGTAGTTTGGGATGAGTGGGGAACGCCCCAGTCCAGCAATCCAGCCCTGTGAACAACCTGCTATTCCAAGGGTGAGCAGCAAAGATAGATGGAAGACTTTCCTTAAATAACCAGCTGAATACCTGGGGTTTAGTCACTTGGAATCATCCCTCCATGCAGAAAAGGTGATTTCTTAACACTTGGTTAACAGTGCCTGGGGTGAGATCCCCCTTTGTTCAGGACTCATTCCATGTTAAGTATTAACCTTTGGAAATGGGTTTAACTTTACAAAAGGTTAAAATAAGTCCCATTTATGAAGCAGCGTACTAATGCATTTTTCCAGCAGATATGTGCAGGACTAAAGAGATGAGGTTTTGAACAAAAATGATCATGGCACTGAATTCTAAGAAATAATACTTTAATTACAGAGCTGAGCAAACTGTATGTCTTAACCAAACACAGACATTTCTCTGTCTTTTTATACTTGATTTAGGGACAATGAAAATGCATTTATAAATCTGTATTTTAAATAAAAATACAAACTAAATGCACCAGTTAATAGCCGATGTGAACACGTTACCTTCTTAAAAGAGGCATTTGTCATTCCTGTGTCATCTTTCTGGGAATGCTTAAATAACTTGATACCGATTCTATGAGGTAGATTTTATTATAGCTGATTTATGGAGGCTTGCACACAACTTGACATGCACAGGAAAATGACAGGCAAGGGAAAAGATCGAAATAATTCTTTTTTTGCTCCTAAGCACTAAGTGATACCACATTCTTCAAATGAAAAACTCTCTCCTCCTCTGCCCTTTACCTTCAAAATACCCTCTCACAACAAATACATGTTTCCTAATTACAGGCTGAATCAGTTTAGTTGTTCATTAACTACTCTGAGTCAGCATATTGGACCTTTCCACTGGAAAAAAAAATTGTTTCTACTCCTGAACGTCTCAAAACTCTTTTCTTTGGAGCTGAGAGATCCCTCTGTATGGATTTGTTTCCAAGACATCACCATCAGGAATGCAATTGCACTTCCATGTTAGTATGTAGCTCCCTAGAGATACCTGTGTGAGATG
The DNA here is from genome assembly GCA_013399855.1 of Oxyruncus cristatus. Lineage (NCBI taxonomy): Eukaryota > Metazoa > Chordata > Aves > Passeriformes > Cotingidae > Oxyruncus > Oxyruncus cristatus. The sequence goes on from VXAY01000995.1 coordinate 2,478,263, forward strand.
AATTCCAAGATCATTTAATTAACATTATTGTCATATAACCACAATTAAGAGCAAAGGTTTTGATACACAAGAAGTTTTCAGCTGCAAGTTTACAGTTTGTGAAACTCTGAGCATGCACAGCTCTGCAAATATCTTGTTTAAACTAAAGCTATGCTTTCTTCTTTAACTGGATTCATATTTTACATGTTTAGCAGATCTTGAATTTCCCAGAATGTTTACTGCTTTCTGGCAAACCTGGTTCTTTGTGTATTTTAGGATTTCTGCTGTTGTCCTGTACATGAACAGCCATGCAGGCCATGGAATCTTTAGGTTCTTTGCATGAGTTACAGAAAGTTCTGTTACAGCCCCAGAAATCAATGCATTTTTTGCTTCCTCCTCAACTCGCCATGATGAGCCTTCACAAAAAATTTGCATAATTGTAATCCTTTCAGACTATAGAGAATAAGAAATAATGCAAAGAGCTCAGCTGGCTGCATCATATGGGATTCTCCTTCTCCTGTTTTTAATTCATTTTCTCATATTTGTTGGAGATGCTTTTAAACCAGGCTGAGTTAGACCCTGCTCAGCTTCCAGTGGGGAAGCAGCTGGAGCAAAGGGCAGGCCTTTGGAGATGTGTATCGTGCTGAAGCCTCCTCTGTAAGCCCTAATTCCCTTTCCTCTTAGCAGCGCTGAATCCAGCTGGAGATTACGATATTTAAATGTGGATGTCCTTTTTCTTTGAGTCTTCTTCCAGAGGGATGGGATCACGTAGTGGGTACCTTTATAAAAGTAAGGATGGCTTTGGAATGAGTGATGCCAAGGTGGGCTTTGGGGGCACACTGTGGTCAGCTGGTGCCCTGCTGGTTGCTCCCTTCAAACTCTGTGCATGTGTCCCTCTCAACTTGCTCTCTCCCAGCTTGTTGTGTGTCATTTGTCAGAGTCTTCTGGAAAGACAGTTCAGAAGTTTAAATGGTCAGAAACTGAAGTTGGCAGAGGCCAAAGTTAAATCCCCACAACTCCAGTGCACACTCGGTGGTGCAGTGCCAGGACACGACTGATTTACAAGCACAGCCATGTCCATCAGTGGTTACACTCAGAATGCAAATAAAGCCCCATTTGTGGTATTTTGGCATGTCAGTGCTCTAACTGCATACATGAACAGGACATTTTGAAAAACTAAGCGGTAAGTGGGATGCACTTAGAGTGAAGTCCTAAGCCAGTGATGGGAACTGAAAGCATTCTCTATCATTTGCAGAAGTAAAAGCTATAGATGGACATATTCACCTTTATGAGTAGGTATTTTCCTTAGAAACACTTGCTTTTCTACCTATGAAATCCATGCGGAGCCAGGGCATTTATATATGCGTATAAACAACTTTTTCTTCCAATGAAAGACCCTTTTCTTTAAAATCAAGGAGCCTTCACACCTTTCTCTCTTGAAATAACACATCACTATTCGTGTTCAGCGTAATTCTGGAACAGTTTAGTCAGACAATGTGTGTGTGTCTGTGTAGGCACAAACCTATATATACACATGTGAAAAATTCAGGTTTTGGTATGCAGTGACTACTCCCACCTTCACAATCCTCAGTGTAAAGTGTAAGTAAGAGTTGTTCTATCTGTTGTAGCGAACCATAAGCACAAAAGGATCTGGAAAGTAATAACAAAGATAAATAACTCTGCAATAAAATTTCAGCTCCAGTAATTTCCCATTTATATTTTCTCAGTGAATCATGTAGTCCCAAGCAAGGCACTTCTTTACGTCTGGGCTGCATCATACAAAGTAATTTTATATCTAATACTTCCCAGTGTGTCCAAAATATAACATCACATGCACAATGCATGACAGTGGTCGATGAATTATACAGAGCCTTCAAATAATATCACTGTGAATGTGATTTCATAGGCTTTCTAAGGCAATCCATCTTACCATATTATGAGGAATGAATTGTCAGTCAGGTTTCTTTTTTATCCTGCCAGGAATGCTTGAGAAGCTGGTACTTAATGCTCCTTATTGTTGAAGATGTTTCTCCTGTGTGAAATTACTGATGTGTTTTCTGTGTCTTACAATTTAGGTCTTGGTTAGCACAGCATTTTGCCAGAGTGCATTACCTGAGGCTGTAGGGAATCTTATGAAGTGAAAGGGAGTGGGAACTTCAGGGTGGAGGAGGTTGAACTAGTAGGAGCAACAAAAGAATGGCTTTGGTACGTGAAGAGCTCGTCTTTGTCTTCTCTAAGTGTAAGTTCTCTTGTCTTCCCTCTGTCTCACACGTACTCCCACACACCTATTTAAAATCTGATTTGAAATGACAGCTTCGCCACATCTCCTGAGAGCAAACAGATGAACCTCCCTCTTTTTTTTTGAAGTGAGTGCCTGGGATGTTTCTCCATATTTTTTCCTGAAGCAGCTGCAGCAAACAGAAATCCCACACTGGCAGAGGAGACGGGGTTTAGTCCTAGTTGGGTTTTTCACTGATGCTGCGGTGTGTCCAAGTCGGCTGAGTAACTGGTGTGAGATACCTGTGGATTCCTGACATCAGGAAGCCTTTTGGGGTTACAACTGCCTCGTTTTCTTCCATAGAAGTTTTCTGTAGGTATTTTGAGCAGTTAGAGCCGGGCTCATCTCCTGATTCATTTCCGATAGACAGCTGAACAGATGGCTCTGCACTTCATTATTAATGTTATCTGCAGACCCAATCGCGGGGCATCAATGAGCCAAACGTGGTAAGATAAACATGTCAGTCGTCAAATTCAGCTCTCACTTCTGGGCATTGATCATTGAAGTCACTCTCATTCTGTAAGTTATTCACCTGGAAAGACGTGAGGGCTTTATTGACCACTGAAAACCTGACAGGTTCCCAGGGAACTCAGAGTAGCCGCTCACTGCAGGCAGATTTCAAAACAAGAAGTAAAAGCGACAGGAAAAGAAATAAGGGGAAAGCACAAACAGTCAGAAAACTCTTTAATAAGGATTATTTTTCTAGGTGAGGTAAATATAACCTTCAGCTGGTTACAGCAAGCTTACAGATTATTGAGACAGAGGAATCCTGCAAGTGTGAAATTCTGCACAGTATTTACCTAGATGCTGTCATCTTATTCTTTCACTGGAGACAAATGCAAATGTGTGCCACAGATTTGAAATGTGCCATTAATTACTGAACACTGCCTCCCTTGCACACAGTCAGTGAATCCCATAAGTTGCCTTCAGTGTAAGGGATATGAAGAAATTGTGCCAACGTTCTTCAGTTTGGAACTTACTGTCACTTCTGGAATCAGCTTATGACAGCAGATGTTAATTCTCTGCTCGGTAGAAGCCTCAGCACTGGTAAGCAGCAAAGTTAGCAAGAACAGCTGTCATAGTTCAGTGCAATCTTAACATTTCCAAGACTTTTATATTCCTGCTTTATTGCACAGAGGGAAGTTTAACCTTGGAAATGGAAAACCTGTTGCATCAGCACCAAAGAAAAAAAGCTAATGTTTGTGTGGATGCATGGAATGCATGTGGAATCCAACAAACAGGGATTAACTTAAAAAAAAAAATAAAATTAAACAAAAAAAGGAAAAAGCCATTCACAAATTTAACTTATTACATAAAAAACAGGGCATGCTTCAGATAAATTTTATACTCTAGTATGTCTATGTAGCATCTTTCAGAAATGCTTTTTAAATTCCATTTAAAAGACTTCCTGCTCACCTGCTTCCAAAGGTTTGTCTCAAGGTCACAGCATAACTCTGCTCAGCCACCAAGTATCTCCTATTTCTTGCCAGAGGAGTGAGCATTTTCCCAGAAAGGAATTGCTTTCATCTTGCATATTCTTTGTTGTCACTTCCCAAAAATTGGAATATGCCCCAGTGGTTTCAGTTCTTGCACCGTATACATTACTTCATTGAACTGGCAGCTGCTGACAATATAACATGGAATTTCAATACATTCTGAATTTTCCCAGCCTCCCAAAAAATGATGTGTTTCACACTAATGGGCCACATCCATTAATCTGTCCCTTCAGAGCAGCCGTGCGGTTCAGAAATGGATTCTCCTGTTTTCCCCACTTGCCACCTTTTGGCTCGGTTGCAGAATTGGTTTAGGAAGCTCAAAGTCGATTCTTTTCTGATCAAAATAAATCAGAAGCTCTGCCACCAAAGTGTCCAACAGCAAGTGGGGATGCTGAGTCCAAACCAGCACTTGCAGCTTCAGTCTCTGTGTGATGGGAGGGATCCTAAAGGTCAGGCTAAATTCGGTCCAAAGTAAAACCCTAAATTACATAAAGGTTCAACAAGTTAACCTTAACTTCATTCTGCTGAGGATTTCCTTTTGCACCCAGTTCTTTGCTGAATGGACAAAGCCCTTTCAAGGAAATAATCTTTAGTGGTGGTGGCAGAGGGGAGGGGATTGGGAATGGCTGAAGGAAATTTGGATAAACAGCCTGGTCTGCCCAGTCTTGGAACTAAAAATATGTCGCACACCCTGTGTGGAAAGCACCCTAAAAACTCAGGAGATCCCTCTGATTCCAGGGCAGCAAATGGGAGGCAAGAGAGTTTTCTTCCCTTTTGCACAGTTGAGATGCAAACGTCACTCACTGCAGTGCCTTTTGACGTACATGTTGTCATACAAAAAGCTATGTAATGATATCAAACTGGACTGCATTTTTCCTTTCTTCATCCATTTCCTTTAATCTGATTTTTGCAGTTTATTGAGGACTGCACATTTTCTCTGGAAAAATGGCACACAGTAGCTCAGCAGGCTCACGTTTCAGACCCCTCGTTAAATAGCCAATACTTGTGAGTGATGTTCTGCCCCTGAAATAACCATGTTATTTTCTAATACATCAGAACAGCACATTTTGCCTTCAAAGTGTGTGGTGTGCAAGAGACTTCTGCTCGTGAAGCAAAGCCACAAAACTCCGGATTATTTTGCATGGAATTAATTTCAGTGACTGGAAATCAGGAGCTGCATTTTCCCAAAAAGCAGAAATACCTCTTCGTGTCCCACACAGTTTGAGAAAACACACGAATAGCCCCTAAAACACACTGTCTGTCATTTGACTTATTTTTCTGCCTCCTTTTGGTAAATAGTCTTGCAGATGTGCACACAGTGAATTAATACCTGGCTCCAGGAACACAATGAGAAAATATTTTAAAGTATGATCTAGGTGGAATTACATATACTCAAAGCTTTTAATCTTGTGCTATGGATTTATCTCAGGTTTATGGGCTGCATTTTTAAATACCTAATCTTCTGTGAGGAGACATATATTTCCAGGGTTTTTTAAAGAGTGGTTCTGATGTTCAAATTTCCTTGATCTTTCATTAAACATTTTGGTTCGATCTAACATATATTTAAATAATTTATAGTAATCACAGGAACAAGTGCACAGTTATGATGTAAGAATAGTTGCATAAATATCCAATATATTCCAATAGCCTGAATATTTCATACTCCTATTATTAGTATAATATTTCCTTCATAGCAATGACCATGTGCAACTTTTATTATCTAATGATTTAAAGTCATTTTAATATGCACTGGTTTCCTTTGTGTTAGACCTTGGATTCAGACTTACAGTGAGATAGCTTTAAAAATTACTAATTTGAATATTTAATATTGGGATGGACTCTCAAGCTCAATGGAGATAAATTCAATTCATGCATTAGAGTAAATATTTAAGTTTTATTTATTTATGGTATCATTAATCCAAGAGTATTGCCTTGCTGTGCAAAGGTCAAGGTATAATGAGGAGCAGCACATCAGTCTCCCAGCACCAGAGATCTCCAGAGCCAAAAGGAACAGAGGGCAGCTGCCTTCCCTCGTGGGCCAAGGCCAGTAAGAGCTGAGCCCAAAGCAGATTGGAGCTCAGCCTAAGGCTAGAGCTTGCTTTACTAGTTCCTGCTGGCCCTCAATAATTTCTATTTTAATTTCTGCATCGTCACTCAACTGAAAATGGAAGCTCAGAAGTCACAGCACTGCTTCCCTTCCTCCCTGCCCAGCTGCAATCGAAACACTGGGAATGCCACAAGGAAACACCGTTCCCCTGGGATTGCTGGCCTGGGGGTGTGAGCAGAGCAGGTCTGACACCACCGGGGGGGCTCGGAAATGCAGCCCCACCGTCTGTAACTCTTGTGAACGGGGCAACAGCAACGAGATTCCCACATCGTGCCCGCAAAATAAGGAACAGGAGCCAGACAGCAAATCAAACAATCACCACACTGAGTCTAAAAGGCATCTTTAATATTGCATTTTAGCTATTCTTCATTGGGGCTTGGGATCTGTTTTAATTTCACAGGATTATTGTGCAGATTTCTGGGGTAAACAGAAAGGTGAGATGTGATGGTACAGCATTTATGTTAAACTGAGCTGGGCACTTCAGAGTGGATAACTTCAATCCAGTATAGGAATGTCCTTCTCAGTTTGGCACATTTCATTAAAGAAATCAATCAATCAATAGTCATTTTTTCACTGGAAAAAGGCAGAGAGGACAATTCTCATACACATACAACCAACTGTATATAAAATAGTGCTCAATCTTTCTACAACAGAGAATATGGAAGAGTCAGAGATCATTTATCTGCTTTAATAAGTATTTTCAAATTCCCAATCCTGGGAAGTGATAACACATAAAACACTGGGTATCACTTTGCATAGTTAAGTCAGAGTTTGTATTTCTAGACTAAATATAAATATTCTAAAATAGTGTCCAGGATATACACCCAGATTTATCAGATTTCTTCTTAAACCTCACACCTCAGTATTATCAGGATTCACTGCTCACACTGTGACCAGGCAGTGAGGAATATACTGAATACTTGGGGGTGTTTTAAAACAGTTGTGCCCAAGTACTGACTATCAGCTTCCCTACATTGCCACGAAAATTGTTCTTTCATTCTTCTCAGCCGTAAAAGCCCTCAGATTCCCGAGCAGGCTGACATTCCATCAGATACAATCCATTCTGCTGGAGCCGTTTGCTTGTCAGATTTATTTGTGGCAGTATCTCACAGCAGACACCTCGTGCAACTGCAGTTCCTTACAGGGACATTTCAGGAGAGGCTGATGAATCTTCATGGCCATTTCTATGGATCCAGCTGCTGAGGATTTTCACAGTATGAGAGGCAAAGTAGTTCTTCATGGGAACGCCTTTTAAGAGTATAACCTGTGTATTGTTTCACTGGAGGATTTGAGGTGTTCTCTATTCGGCTGTTTGTATTGTGGTTTCTTATCACAAAGTTAGGGAATCCTAACTTTTCTCAGCTAGGTTGGAATTACTTCAGGTTTCTGGATTTGAAACATAATTTATTACTGGAGATTTCTTGTGCTAAAATTGATAAAAACATAAATTTTAGCGAAGCATACATTGTATCACTGGATTTTTAAAGTGATGAGCACTGCTGGAAATCTGGGGCAAAGTACTTTCTCCTGAAACACTTGCAGGCTGCTCCCATTTATTAATGACTTCCAGTGTAACAGCCAACATTTCACCCTTCACCTGAGATAATCAATGATACACCTCTGTCCACGTGCAGAATTTTATCTTTATCACCAGTTTTTAGACACGAAGAAATTTGAGTACATGAAGTACATGAATTCTTATTTCCATTCTCCAGTTAGTTACCTCAAAAATTACAGGCTCTGCCTTTCCTAATCTCCACAGTCCTTGCATTCCCTGAGAGCTGGGCATAACAGCAGGGATGTTGTGCCTCTGGAATGTTTGTCTGTGCCCTGCTGAGACTCCTCAACAAATTCATGACGGTGGTTAACATGAAAACTGAAGCAAAAACCTGTGTTCCCTGGATTCCCCACGCTAAGATTATGTGGAGCTGCGCAGTGTAGGATTTGACAATCCTGTGCAAAGCATTTCTGTCTTGCAGTTCTCCAAATTAACTCAAATACCAGACACGTGGTACTTGATGGAGGCTTTGATAAGACAAATTAGCAGACTCCTGACACCCTGCTGCCTTCACTCCCTGCTTTTGTAGCTACACCAGAGCGTTCTGCAGAGCAGAGCCACGTTGATATCCTAATAAAATCAGGTGAGGCTTCCCGGGGTCTTGCATGAGACGGTGGGTCTGGGGCCATAAGGCAGGTTATAACAAACCATCATTAGCTCAGCAATGAATCTCCTCTCAGTTCAAACGTACAGCGCCTGCCCCGACCTCTGGTTCCGTATTCCAGGATCGCTGGGACTGAGTGACACCAGCAGTGCCCAGATCTCTGAGGGTCAGTCAGTCCTGATGAGTGCTGCCCAGCCAATTTATCAACACTTCTTTGCCAGACTGGGACACTGCAGACAGTTTTGTCCTATTTTTTCCCGAACAAAAACCATTTCAACCTGAATCCTGAGTACAAAAAGTGCTGGAAATTATTCACATCCATTACATGCAATACCTTCCAAATAATAGTCCCTAGACAGACCCTTGTAATGTGATTTTAACTCTGCCCAGCAATTCTGCTAAGATATGGTGCAAGAAGGAAACCAGATTAATTAAAACTATTTCTAAGTGAGGTAGGAGTGGGAGATAGATAAGGCATTTTATGAATAATGGAATTGCTGTTTCCTGCCCTACAAGGAGCACCAATACAGACCATTAACATGGACTGGCAGGACTTGTGCGTTGTGTTTTACATACTTTGCTTTTTTTTCCTGGATACACAGGCTATCCTATCACATTTTAATGACTGATTTTACCACTTTCAAGAATCTCTGAAATAGTGAGAGAAAAAAATTACATGGTCGTTACATTCCCTCAGATTTTACCGTAAATTCAGTCTTTATAAGACTGTCAACAATTTTGTTCTTCAAGGAGCAGCCGGTGGGTGGTTGAAAAAAAATGCAGTTTGAGCACTTGAGAGAATTGCTGAAGTGCCCAAAGGTGTGGGATCCAAAGTTGAGAACCGGGGAGCAATTCTGACCTTTCTACCTGGAATTGGGTATTTCTTCAGTAATAGATTTTCCCCCTACTGTTCTGCTTGGGTTTTTTTATAATAGAGGGAATTCTTTGGTCACACTGGCAAACATTAGTTGCTATAGAAATGTGTAACTGTATACAGGTGTGAGATTGAATTGTGCTCCCTTCCTGGGACTGATGAGTTAGTGGTGTTTATGTGTTATGGACAAAGTAGCCTAAAGCAGTGAGGGGAGCAGGGGCACGGGGGTTGCAGGGGGCAGGATGCCTTGGAGCCATTCCCGTGCCTTTGTCTTTGAAGATCAGGCCTTTCCAGCTCCAGTGCCTTATACAATTCCTTATGAAACTTGGGCTGTAAGCACTCCAGCACTGCAAGCAATGCACTCATTGATCTGTAGATGTGAAGGAAGGAGTACAAAGCTTTCCAACACAGATGTTTGAATGTGTTCCCCAAGAATACACGGACATCGTATTTTATGGCACATGAGATGTGCTCACACAGAACCATGTTCTTCCACTTACTTCCGAGAGCACTCACTGTTCAGACACATCTTGCCAACATATTAATCCAAACTTTGTTATGACAGTGCTCAAAACATATTTAATAACATGGTTGAGCTACATTTTAGTGCCCAGCAATGTGTTTCAGAGGTTTCAATGCTGAAATGCAGTTGTTTTCCAACCTGGACACAAGATAAGGGACACAGAAGAATCACCTGTTACTTCTGCCTGCCAGATCACACAGATTTCTTTCCCACACCTGCCTACTCCATGATGAATTTTAGCTCTAATGACAGTAGCTCACTGTCAAGTAAAAAAATTACCTTTTTATACAATCATTCTTCCAAGTTCTTTGGGCAAAAGACATCGTTGATTGACAAAGCCATCACTTTTAAAGCACCATATCTGTTTAATGTCTTGCTGTATGTTACAAATTATACAAACTGATCAGGTATCATTCCAGCATAGTGGGTTTATAACCAAACTTGTAATAACTTTATTATAACCAAATTTTTAATAACTTTAATTTTATAAAACTTTGAATTAATCTCTCTACTGCACAGGAGCTACTTCTTTAAGATAGTATGAGCTGAGGTTCTGGTCCTGCAGAGCAGTTAATCAGGTGTTTAATTTTTGTACACTGAGTTGTAACAAAGAGCTGCTCTCTGTCTGTAAATGCCCCATTAAATCATATTCAGGAAAAAGAGTAAGAGTATGTGAGCAGAAAAAAGTGTGTCCTCCAAGGATTTCAATACTCCAACAGATTTCTATGCTTGAGTTGGCTGTACAAGGTCACCTCATCCCTGAATTCCTCTTTAAATATAGGTGTACAATGGTACGTTTTATTTAAAGAAAGCTGTTGAAATAACTGTACCTGCTCAGGCAGCTTGGCTGAGGTGAGACAGTTGCACTGATCAATTCAGGCCCACAATTCATCTCTCCGACTTGGCAAAGGAACTCGGCTTCCCCAAGGTAACCACCACACAAGCCTCAAGGTCAGACCTTGCCTTGCCGCCAAACAGAGAAGAGCAAAGATTTCTCCCGACCTGCTGGCGTTGTTCGCTCTGTCACTTTGAGTCACGCACACCACGGGGCAGAGGTGCGAGCCTTCCTCTCTCTGAGGGAGCAGTTTGGGTTGGGGAACATCCCCCACCATTGTTATCATCTCCTGGTTTCTGACTCCCGCACTTTTCCTTGTAGTCAGCGCTGAGCCTGCGAAGGGCGTCAGGGAATGAGGAGGAAACACTCTGGGAACACCTCCACCCCACCTGTCTTAGGGCGAGGCTTCTGCTTTGTAAACAACAGAGTTCCCCACTTTGGAAAACCGGGCAGCTGCCACAGCAAGAATCTGCCCTGTTAAGTTTGGGATTTCGGGATTTCAAGAGGCGAGATGTGAAGTTTTGATTCCGCATCGCTTTACATTTGTCAGTCAGACACTGAATGACGCCCCCAAGGTGGGAAACTGCAGCTCCTGGTGTTCCTCGGTGGCTCACGCTCAGTGTGCTCAGTTGGTGTTGCTCCCAGAATGTAACACTTACATGTCCACTCCCACACAGGCATAAAAATAAAGTGGAATGTCTAAAGCAGTAGAACAAATGTAACGGGAGTCTTGGTATTTAAATTCGTCTTTCTAAGTTAGTTTCCTTTATATAAAAACTAAGGTGGTTATTTGAAGAGGTTCAGTTTTCAAAGAGCAAAATGCCACAATTTGTTACACAGACAAGTAGAATCTTTTCCCTTCTTCTTGGCTTAAGCAGATCAACAGAGTTATCTGAGTTTGACAGAAAAAAAATGGTGAGGGAATTTTGATCTTTGGGAACAACTTAACATAAAAAATACTGTAACATGACAGTTGATGCATAGATTGATTTCCTTTTTCCCCCAGTCAGGACTGTTCCAGTGCCAAACTACCAGCGATGACAGCAATGCAACAGTGCCATCTCTAGGACAGACAATCCCCTTCCTTGTGGGATGTATCAGGGAAGTTCAGGAACAGATATGGGATGTAAGTGAATTCACCCACAGACTTGTACAGAAAACTGAGATGATTGCAAAACAAAAAGGCTGCTGTGACTCTTTTTTCTCCCCTTGTTCTGAAGTCTGATGGAAGTGTTCAGTCTCACTGGGGCTTATCCTCCCAGACCCTCACTCTGTGCGAGCCCTTCCCATTCCCTGGGGCTTTCCAATCAGTAAGAGCAGACCTGCAGCTTTCAGAGTAAATCCTTCCAAGAGTTTCAGGATGCAGCCATGGATGACAGGGAAAGGAAAGCCCAGGCTTATTTTTTGCATTCAGATACAGCTGAACCACCAGAAATATTGTTGGACTGACGTTATTATACATCCTCCCCATCCCAGCTCTGGTTTCATTAAGTTTTCCACACCATCATTTCTGATCTGTTTGATAAGAAAAGCAAAATATCTGCATTACAACCCCAAAGAATTTGCTCAGTTCTGTTAGAAATTTTTCAGTTAATTTTCTTCTAGTATTTTTTTAACTTTCCTTGCTATAGGTAAACTGTGTCATCCAAAAAAAAAAAAAAACCACCAAACCTGTTTTTTACAAATAAGATTCAGAGTTATATGATGATAATTTTTATTAAGTATCTGTTTGCAAATAGCTGTGTTCTGGGACTTAATATATGAGACAAAATTTATTTATTATGGAAGAAATAACCCATAAACTCTACATTTCTTTATCATCCAGTGGATGGAAACTTTCTCCTCTCATGGCTTCCCCCCAAGGCCCTTCACCATTTTCGTTGTCCTCCTTTGGACACTTTATAATGGTTTCAGATCTTCCTGACACTGTGGTGTCCCAAACTGCCCCAATATTCCAGGTGAGGCTGACCCAGGGGAGAGCAGAGTTGGACAATCCCCTCCCTCTCCCAGCAAGGCTGGACCTGATGCCCCCCAGCACACACCAGAAAGGGAATTTGGATCTAGGAGACGTTTTCCACAGAGAAGGGAGATGATACAAATAATCTCTCATTTAATATATCTGAGAAGAAACAAAGTTTGAGGGAATTCTGTTCGAGGAAGAGAAGTTCTTTCTTGCCTCGCTGGCGGAAGAAGTCGCTCCTGGCAGACTTGTGCACCCACTGAAATCCTGGAATTCCTCTTTCTTTACCTGCTCTAATCTACATCCAAGAACCAAATGCATTCCTTACAGTACCTCATGTTATTGTTTTTATTTCAAGAAAGGTCATGAGAGAGAGATTAATCAAAGGAGTGTTGTCTCAGTGATCCTACAGAGAAAGTATAGAGTAAGGCAATCGAGTAAGAGTCAAAAGGTGAGACCAAAGAACTATTTCACAGGTTCTTTTAAGCTGCAAAATGTCTTAAGAAACAGCGAACTGCAAGTGTTGTGTGAGATATCCTAATGTATACAAAAAGATGCTTCTGGATCACTACCACTTCCCTTTCAAATATTGCCAAAGCAACATTTGCTGCCTGTCCTGTTTACAGAAAACTCTGCTAATTTGTTTGAGGAATAAATATTTTAAAAAATTAAACACATTTTTTTATATAAGACTTGAGAAATTTGAGGGCCAAGAGCCTTCCTATTTAAAAGCAAATACTACCAAAGTCTATCTGCCTTCATTTTAAACACTTTTTATTTTTAAAAAGAAAAGATCTTGACCATTTCAGCTTATCAGTCTATAATAGTAATTTCCCAGTTAAACAGGGCACTCTACAAGGACTGTAGAATATTCTTGTAGCCTTTCTTTCCTTGAAAATAGGAAAAGAAGAATCTGTTTATGTATCACCCAACTTTTTCCTGCCTTTTCCTGCCTTTTACTCCTACATTTTCCTTTAGAAAACTCCAGTACATCATTTTCTCCTCCAAAGTTTCTATTTCTCTTTCCTTCTTTTATTGACCTTCTCTTCAGTGAGAAGACTTTTTATTTTATCCTATCAGGTGGGTCAAGGGCTACTTTACTCTTCATTTAATATCTTTCACATTGAGCCTTGTGGTCACAGTCCTTTTTTCTCTTTTCTTTCTATCTTTTTTTTCCCCATACAATCCTAAGGGGATACAATTTGTTCCTGGTCACTCCCAACAACAGGTTGTTGGGTAAGAGAGTTGATTCATCTCTGACACCACGTGTGTTCTGTCTGGTTCTGCCTTTGTCTGACGACCAAGAGTTGCCCCTCATTGACTCATCTCTTATTTAAAAACCCCTCAAGTGAAAGAAGAGGGAGAAAAGCAATACAGTCTTCAATCTTGTATCTTCTGCCTGGTCTTAAGGAGGTAGGGAAAGATAATTCAGTATTATTTTGTTGTATGGAGTCCTGGTTTCTGGTGTGTTGACTTATGACCACAACTATACGTGGGACAGCCTGGAACACATCCTGTGTCGTGCCTTTAGCCAAACCTTGCTACAGGTGCCATAGTTTATTGTGGAAATATAGAACTTGGAGGACTTCAACCGTTAGAAAAGGACAGTGCTGAAGGATTACATTAATATCCTCTGCCAGTAACAGATTAAAGTGTTGGGGATACAGATGTGCTGTAACGAGCTCAATAAAACAGAACTACTCTGTGCTGTGTTAATACATTAGAACACTCCTAACTACCACTCTAATGGAACTCGGGCTGTGTGCTGACACGGCTTCTCCCCAGAATGGATGAGTTAATTGTTCCTTCTAATTGTTTTATTTCTGAACTCGAGTTCCTCCCAGACTTGATCATTCTGTCATGACTTTCTCTATTTCCCCAGCCTTTCACACCGACCGTTGTGTGTCCGTGGCAGTCTGGTGGTTGATCTCTGTCTATAATCTCACATCCTTCCAAGCTGATGCTTCTGTTTCTGCTCTGACACTTTGTCCATTTATTTAAACTCTTTTTGCACAACATCTGTCTCCGTTTTCTCCTTCATCTTTTACTCCAGACTATCTAAGAGCTCGTTTGTCACTTGGTTACGTGCCGTGTTTTCATATGCCCCACAGTGATTAGTGGTGCAGGCAAAGGCAGGAGCAGTCAAGCTGTACCTGAGGAAAACATTTGTATTTCTTACTGGCAGTGACCTGTTATTTGGACAGGTCTCCAAACACATGTGGGTTTAATTGCTGTGTGAATTTTGGTTTTGGTGTCAGCTGACACCAGAGGAGCTGATCAGGGTGATGAGGTCACCCAAGATTACAGGTTAGGAGCTGATGAAATAGGGGGTCCGTGGCCATGCACACAGGCTCAGGCTGTGAGCTCTGCACATTCCACCCCTTCTCCTTGCCTGGAGCCCCACTGTAGTGTGAGGTTTGTCCACAGGGAAATCTGTGGTGCAGGTGCAGTGTGGTGCAGGTTCTTCCTGGAGCAGTTGCAATGACTGAACCGGTGAATAATGGCTTTTAAATGCTTTTGGCATCCATATAATCTTGAACCCTGGGGAAAAGAGATGGGGATTGTGACAAGTCTCTCTAGCCTCTGTGGGATGATCTTTTTAAAATGTATATTTTCATTATCTCCCTTTTCTCTGAGGGCTTCCAGGAACTGGTTTGAAGGACAGTGCACCAATTTAAGCATCTAAATAGTGCTGTGTGACAGTTAACTAAAAGTTGGCTGTAAATGTTAAGTAGAACACAGAGGGAATTCGGTGAACTGTGTTCAGCTCTCATTGAGGCACCTGTGTAATATTTTCAGTCTAACGTTTGCAAAGTCCATGTGGTGCTTATCACTCTGCCACGTCCATTCAGGCTCCTCTGGACATGAATTTCCAGCTTTTTTTAGTGCTTAAAAATTTTCTTCAATATCAGGCTGCTCTGCTGATGTAATGCTGATACTTTTAGGTGAAATACTCATCTTCTGCTAGTAATCTGAAAGTGTAAAAGAAATACAGCTAAACTATGGCAAAGACAGCTGCAACAGTGCATCATGCTGACATAGATGAATGCAAAACTCTATTTCTTGCTTCTCTTGTCTTGCACACAGCACATCCTACACTGGTTTCCACTATAACATTTCACGTTGTCAAGTCCTCCCGAGATCTCACAGACCCTTCAAATAGGAGAGGGAAACATTCTTTACTGGCATTTATATTTTACATGGAGAATATGCCTTGAAAATCTCTACACTTTAATTTTACAATTTTAATACGTGTCGGAGACCTCATCCATGAAGGGTATTATGTGGCTTTCAAAAGGGTGAAGGACCCATAACTCACAAGACCCCCAGCTATGAATGAATTATGAAGGACTTTCTCATGAGTGAAAGAAATGTAATCATTCTCCAGGGATGAAATATTTTATTAACTCCACGGATATTCATTTTAGTCTATTTAAAAAAACAACAAAAAATAATATCTATTTAAATCCTAAGGGGAAAGGGTGAAAAAATATGTCAGTCATCAAAACATCTCTCGCTCCCTTTGTTTAATGTTCACTTTCCTGAACACCTGGATGGAGATTAACTGTGTTTCTCTGCTGAACTGCCAAAAGCCTGTTGAGATGGACCACTGAGTGACATGGAACAGAGGGGTTTAAAAACAGTTATTTGTATCTTTTACCAGGCACAAAAAGATGATGGTGACAGTGGGCTCTCTGAGATGGATTAGAAACTAGTTATGCTGGTCTAGCTAAATTTTGAACCACTGATACACTTAGAATTGGTTTGGCTTTATCTTGATTTGATTGTGGGTTTGTTTGTTACAATAACAGAGGGGCGTTCAACTACCTGTAGACCCAAACTCCCCACACTGAAGATTTTAAATGGTAATTTTGAATGTCATTCTACAGATGGGGAACGTAAAGAAAACTTGATTGACAGGTGGATTGGAGTCAGAGCCAGAAATAGATCCCAGCTCTCAGGTACCTTTATCCAGGACATCACCCACCAGACCACACTTTCAGACCTTAAAACTGAACTTGATCCTTGCAGATATTAAGTATTTTACATAATGTAAAAAATGTTTGAGCTTTGTTGATGTTGGTAGAAGTTGTCTTTGCTCAATAGTGGATGGAGCTGATCTTTACCTGAAGTCAAAAGAGAAAGAAATGTTAAAATTAAAAAAACAAAAAAGTGAATGTGGAAAAGAGTGATTCATGAAGGCCATGAATTTCATAATGAGTCTCAGCAAGGATCTTCAGGTTTACAAGACTTCTGCTGTTCCCCAGAACATCCTCAATCCCAAGGTGTTGAGCAGTTTTGAGAATCAGGCCCTTCAACGTGTATCTACAAGGCAGGAGTAGTTTCCCAGTACTAAACAATTTAATCTCCTCTGCATGGTGACATCTCCTTTGGGGCTGACACCCATGCTGTTGGAAAAAAAATTCATCCTATTCTGGTTTATCCAGCACTGTAATTACACAGGGTGGGTGTAAACCTCTCGTGCACCTCAATAGCACTGATTTACATCTGATTTGTGGTAATGAACAAACACAGCGGAGCAGCGGAGGGAACAGCCCTCAGCTTTGCAGTCATCAAGTTGACATTGCACAGTGCCCACACTTTTGTCCTCCTTGTCAACCAACCTGTTGTTGAATGATGAGTCACAGAATTCCCAGAAAAGGCAACCAGCGTCTCTAAACCATCCCTTTATTCTCAGTCCACCTAAGCCTGCGCTGCAGACATAATTTACAACATTTTGTGCAATCTGAGCGGATTAGGAAGAGGAATCTCCATAATTATATAGGCTTGCTGTAATTTAAATATTTACCAACGTTAAACACCAAAGGGGCTGTGCAAATGATCCAGGGGATTGAGGTTGTTCTAAGCTAATATCTGTTGCACGATATTATGCAAATTGCATAAACTTTATTTTGTTGCTTCTGCTCTGAGCTGTGTATCCCAAGGCAGCGATTCACTAACTTGAAACAGATAAAGTTTTAATAATAAATAGTGATGATGAATAAGTTAGAAAGTTTGTGCAGTGCTAATGCACTTGTTGGCCCCAGGGTAGTTTATTAGGTAAACAAGTAACATTTTATAAGTTGCCTGCACAGAAGTGGCTTTTGTTTTCCAGGAAACGTTTTGTGTGACGAATTCCTTTGAAACATTAGGTGTTAACGAACACATTGTGTTCACTTCCAATTTGCCACCACTTTCCTGAGATTTAAGATTCAAGCACCAAAATTCTACATTTGTTTGGCTTTATGGACATGACAGTAACATGAGAAATTCAACTTCACTGTGGGATGAGGGACATGCAGTTTTCCTAAGCCAAGGGATAGAGTTGTAGCTGTTTCCATGGGTAGTCAGGGCATTTTCAGGATTTAGGATCTTAGAGACAGGAAAACTTGGATAAACCAGTCCAAGGAACACAGGAATCCCATTGTGCCCGTGTTGTACTTCTGGCTACTTGACAGTATTGACCTGGGATAGATCAACTGAAAGTATTTGTATATTTGGGAAAGAATTCCTGCTAAACCAAAAGGGAACGAAGCATAAACAGGCTCGTTTAACCAGCACATTGCAACGAAAAACCAGCCAAATCCATTAATGATTCTTCCCACTCCATGAAGTGCATTCCTGACCCATATAGGGCTCTCTTTTCCTAAAGTGCATTTTGAGCATCTGCACTGGAGTTCTGCTCAAAATCCCCCTGATGATACATCAGCTCTTAATAAACTCAAATCACCGTAATTTAGATCTTTGCTGATTTTTTTTTAATGTAAATAACAAAACAATTTCCTATCCTTTCCGGGCAAGAACAGATGGTGCACTGGTGAGAAGGGTCTCTCGTTACATTTCCTTGGATTTTGCAGTGCTGGGCTCTGCTCTGTGTAGTTATTGCTGGGCTGTTGGGAATCAACCACGGCAACATTTATGACACGAGACATGGCTGCAAGATTTTTAGGAAGAGCCTGTTTCTCTCTGTGTTTGCTGCCTCGGTTGACAGCATCCATCACAAATCCCTTTGTTTCTCCCACGCCATGGATCTGAATCCCTGCAGAATTGTCAGGAATTTAAAGTCTACAAAATGAATCAGAAAAACAAACAGGTTTAATGGGTAGAATTTTGCACCGCAGGAGACAAGTTTCCCATCTCTGCCCCTGCCAGTTTCTTACCACTAGTTAAGTCACTCGAGTGCTGGTGGGTTCAAATAATTGGGGGTATTTTTTAAGAAATTTGCGGCAGAAATCACATTTTAATTTTACAGAAAATACTTCAAGACTCATAGATGAGAAGCAGCATAAAAAAACCCCTTCTTTTGGCTGTACATCAGCACACCTATGCTCAAATTTATCGCAGAATAAAGTATAAAGATATGCAAAAAACAAAGAAAAAACACAGATTAAGGTTTTAACGCAGAGAAGTTTCAGTTTCATAGCGTTTGGGAATAGTTTTGAGAACAGTGAAAAGGACAGAGGAGATTTTAACTTGTTCTCTGCTCTCTATTGCCCCAAATTAATTTGATCATTGAGATATTTGCTTCATGGATGGATGGATCCCATATGCAGCCTGACCTCCAACTACGGGAAACCTCTTTTCTCACACCCCTGTTCTGCACTGAGGTCGAATTCCTGGAGTTCAGATTCTTGCTGTGCACAGGGAGTGATACTTTGCCTTAAAATTTAGCCATGAGATCCCTACGGAAGTAAGAGCAGAAACTGGGCTTTGAACTATTTATTCTATTTTTTTTTTTTTTTTAGAAAAAAACTTTAGCAGTTGAGGAACTTCCTGTGAGGACTTCTAGAATCTCACTCCAGTGCTGGTCAAGCGCCTTTCTGCTGTTTGAATTTTCCACATTAGTGGTTGTTGCTATGATACATCAAACCCACTGGTAGCAGCACGAACACGATTCATTTCATGGGCAGCAGATCCCGTGGCAAAGACTTATCGGAGCGGGAAATTAGAAAGATGCTGTTCCTGCAAGCCATTAACATGAGAATGCACGTAAATACAATTTAAAATAATTTACCCTTTGAGGAAAATAGAAACATTTCTGCCAGAGAAAAGCAGAAACCGTCTCTCACCGTACTTGAGCGTTAAAAAATTCCTTTTGAAAAGGTTACACACCCAAATTGTTTTAGTTCAGGCCTTCCGGAAGCTCAGAATCTGCTCTGATGAAAACCAAAACTAATTATGCACTTCCCCCTCCATTCTTTCAGCTTTAATCTCTCTTGGTAAAAGACATATCACTTTCATTCATTCATCTTCCCCATCCCATCCCAAACACATTAAAATACCCAATTAAATTCCTTTATTTCTAGAGTGAAAGGTCCGTTAGTTTGCAAATTTCTGCAGAACAGCTGAGCACACTAACTTTTGTTTTGACAGTTGAGAAAAAGATGTTCTTCAGGAGATGATGAACCAGATCCTCAAAATAATGTGTCAAAATAATAGTTTGGCATAAGATGAAAAGGGATGGAGGGGATGGCTGTTAAAGGGGGAGAAACAGCATTTTTAATTAAATTAAAAGGGAATTTAAAAGGTTAAACAGAAACTGAATAATGAGTTTGTAGCAGAACTAGCACGAGATTACTCAAGGGGTGGCCATCCATAGCATCTGAATGGATGCTGTCTGAGCTAAATCTTCACCTCAGAACTGCTCCAGTTTACAAAAGTCCTGGCAGAACTGGTCCCACTGGTTAATTTGTGGTTCGTGACCTCGATCCTCTTGTTAGGTCCCCATTAACACGGTGTAGATTGAATTCATCCAGCATTGCACTTCTAGAAAACACTTTATTTGGTACCATCCAGCAAGGAGCTGACTCATTCCTGAGTTAAACCATAATTCTCATGGTTTAGGAAGGCTATAATTTACCAAAAATGACATAATTAGATAAAGTAAACGTGTGTGCATGTTTATATAGGCTTCCATGGCCATGACCAGTGTGCTGTGGGACACAGGAGGAGGATGACAAAAAACTGCAGAGTTCTTTTTGATAACATCCCTATTAATTCCATTTCCTTCCTGCAAACAAGAAAGCCTTTATATACATATATATATAATATCTCGACCTCAATAGTAGGAGCTTGTTTAGACACATTATCTGAGTGTTGGTTTGTACAGAGCTGCTGAATCCCACCAGGAGAAAAGGGACTTTACAACCCTCTTCAGAGGATTCACTCAGAACTCCAGATTTGGGATTAGAACTCACATTGTTCCCACTAGTGAGATGCACTCTCGGAATAGCTGATAACAGGAGTTAGTGCTGTATGAGCTGTGGTACATAAATTGAATAAATCCCTTACATAATTGCTCCTTTCTTTCAAACCAAACAAAACATGTACAACCCCCCACACCCTGATGGGAGCCTCAAGGCTCTGTTCTAACAGCTTGCCTGGAATTTGCATTTAGTAGGAACCAGCTATGACAGTTTTTGCATTTGGAAATACCACCAGACAAGTGCACTGGATAAAAGATCCAAGAGGAGTTAGCACATCTTGCCAGGGATGCTGCAATAAAACCTGCAGTGTGGCACTGCCCTACATGCAGCAGCAGAATTTAAAGCCATTTTATCAGGTATTCTCAAGGTACATGCTTGACTTGCTGGCCAAATCCTTGTTTCCCAGAGTTTGTACATGTAATGCAAAGGAGCAGGTCAGACTGAGTAACTGATCACCACATTTCAGGGCATGAAACTGCTGTCGATCTGCTTTACAGTCTCCATAAATTTAATTATAACAGCTACTTTAATAGAGCCCCCGCTGCAGAAAAAGGTGTTCTGCAATTTTTCACTGGACCATCTCATAAAATACACTGGCCTCTGCAAACACGCCCCTACACTCATGAAAGGAGAAATTCGTAAGGCAATCTTTTGAAAGAGAACCTGCTGAACTTGTGCGTGGAAAGATTGAAGAGCAAGAAATAATTTATATTTGGTAACGGTACATTGGTCTCGGCATATGCTGGATAACATATTGGTCATGTATCTTTTACGAGTGTTTCATTGCAGTGTCTTATCCTCAATTATTCTGTTTCTTAAAAAGGACCTTTTTCTTTTTTTTTTTCCCCATTGGGAGGTACATGTGAATTATTCCTCTCTCAGTATTCATCCCTTGCATGAAAACAACGTTCTGGTGCTTCTGAGTGCTCTCGTGATGGCTCCAGAAAAGCCCAGAAGGTCCTGACAGTTGCATTTGCCACCAACAGACCATTCCATGAGTAGGTTAAGATGAAAACCAGTTCATTACAAAATTCATGGCGAAGACAACATCCTTTCCTGCTCAGTAAGTGCGAGCATATGTCTGAGGTGGAAACTGCAGCCCACGGCCCAGCCCTGCCGAAATCTGGGCAGCATTTGAACCACCCCCCCTGCCTCCTCCTGGGCTGCCTGTAAATAAATCATCACAGAATTAAGCTTCAAACAATCCGACTTTAGAGAAGGGAAAATAAAAGCAGTGCAATGCTGACACACAAACATTACAAAAGGCTCTTGGCTCGCCTCGGATGCAGCTTTTTTTGCTATTAAACCAAAATAACTCAAAAAAGATTGTTAGTGGAGCACTGGTCCCTGGTGGCCACACAAGGCTTTTAGGGTTCACTGAATAATTGATTTTTTTTTTGTTTTGTTTTGTTGTGGGTTTTTTTTTTTTGTTCAGCTACCAAACTGAAGGGAAAATAAATTCTGCTTAAATTGAGCCTAAATAAAACTTTTCTTGTTGTTGTTAACATGGAATAGTGGGGGAGGTGGGGAAGTTTTATTTCCACCCGTGAGTGTTTGTTCAAAACCACTTGGGTCCAGATTTTGAGGGCTTTAGTCTGTGCTCCGCCTCCAGAGCTGAGCATTGGACAGGACGCTGACAAGGGGACAAAAAGGGGGATAAATACCATGTGAAGAGGATGTCAGAATGGTAAGATCTGTGGGTCTGAGGTGAAGGGGAGCAGGTGGCCTGTGAGACTGCACAGGGGTTCAGACTGAGCTGCACAGAGGAGCAGCTCTGCAGTTAATATTTTACTGTTATCTTCTGTACTTTGTCATTTTTTTTTGTCTTTTGAATGGCATGAGTTACCTCCAAAGAGGCTGCTTTGTGTTTGGATGTGGCAGCTGTTTGTTATCTGTATCACCTTTCTAAAGCTGCTGCACTGATCCTGGGCCTGGGCTGATCCCAGGTCTAACACACCAGCCCCTCCACTCTTGTGGTCACCAAAAGTGATGCGTTTTTTTGTGCACTCAGAGCTATAGGCACTTATGACAACCTGAAAACATCAATGCAACATTGGTGTGGAAAAGAGGACTGCAATCAAGTAATTGATCAATTTTCAATATAATTTTGAAGCCAGTTCTGAATAGACTTTACTCAGTTCATTATCTCAGGTAGAAGCTGTGACAAGAATATCAAATAGGGTTAGATATGATTGATTTCTGAAAGCTGCTCTATAAACACACCAGGTAACCCATCACAATGGCAAACTGATATCTAGGGGTGTCTAAAGAGCAGCAATGATGGCATTAGCAGGATATCCCCATTACTGCAATTGCCTCATGATATAAAATTTGCTCCCAAACAGTTTCTTTCAAGCAGGTGATCAGAAATCTGTAGCCTTTGGTGTAGCTTGTGAGAATGGCAATAACCATAATCAGGTCTATCAGAGGACTGCATGGCCACAAGGCCATATTGTCATTTTGATGGTACTGGAACAAAGCAGAAGTCAAGACAGAAAGGTCAGCAGAGGGAAGTTAAAGGAGCACTGGTCTGGGGCCAGCACAGGGAGGCTCTGATTGATCAGAACCACGTTTCAGCTTCTACCTGCAAGGCTCTTCTTCCCCAGAAGAGAGAAAACCTCTTTATCCTTCAAAGTGTTGCTCTTCTGAAAAAGTGGCTCTGTAGAGGAAACTCTGCCTTCTTGTTTGAGGAGTTCTGAACTTAGCTGAAAGGCAAAACATCCATGTCCTTCCTTTTTAATACCAGGTTTAAGAGAATATTAGATGGAAAAATGCACATTTTTGAGCCAGAAAACAGAGCAAGCCAGATTATCGAGCTGGCCTGGTTTGATCTGAGTCATAAAAATGACAGTTGAGAATGACTTGCTGTTCACTCCCTTGCAGTGTTTACCTAATAATATTTGCATGGTTAGGGATTTATGAATTAATATCAAGCCTATTATGGGATTTTACAGTACAGTCCTCCCCTCCTCTCCCTCTCCCTACCTCCCACTGTCGACTCTTGCAGTCCTGATGACTTCCAAGAAACTCCTTCTCCCTCCAGATCAAACGAAGTTTCCCAGTATTGTTCCCAAACTTCGGGAACATCCCAATGTGTGCATGGATGATTTATATCACAGCTTTGTGGGCATTATCTGCACGTTCCTCTGCACTTGATAATCTGCACATTTACTGCCTGCTGGGAAACGCTGCCAGTGTTTTTCACCTTTTATAGGAGCATCTCAGGAATGTGGCAGGGCAGAACGTTCCAACCACAACCCAAAAAGGCTCCTTCCAGGCCGTGAGAATCCAACACTATAAACTCCTTTTAGGGTCGTGTCCAAGCTGGTGTTTTACACACAGATAAACCTTTCCCTAGGGCTGTGTTAAAGGAGGATCTTCATGTGGCCAAGCAGTAAGTCACAGAGATCACCTACATGAATATTGCATGTTGTGGCTTTTAATTAACACTGGGCAATACTGAAAGATCCTCTGCTGTTTCCCACCATCATGTTCTTCCTTCCATCCCCACCCTCACCTCCCTCTTCTGTATAGAGTAAATAAGGAAAAACTCAGCAGTTACTTTCACCTTTGTGCTTTTTTGGCTTAATCCAGATCTCTTACACAAAGGAAAGGTCTTTTTTTAAAAGTTATATATAAAACAACCGCTTTTTTTTCTCTTACAGGATTTCACTTGAGAAAGTGAATTAGAATTTAGTTACATTTAGTTACAGGAAAGCAAAAAAAAAAAAAAAAACAACTGGAGGGAAAGATTTATCTGAGAATGAAAATAGAAGCTGAAAATTTAGACCAAAGTCCAACTTTTTAAACTGTTTTCCTTTTTTTCCCTACCTGGTTCAAAGTAAATATTTCAGTATTCATGTGGCTGCCAAAGAAAAGCAAATTTCAGGGGAGAGTGGAGGGAAGAGGGAGGAAAAATCAGCCTACAAACTCCTTGGACAGAGGCGGTTTCTCCACACTCACACAACAGGCAGTGTGGTCATGTTGGGGCTCACTGAAATGGCCCAGCCCAGCACAGATTGTTAAACAATATTTGCCTCAAAATTTTTTCCCCACGTAGGAATCTCTTTCCATTTCCTTGAAACCCAAATTTTCCTTCGCACTTCTCAGGCTGTAACATCCACAGTAGGAGCTGAGCAGCAGTCCTAATTTCTGAATTTACTCTTCATTCAGCTGGTACAAAGCTTTGCATGGTGGCCTTTCCATGTCATAAATATTAAATGTTAATGTGTAAGCTCCATCTGGAAGGCTCTTCGTTCTCAGACTCTCAGTTCTGTTTCCTCACATGACAACCAATACCAGAGATCATTAAATTAGAAAGTTTTTATTTAGGAACACTGAGAATGAGACCTAGAGTAGGAGCAATACGCAAAAAATGAAGGAGTAATGTTTTATTGACCACTTTTTCTTTATTGCTGCTTATCTATGAAGAAACGAGAAGGTAAAATCACAGTAAAACGATCACCATGCCAAGTTTGCTGCTGTCACAGAATTTACTTTACTTTTTTTCTGCGTGCTTAAAGTATAATAAGGAAAAGTTGAACATAAAACATTTCCTATGAGCTTTGGAAATGAGTGGAAATCTAAATTAGACTAGTGGCAAAAAAACAAAAAAGGACATTTCTCAGGTCACAAAGGCTGAGATTTGACTATATTCTGAATATCAACCATATATATATATATATATATAATATTTATATATCAACCAATAATATTTTTTTTGNTGGAAATGAGTGGAAATCTATATTAGACTAGTGGCAAAAAAACAAAAAAGGACATTTCTCAGGTCACAAAGGCTGAGATTTGACTATATTCTGAATATCAAGCATATATATATATATAATATTTATATATCAACCAATAATATTTTTTTTGTTGTTTTGGGACAGGACTTGAGAGAAAATAAAGCAATATTGTTTCCTCATATATATTGTTTTCCTCTTATAATAGACTATTATATCTATGACTAGAGGATTTCTCCAAGCTGTCTTTCAAAATCTTTGAATGTAAGTTATACACAAGCCTATAAACAATCCTTTTGATGAAAAAGGGGCTAAATGCAGGCACATGATGGCTGTGGTAACTGTTCCGTTGTGGCATCTAATCCTACCATCAACTGCCTTTTTAATCCATGTATTTCTCATCTATTATTGCGTTTAAAAGCAGAATCGATGCTTCCCCCCCCCCCATTGTTTCAAGTCCTTCTCTTTACATGCACAGAAATAAAAGCAAACAGGAAGCGTGTCCTGCTGGTTTTCCAGAGGACAGCTGAGGAATGGTTCCTGCTGGTTTTCCAGAGGACAGCTGAGGAATGGTTCCCGCTGATTTTCCCTGTAATTCCCTGGCCCAGCTGTTGCCTTTAACGCGCATCACGATTCCATTCAACGTGACACAGAAGTGCTGCAGAGCACCGTGCACCCATCAGGCTGCTGTTTACCTGAAGGCCTGTGAATAGATTTTGTCAAGATCAAAAGTGATTACTTTGTAAAGTTCATTTCCCACCCTGCATCATCTCTTTTTCTGCTGAATAAATACTGCAGGAGGATGAAATACGGATGGGCTGCTTGTATCCATCACTTTTAAATATTAGTGCTCAGCTCGTACAGCTCTTTGTTGTGTAAAAATCATTTGGATACATTATTCCAAGTTGAATATCAGAGTATTTCAGATTAAGAACTAAAGGAAGACTCTTTTTGTCATCTTGTGTTGAATAAAGCAAAGGGAAGGGACTAATATATCTTCCTTCTAAATGGCTACATCTTGTAAACGGTTTTGCTAACAAATATTATTAAAGTGCATATCTGATTCAGCTCTATTATGCTTTATTAAAGTAAATATACTAAATTACCTACAGGATAAATAATAACCCATTCAAGGAATAGACATTTTAAAATTACATTCATCTTCCATTTAAAGACTGCTTGGCAAAGCAGTTTTCCTCCAAATTTTTGGGGGTGATTTCATTCTCAAAGGCCCTTGAAGACACCACTGAGCAGTCTCCAGTGGAGTTTTCTTTGTGCCATGCTATGGCTAAATAAATAGAGAAGATTGGGAAAGTTTAACTCCAGCCACTTTTTTCCATCTTTTTGAAGTTTAGGTCGAGTGGAAAAGTATCTCAAGAGGAGTCACAACATGATCAGCAGTCACATGGTAGAAAAATTTCCTCACAAAACACTGAAAGGTGCTTCAACTTCACTGTGCTGTTGTTTTGTCTCCTCTAACTACTCTTGTTCTATTAAGTTTGGAGATGTTTTGCTCTCTTCCTGGAGTAGTATTCCTATGTATTTGTAAAAGAAAGGTGACAGATCTGCTTTATTTTTTTCCTGTGCAGAATTCCAGCACGGTGTTCCATTTTTTTTTCCACCTTAGCTGAGATCTAGATGAACCTACCATGGCAAAACTGATCCTACAGTGTTTGTAACAGGTTGTCCTTTTTTCCTTCCCTCCAAGTTAGACACTGGTGTCGCAGGTACAAATAAAAACGTCTCTGATTGAGGGCCAGGGGGATATTTTATGTATGAACTTGCTTCATAAACAGTTTCAGAGAGACCTTCAAAAACCCCAGATCAGGGAGGATTTTGCACATGTTCTCTCTTGTAACAAAAGGTTCGTCCAGAGCATTTGTTAACCTGGGTTGGTGTGACAAATTCCAAGTGTTTGAAAGTCTCTCAGGACAGTTCTTTAAAGTGTGTTTTGCTCTCATTTTCATTAAAGAACAAGGCTGGTGTTTGAAGATGAATCCCCAGCTGGAAAGTTGATTTTAGTTTTAAATGGAGAATTGACAGATTTTCTTCAATAAGGTTTTGGCTGCAATCCATCCTTGTCTATCAACCTTTCCAGAACTCCAGTTGCCTCATCTCTGATCCCTTTCTTCTTGAAGACCAGGGTTTTAAATGAAATAAATAATATGTGACATTCAGGAAAAGGCAGACTAGTGTAAATTCTGCAGCAAAGGGGGAGAATTTTTTAACTGGAGAGTGAAGAGTGCTGAGGAATGGTCTGTCAGAGCACTCTGTGCTTACAGGATCTAAACATCGTTAGGGAAATTTGAAACCTTGCCATGTTACATATCCATATCCAGAAATACAATTTTGTTTGCACAAGCATTAACTAGCAACTTTGGGAATGCTTTCAACAAGGCCAAGGATTGACTGGAACACTGAATTTATCCCTTCCCATCAAGTGCTCTGTCTGGGGAAAGAAAACACGATATACACAATTTTTACCGAGTAGGATGGGAGCCCAAAAAATTGTAGCCTTCAGTGAACCTCCAGCTGGATCTAGTGGGTTGTGGTGGGACTTTCCAAGGGAATAGACTGTGGGCAACAAACTTCCCAGTTCCTAGGAATTCAGCTCTGAGTGCCTTAGTCAGCCATTTCTTGCAACTGAAGGTGTGGACACAACCATGCCAGGAAAATTTGAGTCTTTGTTCAGCAAATTCTTTGTCCTCCACTGCCTTTGTCTCTCAGGTGCAGTGAGCCCTTCTACAGAGATTGGGAGAACACAGAGCTAAAATTGCCAACTCCCTACAACTGCTTCCCTTGTTGTTAAACAACCCTGGAGCTTCTTGGATCTGCAGTTCTGGCTGAACCTCATCCAGAGAGTTCCTTGTCTCAGCTGCCTCCTCACTGTACATTCATCCATCACCTCTTTTGTTTTCTGCTGACATATTCATCTGTCCAGCCTGAAGTGAAATGGTTTGTCTTTAGTCATTACATGAATTCTTGTGGCAATAACATTCAGGGGAGGCTTTTACTGGGAAATAAAATGCAGGCTAAAATGTCACAGAACTTTATTAGACAATCTAAACTTAATTGCAGATGAGTTGATGCACTCATAAAAGATGATGCAATGTTTCTATTAACTCCAACATATGGTAACTATTCATGGGAGGACAGCAAATAGAGATATCACTAAATGTTACTCTAAAATGATCAAATTAGGAAGATGGTTTTGTGTTTTTTTTAAACAGTAACTTCTAATGTGTTAATTACTAGTGAGAGTTCACCTAACATCAGAAGTATTCAGAGGACATTGCTTATATAAAACTATGATAGGAATTTGATTATTCCTGTGAAGGCATCCAGTTATTTAGAGTATTTCCCCATGCTCTGAGATGGAAATAGGCAAAGAGCTCTGTTTCCCTGAAGAGCTGCAGGTCTTGAACACCTTTCCCTCCTTTCACTGAGGTTCATATGAGGTTTACTTAATTAATTAATTCTGCAGTGAATGACACTTGCCGGTAGAAGATATTGCAGATTACATAGTTTAATTATTTGTGCCATTATCTTCAGAAATTCTAGTGATAAGCTCTAACAATGAAATGAACTGTTTTAATTACAGTGCAAACTTTATTCCACCTCTTTCTCATCCTGACAAGCTCTGCACCATCCCACTTTGCCTTGATGAACAGTTTAAATGTGCCTTGGTGATGGGTTCACTTAAAAGCTGCTCTGAGTTAATCACACGCTGCTGAGACCATTGCACACAGACAAGTCCTGTGCTGGCAATTCTAACCAAGCACACTTACATTTTCTGTTTGCCTCAGCTTTATTGACTGGATAAAGAGTGAGAACTAAAGCTCCAAAGGCTGCAATCACTAGATGGTTAAGTAATTTCAGGTTTTTTCTTCTCAGATGGTTTCCAAAGACATTTGAAGTCTATAAAGACTTGGCTAAATTACAGTTGTTCTACAGCAAGTGTACTGTGTAAGGGAGGGCTGGAAGGGATCCAGGGAGCTTGTCTTCACACCAAAGCTCCTCTAGAGGAGATGAAATCATGCTGGAAGGGCAGTGTGCCCTGGAGGATCAGACACCCTGGTGTGAGTTCATACCTGACTCTGTGATTAGTTTGACACTGCATAATATTTACAGGGCCACCTCTTTAGGAGTTCTGATTAAAGCTCCCAAATTATATCATAGATTTATTCAGCAGAGCTGAATATCCGCACTCTGAACAGGTTGTGACCATGACACACTTGCAGTTGTCTCTTTGCTTATCCAAGTAGCCAAAGGACACCTTTAAAAGGTTTAATAGAGCACACCAGTAATGTCACTATGGAAACATAATGTTTTAGAAACTGCTGCTTTAGCAAAGCACCACCTTCCCTCACACAGAGTCAGGATTTACAAGCCTTGGCTGGAAACTCCCTGTAGTGTCAGTGGAAAGTGTAGGATTCGGGACTGCCACAACCTTACAGAGAAGGACGAGCTCCAGAAACAAGATATCAATGAAAAATGGTACCAAAGAGTGTTGTTTCTACTGAATTATCAAATTGGTTAAAATTTTAAAAAGGAAAAAAAAAAAAAGGTAGGTTGCTAATGGTATGGGGGGGTGATACAAACCAACCAGTTCAAAGGGGAAAAAAATGGGAGTTTATGGATGGTGCAGGAGGAATATCTTGAGTACTTATGCTGAGAAGGAGGATTGGAATCCCTCAGGCAGATGGTCAGCACAGAGGACAAAGGGCCTGCAGCAGTTGCTACCTGAAAGATTTATGCCTCTTGCTCCACAGGTTGTCACACTGCCTGCCAGGGGCCAAAAATCCAATATCCACTTCCAAAGCACGTTTGTGTTGCCCCATGTTTGTTCTATTAACACTACTTATCATGTTAGGTAGATCCATGTTTCTGTCATACTTCTCAATGTTGTGTCTGGAAAGTTTTTGTAGCTCCTGAAAAGCACTTCCCGGATTGCTTTTTTTTTTAATTAGTACAAATAAAACCCCTGGGTAATCTGTGTCTCTGTGAGAGAGATGAGAATTTTGTAGCGAGTTTTCAATAGGATTATCTCTGAACATAAACCAATGCCTTCTGTGTAATGTGTGATCAAATCTGATGGGATCTGGAATATAAAGCTTGTAGATTCTACTTCTATTCAGACATTCTACTGGTATTCACAGGTGTTAGGGATGGTTGAGGCTGTTCCTCGTGCTGTGCTCTTTTCCTCTGAGTGATGCCACGTGCTGCCTCCTCAAAGCACTTTGTGCACAGGTTCTGAGGAGCAGCTCAGCTGCACTGGAATGAGTCAGGCCAGGTCTGGTCCACTCTATGCTCAGGTGAGGGGCTGGGAAGTTGAGCTTAGTTAGACTATGGTTCATAACCCACTTCAGGTCAATCAGTGTAAGTCAAAAACACTCGGGCTTAGGCGTGTTGTGTTGGTTGGGAACCAAATAAGGAGCTTTAGGTGTTACAATTCCAGTTAACTTGGCATTGGAGACAACCTCCAGGCAGGACCCCTCTACGTTAAGCTCAGCAACAGCAAGGAAAGCCACTTGAGACTGATTTATATGGATAACAAGCAATTTTCCTTGTGGTGCAGCTGCATCTCTTCCAAGCAGTTGTTGTTTCTTATCTTACGTGCTCCTGGTGCGTGGAACTGTGCATCACCCTCCCTCAGAGCACATCAGGTTATGTTGTTGCCCCAAATTCTCAAACAAGTACCTGCGAACGTCTTGCTTGAAACAGGGAGTTCAGCTGTTCAGAAAAGAAGCAGCAACACAAATACAACTTGGTGACAAGTGATTAAAATCAGTGAAGCAGAGGAAAGGGAAAAAAAAAAAAATCAAGCTGTTACTTATTAATTTAAAGTGACTTCAAAAAGCAGTTGCTAAACCTCCTGTGATTTTTCTGATACCTGTCCAGGCTACAGGTGGTTGGTAAATGCTTAATAAAGCATCTGCTCAGCAATGCAGTTTCTCATGATTTCAGCTAAAAAAAAATAATAAATTACTGCAATAATTTTAAAAAAGCAACTTATTTTTTTAAATGATGTCCTAATTTTGGCTGGGACAGAGTTGCTTTTCTCCCCGGTAGCTGGTACAGTGCTGTGTTTTGAATTTGGGATGAGAATAATGTTGATAGTGATGGTTTAGTTGTTGCTGAGCAGTGGCCAAGGACTTTATAACCTCTGGTGCTGCCCTGCCGGCGAGGAGGCTGGGGGGCAAAAGAAACTGGGAGGGGACACAAGAGGCTGAGAGGGGACACATCCAGGACAGCTGACCCCAACAGACCAAAGGGATATTCCAGACCACATGGCATCGTGCTGAACATCTAAATAGATGTAAATCTGGCCAGGGGGTGCTGGGAACTGGTCAGTGGGTGCTGAGCAATTGGGTGGTGAGCAATTGCATTGTGCATCACTTCTTTGTATATTATTACTATTATTATTATTATTATTATTATCCCTTTCTTTTCTGTCCGGTTAAACTGTTTCCATCTCAGCCCATCAATTTGACCTTTTTCTCCCCAGTTCTCTCCCCATCCTACTGGGACAGGAGGACAGTAAGTGGCTGTGTGCTGAAAGCTGCCTGTCAGGTTAAACCACTCCAAGTGTCCTGCCAGATATTTCTGTACAGTGATGCCCAACAGCACAGAAACTATAATGGGTGAATTTTCATCATTTTCAACTGTATTAATAATTGATCCATCATTATAGACCTGGGTACTGTGAGTAAACAAATAGAATAATGGATCTGGATCTTCCACTGAGAGACACAGGTCCCACATTGTCTCTGTTTAAAATGCAAAATAGTGCCAGCAGGATGAACACCTCGAAAAGTGTCTCATTAATATTAAAAAAATGTATAATTAGATTTGGCTTATTTATTTCAGGGGAAAAAGTGTTGCTTGTAACAAAAAACCTATATTGCAGGAACATTTTTTGTCAGATGTTGCAATTAGCAAAGCTCCTCAGGTACTTCCCATGTTTGCCTCCTTTCCACTGAGAAAATGGGTAAGCTTTTGGAATCAACAGTTTTCATGTCATTTTTTAAAATAAAGTTTCAAATGAAACAAAATTGTGATTGTGTAACAGAAAATTGCAGAGGAAAGAAATTCTGGAATTTTTTCTCGTTATTAGTGCAAGTCTGCCTCTAAAACAAACCATTTCTGATCCCGCTTTGTATCCAAAGGGTACAACACTCCAGGAGTCTCTACCAGCTGGAGAACTGAGAGTTTACTTTTTCCCCAGGAGAAAGGAAAATGGAACAAATTATGACACAGTCACTGTATTCTCCTTTTCTTCTCAATACAACCATCTACTTGCTGCCCTACACTTCAGACTTGTTTGTATTTTTGCTGCAGGATCTTGGAATTCCTTCCTGGGGGAGGGGTCCCATCCTCAGCTCAAGTTTAAATGTCATTTATAAACGGAAAGGGGATTTCACTGAAATGGTAGTAGGATGGGAGGAGGAGGGAAGTGGTGGTGAAAACAAGAGGAAATAGAGGTTAGGGAGTACCAACCATTACAGCTTTAATCCTATGCCAAGACAGGAAATTTTTGTCTCCATGACTGCTTAAACACTCACCAAGTAGAGATAAATTAAGATGCCGGAGTTAAAGGCAGCAGTGAGAGCCATAATTATTACTATTATTGTCCTACTTCTCAGTCATACCTGAGCCAAACTCACATTCAGCAGAGCAGCGGGAGGCATAACCTGGTGGGGATAAATAAACAGACTTGGAATGAGCACAGGTGCACCTGGGGAGAATCTTCCAGAACTGTTTGTAAATGTTGCTAAGCACTTGTGTGTACCTGCCAAGTGTGCCCACTTTTGTTTAATCCTGTGTGTTCCTAAGATACTTTTATGTCATTAAATTGACATTTCTTTTCTTTGAATTACTGGTAGAACGTAACTCACATGATTGCACTACAGCTGGGCAGAGACTTTGTCACAGTTTCTGCCTAAACATCATTTCCCCCCTCACCTTCTTCCAGAGTAAGCACCAAGAGGGGATTATTTCCCCACATTAGTGAAGTTGTTTAGGGAGTCAGTCCTAATGAAAGGCAGCTAATGCACCTACATGGGGGGTGTGGGGGGGTTGATATCAATTCATGACCCCCTGAAACTCTGAAGTCCATTGTCCCATTTCAGCAGAGAGTGACAGAGGAAAATGGTTGGGAATACCCCTTGCCGGAAGTTAAGGTGAAGAACTGGGGAAGCATCTTTGTCCCGTCTGTTTTCTTACCCTCGTCCTCAGTGTCCTCTTGTGGCTCCCTATGAGGATCCAGAGCCAGCTGGACTGGAGAGGTTGTGTTGGAGAATCATTTGCAAATGCACTTCTCAGAGTGTGAGCAGAGGTTTGGAGCTTCAGCATCACCCATTTTTGCTGGTCTCTTGATTGTGAATTGGGTATTTTCTAACCAGAGTTAAAATGCAGCCTCAAGCCCCAGTTGAACACGCAGCGCAATGATCAAAGCGCAACAAAGTGTATTTGGAGGTTTCAGGCAAGTGAACATTTAGGAGGAGAAGATGAGTTAGAGCCTTGAGGTCCTGGTGGTTTGTTATGTAGCTCCACCAACATCTTGTACCTTGGCTCCCTCTCCTGTAAAATGAAGCGTCTGTCTTGTCATCTTTTATTAAGGCTTTAGACATCTATGCCATTTTTATTTGCTACTGCTCTTCTACCCTTCACTTCTGTTATCTTTTCTTGTATTTTAAAAGCAGGAACATTAGACCTGTGCCACTGAAATAACTGCAGCTCATGAAGTGTCCTTTACTTGCTGTTGATAACAAGTGAAGCAGGGGATATTTTGATTCTGTTCTGTCTTGATAAGGTGGCTGTGATGGGTGAGTTAATAGAAAATAAGTAGAGCAGATGTAGTAATAAATTACTATCTTGACAGATTTGACATATCTCCACCCATGTACTGAAGATGAGTTGAGAGATGTGTGTATGATTAACGTTGCTTAAATGGGTGGTGTCTGAATTAGCATATTGTGCTGTAGGCACGGGGAGCTTCTATATTTTGTAGCAATACCGAGCAATTAAACTGCACTTTACATCCTCAAAGTACTTGGAACATGAGAGATTATGTTCCATTAAAGACTGGGATACATTTTCCATACCTACGAGACAGAGAAAATGCACGATGCTGACCATGAGCACGGGCGTGTTCGTGGCAGAGGGAGTTGCCAGAAAGACACTGCAGTTCAATATTTTACAACAAGATATTTTTGATGGCAAATGTTGTTACATAAGAGTTGCCTGGTTGAGAACTTGCATGTACTGTAGGAAGAGCTGCTGCTTCTCTCCAGTCTGAGGACTCATTCCTGCAAACATTTAGGTGTGTGGTTGGCTCAGCTTTGAGCAGAGGACTCCTTCCATTTGATTCCCACAAATATGAACACGGATCAGGGAGACAAAGAAACGTGGGCTTTCTTTTTCCTTGATACGTGCACTGAATGTGCCACAGGCAAGTAGCCAGTGTGCCCTAACAGAGACAGAGAGTTTGTTAATACTTTTCCCCTTCATAGCAGGTTTTTTTTGAGGAGCTGTTTGATCTTTTGGGAGTTTTGGTTGTTGGTTGGTTTTTGTGATAAATGAACCAGTGGACAAATCTGGAGTGATTCGAAGTATTTCCTCAGACTCAGCAGCTCTCAGGGCACACAGCGGCACTGCAGGAGCCCAGCTCTTCATTAGGTTTGAGATCAGCTGCCTTTAATCCAGGCCTATTTCTGACACAATTTTAATAGCAGCAGTTACTCTAATAGACGAATGTGTTGCATTCTTTTTTCTTTACCATTGTTTCCTATTTTTTTCTTCAAAGAAACCTTTTTTTTTTTTTTTTTTTTTTTTTTTACAAGAGAGAAACTGAAGTCCTTTGATCTCTACAATGTATGTACTATTTATACCAGAGATGGGGGAACTGCTTTTGTCTAATTATTTTTGACATCCTGCAAATATTTGCAAAATTCTTCATGGGGATTAAAAAGATCCACAGAGTTCAATCTCCCTGTGACAAAGAAACGGTGTTTTCAAAAGGCAAAACAATTGTTTGTTTGTTTTCTCTTAGAGAGATCCCAGACAATTATCTTCCAACATGGCACATTTTATCTGAGATAGCTCATGAGCACATCACATTTTTAGAATATCAGTAAGTTTCCATAAATAGAACTGCACCTTGCAAGATCAAATAAAACACTGATAAAATGGAGTGCATTGGGAAAGCATCAATTCCAGCTTTTTAGAATGTTTGACTCCGGCTTTGTAGAAACTTCTCTGTGAAAGCTCCCCTTTTAATGTTCAGTACCTTTGAGCTTCTGTTAAGTTACTTGTCAGAACAAAGTTTGTGAGGTTTTGTCTTCTGTGTTCCCCTCCACCGGCTTACAGAACACTGATAAATTTACATGTATTTATTTATTATGCAAAATAAGTACAATGTGAGTAACTACTTCCATTTCAAGGCATAGCCAGGGTTACCAACTCTCACTAAGACTGAGACTCCTCATTTTGTTTCTGGGGGTTTTATAGTGTCAAGTGAGTCAAGTGAATATGAGTCAAGTTCTGTGTGAGTCAAGTGAATTTGGAGTTTATCAGTTTCCACTCAAAAAAAAAAAAAATCAATTCTAGTCTTCACAGTTTCAGAATCTTGAGAATATTGTCCATATGGACACAAAATGAGAAGCTGAAGTTTGTTATTTAAAGCTCATTGTTTTTTGCTTCCTCATGGAATATGTAACACTTGGGATAGGTAGACTGGGCAGGAGGTTTGGGGAGCATAGGGAAGGAATCAGATGTGTGCTTCCAGTCAGGAAACACCACCAAAGCCAGACAGAATTGCCTTAAGAATAATTCAACTATTTTGGAGACTTCTGGACACTTTCTTTAGTGAAAATGGCTAATTTCCATTTTCAACTTTGCTTTTTGCTGAATTTCCTGAGTTTTTATGCACTTATACAAGTGTGCACTGACAGATCAGAATAAAACAATAATAATATGCATCTTCCCATTGGTTACCAAAATGGTCCTTTTTAAACTAATGTACAAAATGTGGAAAAACTGAGTCATAAGTGGTTGTGTACTACACAGTAGATATTTTTCTACCTTCTTTAAAATGTTTGTATTTTGTCCATGGAATTGAGCGCAGCACTATAAAACTGAGATACGTCATGTCTTTAATAATACACACATAGACATTATTTCCTTAGTAAATCTCCCTGGTCTCTCAGAGAAGCTGTATTTCTTGGCCGTGACATGAGTCAGACGGCACGAGCTGCGGCAAATCCCGGGCAATCCATTAAGGATGTCACACCGTGTTCCTCATTCCATGTCCTTCCCAAGGTGAACAGAAGTGTCATCAGCAAGTGGTTTGTGAAGGTGTCTGCGAGTGTTGGCAGGTAAATAATTTTTTCAAACCCAAGTTAACAGCCCATGTAATCATGTGCATCAATCTGATTTTGGCGGAGGCAGCTGCGCTGCTTAGGCTGCTCTGGTGAGGAGCCCAAAGTGTGCCAGACAAATGGGAGCACAAGGCTGGCAAAGGAGCACGGGGAGAGCAGCCAGAGGAGCAGCAAGGAGGGGTTCTAAGCCCCAAAACTGGGAGAAATAGAGGGGCTATGCCAGAGCTGTGCGGAAGGAATCAGAGGCCTCACAGGCTTGTAGGCGCCTGTTCTGAAAATGTCAGAAGAGTGATAATGCTCCTTTCAGAGAGGGGAAAATACCCAAGCGAAATATCCAAGAGGCCAACGCTGTGTACAAGAAATCTGTGCAGCTGCAAATACCTTTCACCCTTCTAACATCTGTATCAGCTGGGTCATCTGAGTCTGGAGAGGTGTTTGCTGACATCGTTGGGCAACTAGAGCCTGATCCTGCGGACCATCTCAACTCTTGTCTGTTTGGAAGGGTTCCTTTAGGCCTGACTGACTTTTAACAGTGTCAGTCATTAAGGGAGAATCTTCCCTGATGTTTGCAAAGGGCAGCATAACCCACACAGCAGACCTTGGCAGTTCTGTCACTCTGAGATCTTGTGTCACATCTTTCTAACAAAGACCAGCTTGAAAACACGTCCAACGCTACGACAAGAGGTTCCTCCAGCACCAGGCAGTGCTCAGTGCTATTTGCTGTGATCAGACAGGTCCTAATGGCAGCCCATGGCTGTGGATAACTTCATGAGGTCTTCCAGTGGGTTTTTACAACAAATACTATTTTAAAAAAATATGATTTCATATCTCCTACGGAATGATAAAATACATTGTACTAAGGACCTCTGTACTTGTGTTGACTTTTCACTGCTTTTTCTCCAGCTGAACTGCAGTGCTTCCATCTCCTCTCACAGCCCCTCAGAGCTGCAGCTCCTGTGGCTTTTCCAAGTGAGTGATGGCCCAACACTGTCACTCTAAGGATGTATTACTCACTCAGGGTATTTACATCTTCAGCTGGACTGACAAGAAGATGAAAAGGAGGCTTGGTTGCTTGGCCAGCTTTTGTTTTATAATTTAAAACAGTTTTTGTATTCATGCATTGCTTCCCTGCTGCAGAGTGTCTCTATTTCATCCAGGAGCTGAAAAAAAATCATAGTTCCCAGATCTGTTCCTTTAAACCATTGTGTAATAATCACAAACAGGGCTCTGATAAAGAAGAATTAAAAATCTATTTCTTATTAACCATTTGTGGTTTAAAGCTGTGTATTTCAGTAGCAGGATAAAGCAAGCATATAGAAAATATAAGACAGTTTTGCCACTTTGACTGCAAGCCTTCTAGGTCAAATATTTCACAGGATGGCAGAAGTTAGTAGAAATTTTCACAGGTGTTTCCATTTCCTGCTTGGAAGACAGGTACCTAAAACCAGTCTGGATTTTTTGTGGAAACCCAGTGACTCCAGACAGTGTTTGTAAGATCTCCCACTTGTAAACCATCAAGAGCCTGGAGACCATCGAGGCCATTTTGAAAGGCATTGGTTTAGTTTTCAAGAATCAGCAAAAAAAACCCCACAGTCGGTTTCCTTGGAGACCTTCCTTGTCCGGAAGGACACTCCAAGGGTCTCCTGGTGCCCAGACTCGGGTGAGGGAAACATGGCAAGTGCAAAGCAGAAGTTGGTGTAAATTAAATAACAGAACTTTGCACTCTGTGGTCTGTTGTATCAGCACCTTGCACAGTTTTGCAAATGCTCCCCCAGAAGCCTCCTTTTCTCAGACCGTACAAACACAGGGAGCAGCAGACAGTGCCCAGCAGGTGTCCCAGGAAATCCTGCTCCTGGAGAGATTTCCAAAAGCAATTGCCCTCCTTTACCTTTGATCTTTTCCCCAACTGGAAGCATGTTGTGGTTTGGTTTTGTTTTATTTTTTCTCCTTCTCTTACCATCCCATCCTCAGCCACAAATGAATTCTACAGAATTTCTGCCCTGCATGTTTTTCAGCAGCCATGAGGTATTTGAATTCTGGCAAGGTTGAATATCTTCTTTCATTTATACACCAACTATTTACAGGAATTTTTCATTCTTCAAGTCACATCTCATGGCTCTGCATATTAACACAAGACCTCAAACACCTCATCAACCTGAGTAGCAGAGCTAATTTTAACTTAATCCTCTAAAAATTAGGCAGATATTTGGAATGTAGAAATTCTGTCTCATGAATTAATATGGATGCTGTGCCAGATCATCAGCTGACCAACATTCATATATAGGTCTTGCTAACATAAATATACATCGCTGTGTACTGAAAACCTTCAAGCACTTACATAAAAACATATGTCTCGTGGTATGCTTTGGGTGTGCCATCTGTCCTGCTACCTTGTTAGCAAATACAAAGATGCAATATCTGCTGCAAAAATATTCACCATCTGAAGTGAATAGAGAAATTATGGTGGTAATGTGGAAGGAAAGTTTGTCCACACGGTAGGAAAATCATGTTGGGAGCACAGGGAATGACAACGTTTCTCCTACATCCTTCTCTTCCCACAATGAGGGCGACCTGCCTGTGTCTGTAATGAACTCAGAGAGAGTAACAGGGATTCAGCCCAGCATTGATGTTTGTGTTTAAAATGAGCTGGTGCAGAGGTTTTTAAAGCCTGGTGGGATTATTTTACTTGGTTTCTGTGCATTTGTGTTTGTCATGGCAATGAAGAGACCATTCTTCAGTTGAAACAACTGGATTTAAGAGGTACCTTTTCGGCTGCTTTTAAGCATCTGCTGTAATTGCCAGAGGGATCTGAATTGTGTCTTCCCAAGAGGAAGGTGAAATGGAGTCCATGCTGGGATAAAGAAAGAAATAAGTGGTCCATCCAAAGGTTTTCTAGTAAGAACTGAGGCATGGTATGAAAAATGTGACGGCACCCAGGATGGAAAGGAAGGTAACGTTCCAGATGACAGGGCACGCAAATAAGTCTCTCATGCTTGTAGACACCACAGTAATTCTCATTTTTTAATCCAAAAAGAATAGTCACTCCCATCATTTCCTTCCGCAGCAAAGAGCTGACTTGATAACACGACCTTGTGCTACCGCTCAGGGTCACGAATTCACACAGGCATGTCCTTGCTCTCTTGCTGAGCCCTCATGCCTTGCCCTTTCCCCACAGCAGGGAGGCCAGGTCGCTTTACAAGTCCCTTCCCTTTCCTGGAGCTGCCCAGGAGCCATGGTCTGCTGCTCCTGTTCCACCCAATTAGTGCCTCTCGGTGCAGCATCTCCTGTCACTCACTGCCGTGCCAGTGGTGATGCTCCCAGCAATGCCAGTTCAACAAAGGGGAGACAAA
Source organism: Oxyruncus cristatus (assembly GCA_013399855.1). NCBI lineage: Eukaryota > Metazoa > Chordata > Aves > Passeriformes > Cotingidae > Oxyruncus > Oxyruncus cristatus. The sequence goes on from VXAY01000995.1 coordinate 2,518,157, forward strand.
CACTCTAATGGTTGCCAGCAGCTGAAGTGAGGCTGAGGCAGAAAAACCCTTTCAAGTGTTTTAGGCATTGCTGAAATATTCACATACACAAGAACAAATCACTGTACGTGTACACGGACGGCAAAGTGACATCTGAGCTCCCTCTTTGGTACCAGCTGTAGTTCAGCCCTGCTGCCAGAGGCAGGGATGTTCTCTAATTGAATGGAAAGCTTTGAGACTTGGTTGTGCATCCCCTTCTACTGGGAAACCAGGTAGCCAAGCACATTCCCATTGCCCTGCCTTCCACAGCTCCTCAGCTCAGCGGGAGAGTGTCATGGAGCAGGAGGAGCTGCTGCCAGTCCAGCAGCCACAGACACTGCAGGCCCCGATCTCTGCTGTGGTGTCCCCACAAAACAGGAGCAAAACAGCTTTTTTACACTGAAGAGGCAGAAATTAATCACTCTTGGGAGGGGAGAAAAGTAAAAGTGTCTCTGAACAAGCCCACCTGCAGATATTAATAAGTGCTTCACACAGGTTCTCCTTCCAGCAGCCTCCCCTCCTGTCTCTCCATCCGCACGTGCTGCAGCTCCACGGTGCTGCTTAACTTGTCAATTTACAGCTGCAGCAGAACTTTGGATTTCATTTTCTCCGAAGTTTCAAATGAAAAAAAAAAAAGTGTCTCCTACCTTACCTAGACTGACTTTGACTCCCTAACCTGATATTTAAGGGCTAACTTTCTTCCTACATTGTTTAGAGTTTCCTGCTCATAGACTCCTCCAACTAGAACATAAATTCTGGAGCTGGGGTGGTGCTGTCGTACATCACACACTGTTTAACACTGACATGAAATCCTTCATCTTCAGGCATGCAAATTTCCTGCAGATATATGATCCAGTTTATGTGTGTGCATACTGAAACCACAGGAAAGAGTTGAGTCATTGCTTCAAAAAACCATTCAAAAAGTTAAAAAAAATTAATCCCCGTTGCCAGTTTCTCATCTTAATACAAAACTCTGATTCCTAACATTCCTTTAACCTGTGTCATAGTACATTGTAATATATGTTAAACTGTGTTACACCATATAATGTTATAGTTATAGCAGTATCAAGTCCTCTACCCAGGAAAAAAATCTTTGCATTAAAAGACAGCAAAAGTCCTCTTTGCTCTGGGATTCCACATTCTTTTAAGCCACTTCTGGTGGCCTTGCAGGTTACAGGCGTGTGACTGTCACCTAGTCCGTTCTCCTCTCCTGATGTTCAGGTATATTTTGACCATTTTTACAGGCAGTTTGTTCCCACACTGATATTAGAAAACTCACCCTTTTCATTTTCCCTTAATGAAGGTGAAATGATGCCCTTGTCTCTCCATACACAGGGAGAACAATTCAGTGGCAACATATTTGAAAAATCTGGTTGTCCTCATCTCCCCCTCAGTGTTCTCTTTACTTCAGCAAAGCAGTCCAGGTTTTTTGTTCCCACCTGCTGCCATTTTAGTCCCTCTCCTTTGCCTTCTCTTTATTTTATCATCAGCTTTCCCAAAGCATGAATTTCCAATCCAGAGACAATTTGCGTCAGCTGAAGCAAACACTTTATCAAGATTGCATTTATCTTATATTTTTCCATAATAACATGGCCTCATTGACTGCTACAGAGTTTATGGTCCACTGTAACTCCCACAAACCTTCTGCATTATGATACATGTTATACTTTTTTCTGACTACAGTACTTAGCAATTATTTGAGTGGATTTCATCTTGTGTTTGTCTTGTATCTGGTTTGCCAATTATTCATGGAAAACCTCAGCCTCATGATGAAAAGATGTAGGACATCTAACACTTCATATGATCCAGTTTGCTAAGGAGAGGAAATGGTTCTGTAATGCTGCGCCGGACATCACAGGCTTTGGATTTGCATTCCAAGCATATTGATAATTTCCTATTAACTTAAAACTTTAAACAAAGAAAACAATAAGTGTTACATGCCAATCAAAAGTGTTGCAAATTACTTGGTGTAATGTGGCTCATAGACCAGGTTTGATTTATAGCAGTGTCAATACGGGAGGGATTTTCAAGCGTCATTATATACTGTGTTCCTGTTGTTGCTTCTCCACTTATTGCTGTGGTAATACATTTGGCACAAGGGACATATATAATGCTAACGTTTCTATGATATACATACCCAATGAAAGCTTTTTCAATTTCATTATTTTGACAGGCAGATTCCATTAATACATCCACAACAATAACGTTCCTTTTCTTTGGGGTCTAAGAGAAGAGGATTATTAAAAATTACAGACAATACCCCTATACACTTAATCTCTCCAAATTCACTTTACGATTGCTGTCAACATCAATAATATCAGACAGTATAATCAGGTTTGTATAAAACATCAGAACTCATATATTTTCCAAATGGAATTTGTTTCCCCACCTAACAGTGCAGTTGTTTGGGGTTTTGGGCTATTTTGTTTGTGTGTCAGAAACTGATGCTCTCAAGTGCCTGTAGAGAATAGACGTGCTGTGTGACAGCCAGGCTGCAACTCCTTCATCTCATCCCATTCTCCACATCGTACCCTTGGTCCACCTTTCCATTTCAAAAACCATGTTGTAAATAATGAGGGGAGCAGGAAGAGGTGACAGCTCAAAGAATCCATGTCCCATCTTCAGCTGGAGCCAGGAGCACCAGGGTACCCGGCAGTGGGGAAATCAGAGTTGGTTGAGAACTCCTTTGTACCAGTAGTTTAGTCCTCAGTATGAAATGGAAGGTAAAATAATTTCTGTGGACAAACAACAAGGCAAGCGGTTTTCCCCTGGATTTTAAAGAATGGTTTGTATTTGCAGTGCATGAGAAACACGCTCATCACCAGGGACACTGCGTGTCTGGCTGCCCTGGGAACGTCCGAAACACAGAGCTTGGTAAACTCAGCTCTTATTAATTTTGATACTTGGAGCAATTGAATCCTTTGGAAAACCACATTTTCATTACGACATTCTGAAAAAAAACCCTCATATTATTTTCATATGCATTACTCTTAAATCAAACCATGCCTAGTGATTTGATCTTTATTTTTATTGATATTCCTATTCAGTATCAGTACCCACTCTCATTCTGACCAGCCTCGTATGGAACATTTATAAAATTGGTTTCTGTCATGCCATTGAACAAAATAACTGTGCACCCCCTTTCATACCAGATTTATCAGTTAATCTATCAAAAAAAAATACAATTTATTTCTTCCATGAGGTTCCTGAAAAGCCAAGCTAAGTGTGAGAAACTGGAGTTTGGTCCTGGACTCTGATATGTTTTTCCAACAGTTCTGTGAGTTGTCAGGCAAAGATTACAAAGATACAGGGGTATCTTAAATCTAGAGTGGTTCAAACTGGGAAGTAACTTAGACACAGATGTTTTCTGTACAACAGGTTTGCAACAGTGTGTTGATAAGTAGGGGTTGCTCATTGGCACTTTGGGTTGAGGAAAGGGCTTTTATTCTTTTATATTCTGGAGTTGTCTGCATTCATTGCAAATGCCTCTGACAGAGGAGAAATAACAGATAATAACTCTGGTGTTTGAGCAATAATACATCGATAGCACACGTGTTTAATGTCATGGGAATGATGATCCCTGATCCCAGCACAGCCAGGGCTGCAGTCAGACAACCTGATTCCTCTTTTCCTGATGCCCAGTTAGCAAACCCTGAGATAGATCTGTCAGAGACGTGTATATGGATACAGATCAGAGGGGTGAGTGCACATGCTGACAGCACACTAATTAAATTGATCCTCAGTTAGTGATCACCTCCTCTGAGTGGGGAATTCTGCACGTGGGGAGAGGGGTTGCCTTCTTTCCTCCTGTTAAAGAGGCACCAAGTCTGTCCCTGCTCCAGGCAGCGAGTGCCACCTGCTGTGCCTCCACTGCCTGGGAGCTGCCAGGAATTCTCAACTTAACTTGGATACACCTGAACAAAGAGAATCCTCTGCAGCAACGCGAAAAAAGTGTAGCTGCACCAGAACCAGTGTCTTAGTTCTCACCTAAAATCTGTAAAATTTCTCATAGGATATATAGAAAACAGACTGAAATTTCTATGCAAGTGTACAGAAACTCGGTTAAGTAGTGGTTCTTCCATCAGCTACATGGTCATGCAAGTCTTATAATAATTAGAGGTTCAGGGAATCTAAAAGGCCCCGGGTTTTTTGCCAAAGGCTCCATAGACAGGCTGTGGTCAAACCTTGATTAAGATCAAAAAATAAAAATACAATAAAGCCTGTTTACATTTCTGATAATCATCTCAGCAATCCAAAGGAAGAAAAAGGGTTTATAAAGGCACCTCTCAAAATTTTCTTACCAGGAGAAACTTCATGAGTAATTCTCAGAAAATGGGCTTTGTGTGGGTGTAACAAACCCTTAAGTGACTGTGAGAAGACAAATACTAGAAGAACACAGGAGAAGCTGGATTTATTAATGTATTTAATATTCTGTAATATGCCAGACAGAGCTATCATTTTGCATCCTTGGAAACAGCACGGTGCTCTCAGGGAGACAGAGAACAATACGGAAATAACAGGGAGAGGGTTCCTTGACAAACTCTTACCAAAGAGGTTATGCAAATGCACAGTGTTCTGCATGAAGTTCCTTTTTCTCCGAAAAAAAAGGCATCTCCATGCCAAAAGAAGACAGGTATGACCTCTCTGATGGGAGGGACAGGACAAAGAGATTCCAGTCAGAAGCCAGAAATGCTGAAGTTGGACTCAAATCAAAACCAGTTCAAGAAAAGGAATTCCAGTCGGTCCATTGTCCTTTGAATTTCACTCCAGCAGGGGATTAGAGCCTGAAAATGTACTTCAAGTGACTGCACAGGAAACGTTGCAGCTGTTCTACAAGAGGGATTTACCTGTAAGCAAAAAGATACAGGTTTGCCTGCCTTGCTCAGAGTCTGAGCCAGTGACCATAGAATTAATAATATGATTTTTCTTACTTCAGAGAGCTTCCATTCAGACAGTTCCCAACAAAAGATGAAACACGTGAAACTAAGAAGGAAAACCAGTTCAAGGTCAAAAGATTTTACAAGTGATGAGCTAACACACTAGGACTATGTATACTTAATGCATATTGATCAGCATCTCATGAACGAAGGATTTAGAAGGAATCCATACTTTATTGCAAACCTTTCTTCCAAACTATTAGATTTTTGTGTTTATAGACCAGATTTGTAATTTAAGGGAAGGATTTAGGAGCCTAAAGGATGTAAGCACTCAGCTGTTTATGAAGTTCAATGGCATTTGAGTGTCTGGGTCCCTGAGGCTCCAGTCTGAATTCCAGCTGTAACTTATTGACAATAGTCTTGCAGTTCAGAAAGCACAAAATGGTTGCCCTTTACAATAACAGAATATTTGTTTTGTAGGCATAACAATAATCTAGTCTGTCTTCCAGGGACTATTTTGTGGTCACGATCAGGATAACCAACACAATTTAACTCAATGGAAAATTCAGCTCTGTGCATGTGGGAATGGTGACTTTACTGTAGGTTTAGAGTCACAAGTTCCTGCCTAAAAGACAAAATCACCTGCTCCGTCTTCTCACACCCCAAAACCCTTTTCACTCCTGTCTGCTCCCTGACTACTTCTATTCAGCAGACCTTCAACCCAGGCCAGAAATGCTTCCTCAGCATCTCTAACCTGGGCCTGATCCAAGGCTTTATTCCCAGCTCCCTCTCCCCAGGAATTGATCTGATTCCAGAAAACACCCCAGTCCATCATCTGAGTGCTGCTGTCCAGCTGTCAGCGTCGAAATTACATTTTAGGACATAAACCCAAGAGTGAGGTGTGATGGAGATGGATCTGCAGTGGTGGGTAAAGATCCAGTTTGTCCTGTGGTCTTTATAGGTAGATTTTGCAGGAGTAAATCCTGACAAATATCTGCACGTGCACAACAATACCTGCAAGTGGCTCCCCCTGCAAGGGAGCTGCACTTGGTGTGGGCTCCGGAGAACGGAGCAAACAGGGCTTAGAGACACATCCCACTGTCCTGAGAGCTGGGCTGCCCATGGGGAGGGAACAAATGCTGGCTTCCTGGTTCTTCATGTCAGAGAGAGGATATTAAAGTTCATAGCTGTCATTGTATAACATTCCTTGACTACCAACATGTCTCTTTAAAAGTGCAAAGAGACTGCAGGGAAATAGGATGCCCTTGCAATGGGGCCAAAATAAGGCTGGAGGTAGCTCTGACAGGAATATTTAATGTCTCTGAGTTGCTCCGGCAGCTCAGCATATCCCTTTGACACAACTCTACAATCAGTGATTACTGCTTGTCTGAGGGTGTACGGAGGGAAATTCTGAGGCAAAGTTAATTTACATCTTAAAATAGTTTCCTCTTTAAAAGCATACCATGGTAACAAAATTTCAGTATTGTAATGATTAATGTCACCACACTGCACTGACTCCACTGGCTCGTAATTAAATAGAAGATATTCAGTTGTATAGTGCTTGAATATGATAATGGTTTATGTATTAACTCATTCACCTCGCAATTTCTTGACCTATTTTTCATTTTTTGAGGCCATAATGATGGAATGTGTACAGTAGCAGAGACTCTGAGGGCAGTCCCTGAGTCGTCCTGGGGGGAAGGAGAGACACTGTTGCTACTGGCTTTGTTTCAGCCTTTCTGATAAACTGACATCAGAACCTGGAAGTACATTTTCTGAGGGCTTTTTAAGCACTCCAATCTAAGTAGGGGACTGGATACTTCGTTCCCAGAGCATGGTTATAAAAATTTGTCATGAACCAAACAGGAGCTGAAAAGGAAAAGTGGGAGCTCTGCTGTTCCTTTTGTTGTGAGTTGCCACTTGGTGATTGTAGGGTTCGAAGCAGAGAAAACACTTAAACTCCTTTACAAACACACCTTCCACTGCTTCCCTGCTAATCCAGAAATGATAGAGAATATAGTCTGCATTTTGAGCATTAAAACAAAATTCCCAATGATGACGTTCCTCTGCCGTGTTAAAACCCACCTGCATTGAAAGATCTTGGGATTTTAAATCAGTAGCTGTGTGTGTTCGGGTTTTCCACCCGTTTCTGTGAAGGTCTCACTCTGATGTTTGCCAAGTGTCTTGCACAAACTGCTTGAATGCCTAAAGTTAACCATGGAAGTTCAAGATGCTGAAATAAAGTCAAGCATGGGATTGTTTCGCCCTCATTATGGTCTTGTTAGCAAATATCCAGCAAACTCATAGCAGGGTGTCACTTTTCCTCCTCATTTCTCACAGAACTGGCTTCTCTACATGAAAGCACAGACTATAAATAATATTGGATCTTTAGCTTAAAAAATGCATATCCTGATGAATACCCTGATGAATATTTATTCAGCGCATTAAAAATATCATCCATGCCTGGCTTTCATTTGGCTCATAAACCTGAATATTGCAAAAAAACTAAAGACAATATTTATTCAGCACATCAGCAAAGCATCAGCTCAGGAAACTTCATATTTCTGTGTGGGATAAGTACACACATCCTATTACTGTCCTGTCGAAACACTTCATAATCTTTGGAAGTATTTCTTCGAGACAGATAGGACTGCTCCCACTTCACAGCTGGAGAGATGTAGTGAACAGATTTATGGCATTTAATTTCCACTAATTCCAATGGAGGTAGATGCTGAATAGTTTATTAAAATCTCACTGCAAGTATCTTGCCCAGGGTCACAGAGGAATCCCCTGAAGCAGGATTTTCAGAGTTGTGCATCAGCATTCCTGATTTTCCCCTCCTGCTGAGGATTCTTTATTTTGAGGACCATGACTGGGCGTACACAGCAGTAATACCTTGGTTTTTCAGTTCTGTCTTGAGCCAAACCTTCCCCATTATCCATCACACCGTGGTGGTATTTGCTCTCTGGCTCTGCTTTGGAGCCGCCTGGATCTTCAAGCAAGAAAACTGAAATAATTTCTTAATTATTGACCTTGGCAGTGGTTCCCAGCTGCTGTGAGGGATGTGTGCTCCCCTTACCTTCTCCTGTTCGTTTGGAACAAGATGTAAACTTGAACTGTCTCCTCCACCTAAGGTCCTGATTTTCTTGGGAAGAGGCTGCTGTGCATGGAGAGGGACTTTGCAGTTTGAGTCCTCTTTCACGTATGGGGCTGCTCTGGAGACACAGCTCCCCTGGTGCAGTGATGTCTGGGGTCGCCTCCCACTCTGCCCAGGACAGCGCTCTGCTAACAAGCAACATAAGGCCTTTTTAGCTTTAGTGTTCAGTCCCTCCAGAATCTTTGATTCTTGTTTATTCCTGTTTGGATTTGAAGAGTTAATCTTTTATACTGTGATTTCTAAGCATACCTGGAGAAGTTGCCCATATTCTGCAGCCCAGACTTTCTCATCTTCTGACATCAGTGGGAAAATTTGGCTTGTTTTTTCCAAACTCCATGTGTTTGTCTCCTACAAATATATACTTTTCAAAACATCCTCTCTTCACCAAGACATGGTTCCTATTGTGTCCTGCTGGCATCTGTAAATAGAATGTCCTGGTGACAGTCATGGATGCTGTGACCAAGAAATGTGTGAGGCTCCATCCCCTCCATTTGCTCCATTTGATCACACCAGCTTTGCCAGAATCATCCCTGATTTTCTCTAAAATAACAAAAAGAAAAATCAGCCACTGGAATGGGAAATTCTTTCCACTGTAGATGGAAATAGGAATTCACTTGTCACTACTGCTTTCAAATGAATTTCTAAATGAAAAACCCTTTTATACTGTCAGTACTCTGACATGGAGATGGCAGGTTCTGTTGGTTTTCCATCAGTTACAGCCTGTGTCAGCAGCTTTTCAGGATCCAGGAGACACTCCAGTTTCTACACTAAAAGCCATTTCTTTATGTTGCCTCCTTGCTAGGAGCAACTGTGAGTGCTGGTGCCTTGTAGTATGTTTATAATTTTTTACATATAAAATTCTGTATCACGTTCTTCAGAAGATTTGTTGGTGCAGATTCCACAAACACCTTGTGTTCTTTTCCATATCCCTTCTACATGCAATTCAATTAAATGGGTTGATGGTGTTTGTATTAACCCAAGAAGCATTTTTGGCAACATGACAAGCTGAACTGGACTGAGCTGTTTTGGGTTTATGGTAGTCCTGGCTATAGCTGATGTTTCTCAAACAAAATGTTTGAAAACAAAGACATGGAGGTTTTTAAATGTGAGGTTGCCATCTGTGGCTAAGTGGAAGCTATTCTGGGCAGGAAGGAAATATTACAGGATAAAAAATACCCTTCCACAGCTATCCTGAAAAATACAATGAGAAAAAATTCCGAAGGACTAGTAGTAGTTTTGTTCATGCTTTTCTTTTGGAAGCACCTTGAAACCCTAATTAGGAACTAAAATTTCTTCTTTCAGGCTCTATCAAGGACTAAAAGATGCCCATACAATACAAAGATAAGATTCATTGCTGTTTGATGGACATCAGGAAGGATAAAGTGATCATCTCCAGTTCTGAAATAGGTCAGTTAATGTTTTTTCTACTTTTGTATTAATATGCTCACGCTCTCTAATCCCAGACATTTTTCCTTTATCGCTTCCTTGGAATTAATCCCGATCTTAGAAATGTGGTGCTTGCCTTGCCAGCTGTTAACAAATCTCCCTCCACAACTGAACTCCTGCATCCCAGGGCTGATTTGCAATAACTCTCCTAACTCAGCTCTTGGCCTTTCTGAAGGGAAGGCTTCAACTCTGACATTCTGTGGCACCTTGCAAATGCCTAGAAAAAAAATAAAACAGGGATGAAGAGTCTTTCAGCATCTGCATAATGGGGGTTTGACACAAGGGCCAAAGAAGGGCTTCTTGTTTAATTGCATTTCTCCATTGTTTCACTTCTGGACAATAACCTGAGTGTGACAGGCAACAGATTTTGAGTTAGGAAATTTATACTAATCCCAAGTACTATTACAGTATAAAGAACTAGTTTAACACTATCACATGTCTCCCTAAGCTGTGATTTGGGCATTTTGAGACACTGAATGAAGAGAGGGAAAGTGATCTCCTGATCTCCCCTAATTTTTGTTTCTTCTTTGACGTATCCATTACCACAGAGTCTGTTCTGCTTATGGGATTTATAGGTTTGAATAGTGAAAATATATGTCAGAATATGTAAAATGCCCAAATAGAAACTTACCTATTGAAATGCTCATATTGAAGGCCAATTGCAAACGTAAATTCCTTTTCTGTGCTCAGAAGGGTTCACCTTGCTGGTGTAAATGGGTTCTAACATATGCCCTATACTTTTAGGAATCCTTTGGATAAAACCCTTTGGAAAAGCAAACAGGATGAAACGAGCTGACAAAGTCCAGTAGAGATACAGACATAGAGATATATTTCTTAGTTGCTGTCTCTTCATTGGAAAGAAACAGTGGACAGAAAGAAAGATTTCTGTGTAATGGACACAGATAAGGAAAAAAAAAATCAGAATATCTGCTTAAGATTTTTATCTTGGCCTTCTCACATCCCGTTTCTTCAGTAAGTGGTACTTCCCTAACATGATGCTGATGAGGAGAGGGCTTTGTCTTGAGAAAAAAACTACTCTCCACTGACTATATCAAATAGTACATTCTTGTAAGTCAGTTTGTTTTCAAATAGGGTATTTGTAATCCTTCCTTAGTTTTACTTCTTGGTACTGGCAGGTCAATAACTGGTCTACTTATGCCATCTCCTGGGTAATTACAGAATTGTCTTCACAAAGGAAAAGCCTCTATCCCGACGCATTAGTAGTTATCAGTGCCTTGAAATAATTTGCTAATTGAATCCCTGAAGTAATTTTCTTTCTTATTTTACAGAATTTAGAACAATTCAAAAACTACTGAATCATTAGAAATGTGCCATATTCAGCTATTATGAATAATCAGGAGATTGCACGAAAAAGATCTTTGTAATTGTGGTCCCAACAACATTGATATATTTAGTGGAGTTATGTTTTACAAAAAAAAGTACTTTTTTATACTGATATTTTGCTAATGAGAGCCCTGTTTTCTCAAAAGAGTGGGTTTTAATCTCTTGGGGATGATCAGAAAGAAGGAACAGGTGTTGGCTGTGTTGCATAACATGTTACTGGAGGTAACTGTGCTGTGTGACACTTCATTTCTGATGTAAATGGTAGAAGAACCTACAAAGAGCAGATGATGTCGTTTGATCTTCTGGTAATTTTAGCTTTGCTATTCTATTCATTCATTTAATCACTCTTACCAAATCTCACATTGAGTAATTACACCTGTCTAGGGGACAAGGAAAAGTCTGAAGAGGCTCCACTGGCTTCCATAGCCTAATTTTGCTTCATTTTCCATAGTATAGAATGGTTTTCTTGCAAGCTGGGGTTGGCTGCAGCATCCTCAGTGGGACAGGTGGCACAGGCAAAGCAGAGGAAATCTAGAGATTTTTTTCTCAGAGCAAAAAATGTTTGGTGAATCTGAGTTTCAGTTCACACCTCATAGGGGTAAGTGGAAATTGTAGCTTCCTACCACAAGTGTTAAGCCAAACAAAGTGAGCATCTGAAATACTAAATATTCACATGTTTCAAGTGCCTTCTCTTTGCTGGTCCCTAAGAAATGTGCATTCAGGATAGAATTAAGTGATTGCAGTAGACATTGTGAATTATGTTCTTCTGGGCGTCCAGAAAGGACCTGCTCAGTCCCAGGTCAAGGTGGTGTGTTTCACTGCCAGGGTTAGCACAGGATGTTTCCATTGTGAAGGCTTCTCATCACTTTTGAAAAGTAGGAAATAATGGGAGTGTGAAGAGCAGGAGCAGCACAAGGAAGATGTACAGCATCTCCTCACCTGTGCTTTGAGTGTGCCTTGCCTCGATTTTCCCTAATTACCAGTTTTCCATCCAAGTGCTATTACAGGCTAAAATAGAAAGCCACATTGGAATGGTATAAACCTCTCATTTTTCTCAGCCTTTAGCATCAGCACATCTTAAGAAAGGAAAAGCCTATTTTCAGGTTTTTTGAGGGTGATTGTGGCCTTTACACTCAGTTGGGGAAATCTGCCACCATCACACGTGTTACAATGCCTGTTCCCTGCCTGCTCTTAGAAAACCTTCAGAAAAGCCCCCAGCTTGGCCAGTGAGTTTTTTAAAACACGAACCCAACACTCTGCTACTAAGTGTCTAATTATTAGGATTGTGAAATACAACACCACCTAAGGCATTAAGAGAAGGAGCTAATTATAACCCTCTCAGCATGTGGTTTCCCCTTCACTGATAGAATCTCTTGTCATTTATTTGTCCTTTAAATGACTTCTTGTGATACCTTAATCAGGATAAATGGATCCTTCAGAGGGGAGAAAATGACCCCAAACTGGCACAGAAAGATTTGATTAAAACTTACACTCCTGTGGCGGCCCGAAGATCCCAGGGGATCCCATTGCTCAGCAGAGTAGAGGAACTAGCAGAGAGGGAAAAGCTTTCTGTCTGAGGAAAAAAAGACTTTATCACTGATGTGCTGCCATCCCCTCTCTGTAGGACCCGCCTGTGATCAGTGTCTCGTTTCCTTTAAAACCCAGTGTCAGAAGTTTGGTTCCAGCGTGATTAATTTCCCCTTTACTGATTGTGTGTCATTTGCTTTTAAGTAAGATCTTTATAAATGAGGCAAAACAAAGACAGAGATGAAGATTGTGCGGAGATAAACATTTGTGCTGCTGGGACTCCCACTGGCTTGGGCACAGCAGGGGTCACAAGTAATGGGGATTCACAGGCCTCGTGATTAGACCTCTCGCTGTGAACAGGTAATTGAAACACTGGAGCCCATCGCCAGCAGTTAGGGAACAGCAAGCCACGGAGGTACTTAGTTTAAAGCAGACCCTGAACAAACCAGAGGCTTCACACGTCCCCTGTGCCACTGAGCGAACAAAGCTTGAGCCGAGGCAGTGGATGACACACAGGTTGTGTTTGCACAGAGGGCACAGGCCATCCCTCAGCAGGGGCGATTCTGGTGATTCTGGGGGCACCAGGCACGAGCGGTGGGGCCTTGGGAAGGGATGTGGCAAGTTGCCTGGACTGAAGGTCATATCCCTCAGCCCAGGTTCGCTGCGAGGCACTGGTGGAAAAGGGCGTGTGTCGAGCAGGGACATCTCATCAACCTCCATGGGAATCTTTGGAAGCTCCCTGAGTGACGGGGAGTCTGATGGTTCCCCCTCATCCCCAGTGGAGACAGGGCAACAGCTGCTTTGAGGCCCAGACCTTCTTGGGGTATCACCTCATGACAGCCTACAATTTCCTCATGAGGGGAAGAAGAGGGGCAGACACTGATCTCTGCTCTCTGTGACCAGTGACCGGACCCAGGAATGGTCTGAGGTTGTGTCAGGGCAAGTTGAGGTTGGATATTAGAAAAAGGTTCTTCCCCCAGAGAGTGGTCACGCACTGAACAGGCTCCCCAGGCCAGTGGGCACAGCACCAAGGCTGACAGAGCTCAAGGAGCGTTTGGATGATCCTCTGGGGCACAAGGTGTGACTCTTGGGGATGGTCCTGTGCAGGGCCAAGGGTTGGACTTGATGCTCCTTGTGGGTCCCTTCCAACTTGGCATATTCTGTGATTCTGTGATAATATTCAGCGTGATCTGTGGCACAAGCAAACCCGCTGCCTCCAACACTTACCATTGGTCTGTCCCCTGATTGAAACCTCAGCCTCACACGGTTAAGAGCCAGTCACTGGCCAGCTTCCTTCAGTAATATCTTTAAAGGTGTGATTGACACAAATGTGTGACACAGGGAAGAAATGTGCTGATTTATAGGTCGTTCTCACTTCCTAGTAATCATTGTATCTCATGAAAGCCTCTGGCATTAGCAACTGTGGGTCCGCTCACGTGTAATCTTTGGTGACTGCACACATGGTGTGCTCCAAACCCAACACAAGTTTACATGAACAATGAAACACACAGAATGCTTTCATTATTTTTTTTAATCTTGCATAATTTTCAGAAGAAATAGCAAAACACATCATAATTCTAATTTTAGCAACATGGTTATCATTTGCAATAAAAACATCACCTCAGTTACTAGCAGTGCTGCCAAACCACTGACCTGACTCGAAGTGTTCCACCTGGAATTATGGGTTAAGGCCAGTTTATCCCAGGAGTGATTTATTGTGCAAACAAATCTTGCTGCTGGCATTTAGGAAAACATATCTGCCTGCCACTCAGCCAGATTCTTTTATCACACTTGACTGAAGTTTCCAGCCTTGAATTATTAGTTAATAATATCCAAGCAAAAGCATAATGTATTGTTTAAGTAAACTTTGAAACAGAAAAACAGTGTCTTAGCTAGCAGACTCAGTGCTTGCCTTAGGCAAAGCATTTTTCTTTCAGCACAGAATTGCAGTGCAACAGAAGTAAGATTTGTGACTGATTGCACCACTTACTGCATGTATGACTCACCTAAAGGCGGAATACTCTGTCCTGAGCTATTCCCCCTCATCCCATGTTGTAACACAACAGCCCTGGTGCCATAACCAAGCATTGGTCAATCTCACCCAGACATGTCCGAACCTCAAAATTTAAAAGTAACAACCCGTGGATTTTGTCCTCACACTCACTTGCGGCTCATTTGGAGCGGGGAATAATTTCACTGAGAGGAATAACCATCTCTTGTCTGCCAACAATTTCTTAGCATTTCGAGTGTTTACAGCAGTGCCATGATCCCAACAACCAGCAGGTGCCAGCACAGCACGCAGGCACCAAAAGTGCCTTTTCCTGCTCGAAGGAAGGATGTGCAGACCTCTCCTGTCCGTGTGTGGGTACAGTCACACCAAGAGCAGAAGTTCCCTTTCTCCTCGATGTTTCAGTGTAATAGAGATGGAAAAGTCAGATCTACATGGCACTGTGCAAAAGTTAATCGTGGATTTAAAAGAGAACACTTTTGGAGAAAGGAGTATATTACTGGCCCAACAGGTAATTGCCTTCTCTGTTCAAAACTGGCTGGAATTTCAAACCTAGTAGATCTGGGGTTTTTTTCTTTGCATACTAAATTGAGGATCCTTAATATTAGATCTTCTTTTTGTGTAAGTCTGCACAAATACTCCAAAATCCTTCCATCACCTTTGCAGAGTAGAGTGAAGCCTCCAGACACATCATGTTCTTGGCTGCCCCTGTGCAAACAGTTCAGGTAGGAGGAATAAAAGGTCAGGTCCTCCTGGTACAAACACACTGCAAAGCTTTTCAAGTACAAATGGTTCTTTTTCCTGAAATTGTCAGTGCTCCTGCCAGAAGCCTTTGCAACACCATCAAGTAGTCACATTGTTCTGAAATTAATTGAATTATGGCGATCTCTTCCGACAGATTTCTTCCAGAGCAGAAAACCTTGGTCCCAGAGTATTCAAAAAATCTACAGGCAGGTCTTCACTGACAATGGAGACAGAGCAGGGGGAGTCGCTTCGCTCTAGTTCTCCTTCCTCAGAGTATCTGCAAGGTTCATCAATGTCCCTGGAATCTTCTACTGTGCTTTGGTAATACAGTTTCTAAAGAAGGGAACAAACAAGGCAAGTCATCACAGAAGCTCCTACGGCCCTTTTAAAAATTTAAGGAATTCATGGCATGCAAATCAGGTAACCCAGGCAGTTACAGGGAAGAGTATGACCCTTCCTCTGACAAGGAAAGGTATTATGAAACTCTCAGCTGAATCAGCTCCAGAGCCTGAACTTCCCCCAGGATACAAAGGAGGCAGAAAAGGGCATTTGATCTGCCCTGCGCCAGAGAGCTGCCAAGGGACCCTGACTGCCATGGCATGGGGCCTGGCTTAGAGGCACGAGGGGCAGGCCTGGGAGCAGGCAGGGCTCATGTGTGTGCACTCAGAAGGAATTAGAAGTTCCCTGATGGCACAGAAGTGCAAGAGCAGGCGACCAAACTTTAACCCTGCCAGAGAAAGCATTTTAGTCTCACTTCTCCATCCTGAAGAGCTTTTAAAGGTGACAAATCCCAGTCCTGCAGGAACAGCTGGTGACCAGCCAGAAGGAGCCAGAACTCTGGGAGACAAGGTATTTTCAACAAGGAAGAGTTTTGAATGTTTCCCCATCAAAGATATCCCTTGCTTTCAATGCTCTGAGGTGTGGGCTGAGAGCAGCTGAAGCCATGGCAGCCGTCCAGGTTGGAAAGCCTTTCCTCCTATGCTTAAAAGCCAGCTTGACACAGGAGGAGTTCAACATTCATTTCTTACCTGATCCAGTGTTTTTTGCACTCTCTGTATGAGGTAATCCAGGTGTCTTGCTTGGAATATCTCATAACCAGTGAAAAGGCAGTTCTGGAAGACAGACACTGTATCTAAGGTTTGACCTTCATAAAATCACCTCCTATAAGAAATTTTTCAGATACAAATAAGTTCAATTATCTTTCTCCCTGCTACATCCATTTCTTTTGTGCTGCCTTCTCCAGTTACATCGCAGCTTATTCTGTTCAGGAACTGTTTCTCCTTGTGAATACATTCTCCATGCATACAAGGAATCACCAACTGTCAGCCTTCTTCATCATCTCCAGTAATTAAACCTCTTTCTTCCTCTAAATTTATCATTTCCTTTTTCATTAATGGCACCAAACATGACCTCAAATCACATGGGCAATCCTAGCTCCTAATTAGGATCTTAAGGATGGAGGAATTGGGTTCCTCAAGGAAAGGCTATTTTACATTTTCTTTGCCTGCTGTAAGACAGAGATTGTTCTTAGAGTCTCTTCATGATATGTACTTATAAACAAAACACGTGGCAGTCACCTACTGATGTGGACCAGAATTTCCTTCAGATATTCTTTACAATGAAAAGAGAATATAGTACAAAAATCCACAGTAAAAAACTCAGAATTCTTCAAACCCCAGAAGTACATCTTACAGACATAAAAATACTCATAAATCCTGTCCACACTTTTACATATGTTAGGTAGAAGTTGTTGGCCAGCATGTTTTTGACAGAATAAAATTTAGTGCATATCAATTCAGGTACTGTGATAAGAATTTTGGAAGAAATTACACTTCCTTATTTTCTAATTGAATGATACTGTATTACTCTTCCTACTGCTAATAATACCAGACCACATTCTTGGGATACCAATGTCTGTGGTATAAAAAAGGGCATTTACATCAGGAATCAGGCAGTTACCTCAGCAATCACTTCTTTTCCAGCCTCCACAGACACCGGTGTTGAAACAGCACGATGTGTAATATCCAGCTTGGCCTGCACACAGGGAGAGGGCTGGTGTTAATGAGGAACTGAACTGGGCTGGAAGGATCACACATTTGCAGACTATTCCATTTTTCACTTCCATTTAGTCCCTTGTTGAACACACTGCTATATGTGTGTGCACTAGTGTGACAAGAGATGCCGTGCTTCCCATCTCTTGGATTCACCAGCAGGATGAGGCACCTGGGAAGGTCCTGCTGGTACTGCAAAATGGCAGGAGTGGTAATAGTGTGTCACCAGAGTGGCATTATCCAGTCCACGCACAACGCCACTCCCCAGATATGCTTAGTGGCAAAAAACCTTTATTTTGCTCAATTCCAAAACAAAGGAAACATAATTTAGGAGATGATTAGTTGCAGGTTCAGCCACACAACACTGGCAGGGTAATGAGAATATACACTTTTGCACTTACCTCAGAAAAAGAACTTCTGCTCTCTTCATTATAGCTGATTAAAGTCTGTTCACCTTCCTGAGGTGGAACAATGGCTTTGCTTTTAAAGCCTGACCCGAGACACTGGCAAAGGAGAATGCTGGAAACTGTGTAAACAAGGAAGGGAAAGGAAATGGGTGTTGTGGACAGATGGGAATGGCTCAACACATGGATTGGTGAGGGACACAGCCTGGTTCCAAAGGAGCTCCCTCAGGAATCTCCAGCAGTGCAGCTGTGCAGAGGGAATGCTTGGCTGGAGCAGGGAGCCTGCTGCAGGCAGCCAAGGTGCTGTTTGCACAGAGCACTGCACTGAGCTGCAGACAGAATAGATAAGCCAGGTAACCAGAGGAATAGTGCTCACATAATCCACTGATTTTACTTCTGATAAAGAATCCATAGTCCAGCTCTCCAGAATTAAGCAACGTGAGCTGATAGAGAGGAAGCAGCTCTAGAACAAGTGTAACCCCATGAGAGGAATTCATTAGCTCCAGTTTGGCAGTACACAGTTCATGAGCTGCAATTGCATGAGATCCAATGGGCAGATGACAGATAATCTGCACACCTGAGTTACTTACCCAGGATTAATAAGAAAGCCATCAGTATTATTGCAATGGCACCACCTCCAAGCCCCACCACTGCTCGTGGAACTGGTGAATCTTTACATGTATGTCCATCTGGGCAAAAGCAGAGCCTAATGTGCTGCTTCTGCCTCGCAGAAAATCCTTGCCTGTCCTGAATAATGATGGGCACCAAGTAGCTGCCTTGTGGGAGGCTTCTTAACATCAGAAGTTCAACTGATTGCCCTAAAAAGACGACAAGCAAATTATTTCAAGACTCACAGAAAGAAGTCTGATATTCTACAGTCCCTTCTGTTGATAATCAAAGGGAAACTCATTTGCACCCCAGCTTAAGATACTTTTTTCACTCTTAAGGAACCAGAGTCAATAGAAAAAAATTACATCCCACTTTACCACCTCAGTGACCCTTCTGGGCAGAGAACTGTCCCAGCCTTGCTGCATTCTGGCACAGCTGCCCTGATAACCTCAGAATTCATTAGGTAATTAATCAAATGCAGAAGTAGTTCCTCAGCCTCCTACCCCCCTTTCAGCTCACTGCTTCGGGTCCTGTCCTCAGCAGAGAGGAAGACTAATGTAATTTTTTTTCAAATTGCTGTAACTTCACATTTTGAAAGCTGCTCTTCCATGTCCTTTCAGCCTCATTGAGACTCATCAGTGACAAATTATGAAGTAACTAGAGGGTACACAACTGGCAACAGACTTCCCATGAAGGACATGAAAGGAAGAACTCACCGAAGTTCCTTCCTAAAGTCCAGTTACGCTTCACATCTTCCGAGTCCTCATCCAGCTCAAATGTAAATGGCCCGGAATGTGCATGGACCAGAGCAGGTTTAGCTTGTACAGTGAGAGGTGTCCCTCCTTTGTCACACACATCCAAAGAGGGAGCCAGTAACGACGGCATATGATCCTTAATGTCAGACAAGTAAAGCAGGATGGTGCCGGTGCCAGTCTGTGGTGGAAAGCCTGGACAGGAGCAAAGGAAACGGAAAACCCCTCACAGCTGGGCACTGACAAACACCACTCACTGGCAGGATCTCTCTGGTTTATCCTGCTAGTCACACATAACACGAGTTTTAAACATTAGGGTGTTCTATTATCCAGTAACCACTTAGATCCTTAATCTTGCTCTCATTTTGTATCTAACATGCACCTCATGTCCAACAGCCCAAACACTGCTGGACTGTTTTCTGACTGGCTGCTTACCCTGAGCAGTAGCTTGAACAATAATGGTGTACAGGCTGTTGTTCACAAAAGGGGATTCTTCATCAAATTCTTTTGCCACAGTAAGAACTCCAGAATTCTCATCCACACTCAGCCAACCATCTGGGTCATGGGCTAGTTCATACCTGAACAGGAAAGGGAAAAATTACAAGTTTTGAATTTCAGTGGATTTTGGATATCAAACGAAACTTGAAAACCTCTTTAAATTCCTAAACTATTTCTTATTCTGAGTTAGAACATCACCACTTACTTTATCTTACTTGGCACATCATCTGGATATGTGGCAGGATACTTTCTAAATACCCTCCCAGGCTTCATTGAATCTTCTTTTTGCACAATAAGTAGAGGAGGATGGAACTTAGGAGCACGTTGTGACTGTATGACCTTGATTGTCACCGTTGTGTTGGTGGATTCTAGGTCTGAGGTCATCACAATGCCGTTTTTACACAAGAAGAAAGGTTCTTCATTTGCTACAGAAATGACAAGTCTCATCTCAGAGTCACTTTCATAGTTAAGAGGCTGAAAATCCACAGACAAAAGCGTGGTTAGCATTTGTCACCTTTGGTTGGCAGTCACCTCACGTTACCTGGAACTCAGAGGTGAGCTGAGCTCAGCTGGCTCAGCTAAAACACTGAGTTACTGGTCTCATAACCAGACTGGCCACACTAAATGCTGCCATGTCACTGCTCCTTACCTTGATAGTACTCAAAATGCCCTCGTTAGTGTCTGGATCTGTCTGAATGGAGAATTGTTCCTTCTCGTTGCCCTTCGATACTCTGTATTTTGCTCTCCAAGCCGGAGTGTTGGGAGAGTCTTTATCTTGCACTCGGAGCCGTAATATAGCTGGATGTTCTTGTCCTGCTGAAACCTGTACCTGGTACTGGGAGGGAAAAGAAGAAAATATGGATATTTATTTGCTTATTTTAGGCAATCTCTTCACAATGGCTTAAGCTTTTGATGGTGCAACTTGCCACCAGCTTGCCTAACAAGGACTCCAAAGACAGGCTGAGAAATGCCAATGAAATCACCTAAGGAGTGATGAGATCGTAACAAAATGCAATTTGTTCATCTCTATTTCGTGATGTAAAGTGGTCATCACTGGTTGAGAGCTCAAAATTCAGACTCTTGCCTATAATATATAAACAGCACTGTCCCTGCATCAGAACTTTTAGGAATGCAGTGAAGGATGATCCACGTACTCAGAGAGAGGGAACAAATCACAGCTGTGAGAAGGCTCAGAATGTTACTACTTAATACCAAAGAAGCACAGGCTTCTTCTTTTGGCAGCTTATTTAACATTGTTCCCTCAGGTCTTCCAAACACTATTCTGAAGGTAGGAGACCTCCTATGGCAACACACTGGTGAAGATTTTTGCTTTTGTAGGTGACTTTGTACACACTGTTGTAACCTGTTACCCATTCTTACCATCTACAACTCCAAATATTTACACATACCAGCGCTTGCCATGACTCAACAATCTCCAGGCAAGGGCTGGTTTTGGCTGGGATAGTGAATTTAGTAGATTGCAAAATAGAGTACATTGTAATCATAGAATGGTTTGAGTTGAAAGGGACCTTGAAGGCAATCTAGTTCCCAGCCCCTGCCATGGGCAGGGACACCTTCCACTAGACCAGGTCTGTGTCTAAGGGTTCCCATCCTGCTGCTGAGTGCATTTAGCAGTTTGAAGGACTGAAATGTGTTTAGAAAGGCTCAGTGAAGTAATGATTTTTCCTTACACTGTCACTAGTAAACACAGGGAGGTGGTTGTTTGCATCTTCAACAGCTACATTCACTGTTGCAGTAGATGACAGCTGGGGACTTCCCTGGTCACTGGCTTTAATCAAAAGTTTGAAAGAGTTGGCAGTCTGAAAAACAGGAAGAAGGAAATTCCAAAATCAGTGCAGAAGCAGTTCCCACATTTTGCCAGTCACAGCCACAAAGCTGGATGTGAGACTCTCCTTCTCCTTACACCTGTGTAATGAATACATATCATGCATAAAATGATGAGAAACTGCCAAATATACATTACCTGATAATCCAGGCATCTTGACAGAAGTATTGATCCTGTGGTAGGATCAATACTAAACGTGAATCTGTCTGGGGTGGGTATTTGCATACTTATAGAATAGGACACCTGGGAATTCGCAGTGCCAACTTCATCTTTATCCAAGGCTGTGACTTGGAAAACTGGCTCACCTAGGAAGAAAAATGTACATTGAGGTTAATCAGACAAGAGGTTAAAGCATAGAGGTAGTCCCTAAATCCAGGAGTGTTTAAGTAAAAGTAGGGAGAAGAACGGATTTAGTAAGAAAGGGATAAAAATGAAGGAATTAAGAAGGGAGCAGTCACACAGAAACAGTACCCCTTGTTTGGAAAGCACTTACCTTTACTGTGGTCCTCTCCTATGGTAATGCTGTATTCCTCCTCAGAAAACTCAGGGGCATTGTCATTAATATCTTTGACCTTTATCTTGAAAAATAAAGGGCGGTCCAATGGCTCCCCAGTTTCTCTGTCCTCAATATCGAAACGTATCTAAACGAATAGCAACCCAGATGTCAGAATGGACTGAACAGTACCACTTAGATATCAAACAGAACAAAAAACTTGCAATTTTGAAGCTGCTTCAGTCAAATTTGGCTAACGCTGGCTTTCAGGCACATGCTTAAGACATTATTTCACCTTTCAAAGGTAGCGGATTCATAATGATCATCCTGGGCATCGAACAACACTTTTAAAAGTAAAAGAAGATGATTTTTTTCAGGAGCAGAATCTGGATTATTGAAAATGGCTGCCTAATATAAAATACATAAATATCCTCGGGGCCAGATGGAAGAAGGTTTTCACCTGTGCTTCCCAGTTCTGTAGTATTTATTTCAGCAGTACATTCCGTTTTCTTCAGCTGCATTTCTAGGATATTTTGGTTCCATATTCATGCATGTGCAGGGGATTCAACTCTGAAGGCTGAATCCTCCTCTGCTAAACTTAGTTCTGCTTTAAAACCAAGCCCTGGAACAGTCGTGTGTGCAGTGAGGGGGATTATAAAGCTCTCCAGAATTTATCTTTGCATTTTGAAAGGCAAGACCTTGCACAGAAAACCACATGAAAAGCTATGATTTGGGTACAGTTAATCCACAGAGACACAAATAGGAATCACCACAGAATAAACGTAAGGAGACCACAACTGAAAAGGTTTTTGCAAGAGGAAAACAAATCCACACTCACATATTTCATTCACCCACATTACCACATTTCTTTCATTACAGTTACTGCTTATGAACACTTTTCTGCTTTTTAAGGAGAAACATATGCTTCCTCTTATGCAAAGTTACAGCAATGCATCTTCGCAGCTCCTCCAGGATTATCTAGATTTTTTTTTGTTTCTATCCTCCTGATCAGGAGGTTCTGTGTTTAAAACTCAGTGTTCTGGCCATTTAGCTGTAACATACTTAGAATTTTAGGACAACCTCTAAAGTTTTAGGTTATGATCAAGGGTCATACCAAAAAAAAAAACAAAAACAGAAAAGAAGTATATGGATGTTTATGGTCGTTCAAACAAAGAGCTTTAGAATCATAAGTGATGAGGAAGTTACTGGTCTTATTTATAGGTTCAAGATAAGAAAAGGAGGTTATCAAAACACACAGTATTAATGAAGGTGTGTCTCATTCTCGTGAAGGATTTAGCCATGAAGAAAAGATTAACCTTTGCAAGCAGGTTAAAGTCTTCTTTTAAAGTGCATTACCAGAAAAGCTGGGGTCTTCTCCCTGTCGATGGCGTGATGTACATACACGTGCCCATTCACATTGTCTTCTATGGAAAACAATCCAACCTCTGGAGGCTCATCTACCCCAGGGCCACTGATTAAATACTTCAGTGATGTATTAAATGATTTTTTATTGAACAGCTTTTGAAAAGAGAAGAAGAACAGTGCAATTTGAGCAGGGAAAGTGGAACAGAAATATAAAACAATTAGGACCGGTCCCCTTTGTGCCCACCTTCTCTTTGCAGGCTTGGTCTCAGCCAGCCCAAGAGCTTTGTGGGCTGCAGCAGCACCACTCTGCACAGCTCTGTGCCACGAC
The DNA here is from genome assembly GCA_013399855.1 of Oxyruncus cristatus. NCBI lineage: Eukaryota > Metazoa > Chordata > Aves > Passeriformes > Cotingidae > Oxyruncus > Oxyruncus cristatus. The sequence continues at coordinate 2,541,624 of VXAY01000995.1, forward strand.
CCTCCCAGCTCTCCCTCTCCATAGCCTGCTTTCCCCTGAGCGGCCCTGCAGCTCCCCATAGGAAGGAGCAGTACCCACCTCCCACTTCTACCCAAATCTGTGTAAACAGGACAACTTCGAACAAAGGAAGCTTTTCAAAAAGTTGCTGTATAATGCACAATTCTTGCCCTCTCCTCCCTGTGGTATTTTATTGTACAACCTGTGGTGAGTATGTAATGATTATTCAAAAAGAATTTTTCCTAGGAGGTTGTACCTGTCCAGCGTATTTGGGGAATGGTCCTTTGTCCTCCTCTTGAACATCAATGGTGGTGATAATCCAGCTCCTCTTTGTGCGCTGGAGAGGACGCAGACTGTCCAACCCATAAGAACCCATCCACTGCTGGATAAAGAAGGGTGTTCAGTGCCCTTGTTCACACATCAGCTGTTGTGTGGCTGCTGTTATATAATATTGACTACAAACCTGAATGCTCTTCCCTCGGTTGGCTTGACTTAAACTGGAATTTTCAATTTCAGGAGGAAAACTGTTGGCAGCAGTAACCTTGTGAAAAAAGAGAAGTGATTGTGACAAGCACTGATGTTGTCTAGGAGGAGTTTGCCTTCACAGAAACACATTGATCCAGTTTTGACAGTATTGTATTGAATTGTATCTAACCTTGCAAACTCCGCAAATGTCATTTATCCCATTCCAAATGAAGGGAATGTGATCTGGGATATAACTCCTCTGGTCAGGTGATGCCAGTCCCAGAAATATAAAATCACTGCGTCCATGAAGACACCAGTTCATGGTATGATCTCTATGGCTTTTCTCATATCAAGTATCTCTAGTTTTTAAGACCCCTGTCTCTGTGCCTTGGGCTCCTTTAGAAGTTGTCTGGTATTGACAGGACATAAAACTACTTCTGGAAAAAAGAGTTAAGTCTGGGGAGTATTTCAGGGTCTCAGATGTGACTCCAAGTGTTCCAACCATCTGATTTACCAGAAGGTGAACACTGCACAAAAGTCTCTCTGATCCAGATGAGTAAAATAAATTGGTGAGAATGGTGATTACACCCATATCAGCAGGATTTACCCTTTCATAAGCACAAGCTTCAAACACTGCTTTATCCTGGAAATCTTTTACCTCAAAGGACTATGACCATGCTCAAATTACACTAATGCCATTAGCTCACAGGTAACTGGGACACTTCTCCCTTTCTTCAGAAATCTTAGAGTTTATGAGTTATCCCATCAACTATTTCCAAAAATGGAACAGGTCTCTGCCTGCCCAGACTTGGGTGAAGATCAGGCTTTTACTCCATGACCTACTTCTGAAGAAACAATATATTTCTAAACCCCATGACCTCCTCCTGAAGAAACAACATCCTCTAAACTCACCACGGTTATAAACCTGGCATGAAGCAGGGATCACCAGTAATGCCTTGGAGTTACTCATAAGCTGTTGTATATCCAGGGAAAAGCTCTGTGATGTAAAAACAGCAGGCAAGGCTTCAACTCGGCACTTGCAAGTTGTCTTTATTAGCTTTGCTTCAGGTTCAACTCTGCTGGACCCCCTTTGGGTACCTGCAGCACTTTAAAATATTTTGGAAGTTTTAAGTGTGTACTTTATGGCTTCTCCCCCTCCTCTGTGTGCTCCTGCACAGCAATGGCTCAGGGCAGTGCTTTCTCCATTCCAGCCACAGGCACGGCTGGAAAAGAACAACCCAGGACTGGACCACAAATCCCCCAGAAAATCTCATGGAAATGCCATTGAATTACTGGGGGGATGATTAACACAGCAGGGTCACCACTGGGCACCAGTGTGCTCAGCCAGGTGTGAGTGCTCCAGTATCCAAAGCAGGAGGAGCAGAGGGTCTCCTTCCTGGAGACCTGAGCCCAGTTCCTGGGACAGAGGAGCCGCCTGTCTCGGAGAGACCACGAGGACAAAAAGAATCCAAATCACCCAGAGTGGTTAAGGTCAGAAGGAGCCACTGGAGGTCATCTAGTTCAGCCTCCTTGCTCAAGCAGGTCCCCTCAAGCACATTCCCAGAATCACAGAATACGCTGAGTTGGAAGGGACCCACAAGGATCATCGAGTCCAACCTTTATCCCTGCAAAGAACCATCCCCAAGAATCACACCATGTGCCTGAGAGCACTGTCCAAATGCTTCTGGAACTCTGTCGGGCTTGCTGCTTACTCAGGATTGTGTCCAGAGTATCTCCAGGAAAGGAGACTCCATCACCTCTCTGGCCAGCCTGTTCCAGTGCTCAGCCATCCACACAGTAAAGTTCTTCCTCGTTATTGGGTGGAATGTTCAGTGTCCATTTTCTGCCCATCCTGTTGCACCCTGAGAAGATCCTGGCTCCATCCTCCCTCCTTCCCCCAGTGCGGCCAGATCCCTCCCCACATCCCCACACACACGCACCTGCAGGAGCAGCAGGATGAGGAGCAGCTCCATGGGGAGCAGCGGGACCACAGGGAGCCTGGGAAGGTCCTGCTGTGGGAGGTGGGAGCCCCCAGATGCAGCAGTCAGGTCGGTGGAACGTTGTGGGATGGCTCCTGCAGCCCAAACCTTTTAAACCAGTCCCGGGAGCTGCCCCAGAAGCCTGGGTGTGTTTCCACCTCGTCAAACAAAGTGAAAGAAAACGAACTGTTTTGTCTGTAAAACTGGAATAAAAGAAAAGCTCAATCGTCCCGTGGTGTTGGTTTCCTTCAGTCAGTTCACAGCTGCCACTTCCACACCCAATAAATGGGCCATGGCTGCAATAAAGGTAAATTACGTGGCTTGTTTTGCCATTTCCTAGGAACTTCTCAGTTATCGGCAGGAAGTAAACAGGAGCTTTATTATGCAATGGAAGCTGTTTTCATCTGCCATGCCCAGGAGTTTCTGTTACCTCAGACTTTGAAACAAGAGCAAGTTCTGTAGCAGCTTATCTGAAAGCTGATATAAACACCAGCAGTGTCCTGTTGTGCTGAAAAGCCATCACGCCAGGATGAACTTGTATACCTGAGGCTGAACTTCCCACCCAGGGTGTGAAAAATACCTATTACATAAAACTACATAAAGAGGAAGGAAATTAAAAATTAAGTCTCGTAAAATCACGTAAAAAGGAAGACAGAGAGTGGCAGAGAGCATGGGGAAGGTCCTGGCTTTGGAAACAGCTCTTACAGCATTTTTCGTTCTCTATTGCTTTTACTGGGCATAAAGTTTATTCTCTTTTCCTACTGGAAAAGGAATAATATAATGTTCTGGAAGTCGTGAAAGGAAGACTTAGGAAAGAACTGATCTGCTGTTGAGGCAAGAAGAAATACGTGTCAAATAAGCCACAATGCTTTGAGCAGCAGTGAGTGTGGGGAGGAAGGCAGGCAGGGATCTTCTGAGACTCCCAAAGACCAGTCACAGGCTTAAGCAGCAGTGCAGGACTGGATGGTTCAGTCATCAGGAAAACCTCAAACAGCAAGAATGTTCTGCTTGTACAGTTCTTGTGTGGTGTCTCACAGAGGGGTTTTGTTAAGCTTAATATGAAGATTACAGGAACAGCAAAGCAAGGGGGGGGTTTTGAGCAACAGGAAACACCATTTTCCCGCCTTTCAATCTCTCTCCCTTCATTTTCCTCTTGATGAATCTCAGCTGCACATATGAACAGTGTGTGAAATTAAGTTACACATATCCATGGATATCAGCAGTATCAGATTGTGGCTCTCTGCAAGAATTCACCCACGGCTTTGCTGCTCTTTGGATCATGTTCTGTGTCCTGCAGATTATAACAGAAAATGTTAAACCTTTGAAAAAGGTATGAATGTGATGAAGTTTTTCCTGCTATTTGCACCAATTACGATGCCTTAACACAGCCAAGACAGAAGTGACTGCCAGGTGGAGTAGAAATACTTGTATTTTTATGACCTCACTTGGTCGTCAGAGCAAGAGCTGAGATGTGCTGAGCTCCAGCTCCATCCCGCAGGACAGGAATTTTCTCCAAGAATGATCCCGAGACGCCACCCCGAGGATAATGGAAAAAATACAACTCAGTACCAAACAGGCAGTATCTCATTTTTAATGTAGCAAATATACAGTAACTTTGACTTACAAGATCACCTCCCAATGAAATCGCTAGCAAAAATATTCACAAAAAGTTCAAATAAATAAGAATACATGATTATCAACATCAAAGGCTGGGCTGCAAACACTCAAGTTAATCAAGTTCAGTCTTTCCAGAGTAGTCTGTTTATTTTCCAGATGAAAAACAACCAATGCAATGGGAGCGACAGAGGCTCAATACCTTTAAAATAAGGCAAAAAATAGTACATTCTAGGTAATTTCATTCTGCAGAAATTTCAACTATTATGACAGCTCCAAGAAAAGGGTGTCACAGACTCACTGAAAAAACTGCCAAAATTCTCTCAAACTTCTAACAAGATCCTTTAAACAGCAAATACAAGACAAAATTACCTCAAACAATAAATGAGACACAGAAAGGACATGAGCAGTAATGGGATGATGGTGCAGAGGAGGTAAAACTTTAACTGCCCACAGTCTGAGATGCAGGTAATGCAGAAAAAAAGGAATGTGTCAAGAGAAGAACAGTATTGCTTTACATTTCTTTGTGTGATACATTAAAAATACAGTTTAGCATTACTAAGGAAAGCAGTTTATACATATTGGAGTAAAACTCTGTCCATATCTTTGTAACAGGGTAATTTCATTGAAAACAACTGAGTTGTTTAAAGTTTATAGTTGAGTAACTGAAGGACAATCTGGCTGTTTATCTAAAATGCAACCTGAGCATATTTATTCTGTAGGTAACACTGCAGAACATTACACCTTGACACTCTCTAGCAAAAAAATAAATCTCTGTTTAAATATCTTACATCACAGCAACCTGTTCTTCAAGAAGCATCACCAATGCCAGGCTTAGACAAGCAGATGATCCTATTGCTAAAGATAGTAAAAAAAATATAATAGCCACACAAACTCTGTGGATGTATCTTAATTAAATAATTTTAAACTGAATGTATTTGACGGAATAAAATCTTCTGCTATATTCAGAAGTGCTTCTAAAGACAATATACATCAATACAAAGTGAAGGAAACGTAAACCATATCTCTTTTCACAAAAGGAGCTCTTTTTACCTGTAGACCCAGAACACAGTCAAATTAAAATGGAAACAGGATAAAGCCCAACCCTTGCAGGTCTGCTCAGGCCAAGAGCTGTTTGTTGAGGCAAACACAGAATTTCTATTTCTGTGTGTGAACAATGACAACTGCAGAAGTATCAAATCAATGAACAGAAATTAGACAGGTGTGATTATCATGTGAGACAAACTTACTTGGCCAGATCACACACAGCTGAATGATGAGCAAGTATTCAGACTCACTTGAAGTGGCCCCACCATGTCCACCTGCTTCACTTTGTATCCAACAACAGCCTGATGTCCACCAGATCACAAGCACTACATGAAAACAAAACCTTCCTACCTCTGTGATAACAAACTTTCCTCAGTGCCAATCACCTTTGATCTGATTTCTGATTGAAATGTTGCTTATTTATTCTTTAAGCAGTGATCATGCAAAATGTGCCCGTATCTATATGCCCTCCTTAGAACCCAGGAAAGCATCAATATACAGTGAGGTTTCATAGGAAAATTCAGCACACACTAATATTCAGTGCTGTAACAACATGCTAAATTAATTACTGCACCTAACAGAATTTGTTTTAAAAACTGCTGTTCTGATTATTGCCTGGATCCTGCTCGGTTTTTGTGCTTAGAACAGTGGTCCAGAACAGTGCACTGAACTCCTGCTCACTGGCAGGAGCAGCTCTACCTTTCACTACTGTGAATGTGAAGCAGGAAAACTTGACTAAGGCAGGCTTGCAGGATTTGGCCAGAGCTTGAAATGCAAGCACTGGATGCAGGAACTTTTCATCTGAAAAAGCTGAAGTAAGTGATGAGGCTGGGCCAAAACAAAGGGGTGAAACAGTGACAACGGGATGTGCTGGTCCTCTGTAGCTGCTGGTGCTCAGTTCCACCCTCTGAGTCCATCCCGCCTCTGAGACAGCCAATTTATTTGATCTTTGAGCATGTCAGATTAAGTTTCACTTGAATTGCATAGAGCTGAATGTACATGCAACTACAATTCATTTTAAGTGTAATTTCACAAATACTGAATCTGGAAACGTGATACCATTACATTTGTTTCCTTTATCGATTTAAAATTTCACATTTGGTCTCCAGCAGACTAGGAAAAAAAACCACTAAAAATATTTCTTAAGACTATTCCTGAGCAATGTTTTTATGTACTGTAAAATACTCTAGTTTATTACTACATTTATTAAGATTCCCACATTTTAAACTACATATATAAATCCATGCTTTGAAGTTTTACAAAGCTGAAGATCTGGTAGGCACAATGAAAGATAGAAACAGCTAAGCATCTTAAACCCGAGATGAGCTCACCAAGAAGAATTTAGCTATATACATCATGTACTCTTTAGTATTTGCTACTTTTTCCATTTTCCATCACAATGTGAAGGATCCACTTGTAGGATCTGGTCCATCAGACCTCAGCTCACTGCTCATGAACAGTGTAACTGGGTGGCTGAGGACGAATTTAATGCTGACCATGATTTAATTTTTCAGTGAAAACACAAAACATCCTCTAGAATTTAATTAAAACAAGATCATGTCCCCAGCTGCTGTGATTGAGTTGGAATTGTACCAGATCAACTAATACATACTGTCTGAAGTGTCCTTTGTATTCTCCTGTATCTGACAGACAGGACATAAAACAGAAGGTCCAAGGACAGGACCCAATCCTGGTTGTACAATTTCCTTCTGTCGGATATTCCCCCAGGTCACCTCACTAAACCTTGAAACAAGAAGCCAAGCTACACTGGACCACGGGATAAGTAACAGTCATCTTGGGGGACTGAAAATAGGTATTTTCTGTATCAAAATGTATCTTTACCTGAACTTACAATAGCCTTTAAATTCTTCCCCTAAGAGTGTATTTTTTAGGTTTTGAGAGGCCACCAGTTCTGCAAATCAGACCACACAGTCTCTGGTAATACCCTCACTTTGCATTACTCAAATATATCCATGTGCAATTTGAAAGCTGGTCATTTCCTCTAAAGACAAAAAGCATCAAGACTTACAAAATGAACTTCCAGGAAAGCCTCTGTAAACACAGTGAAGATTCCAGGTATAAAAATACACATTCCATTTTCTTAATCTGTCACTACTGAAGCTGTCTGCTCCCTCATATTTTGTCTTAGAAAGATCCTTTCTGCATTAAAATATTTCAAAACATTATCTCCATTCTTCTTCTTCTTCTCAAAAAAATAGTATCTATTTCATCAAAAAAATCCAATTCATCATCTTCTGTGAAGACTTAGAGTTGGCTTTGCATAGATAGCAGGCTCCATTATTTTACATAAAACAGCTGAGCCCTTTCCATCAGAAAACACCACCATCAAACCTGCCTCATAAAAGAGCAAGAAAACAAGAGCATGGACCCTATTCCCTCAAAAACACCATGGTAAACACAAGGAACACCACAGCCTTCAACAGACTGGTGCAACTATATGTATTTCTCTAAACTTCACCCTGTGCTACTGTTATCTTCATTGAGCAGTTGTAAGTATTTTGGAGGAAAGACCAATGGAAGACACTTGCCTTCAGGGAATAGATTTCCTGCTGGCCTTGCTGGCTTAAGATCAAATGTATAGAAATGAAGAGTGCTGACTCAGAATCCAGAATATATTGTCTAAGGATCTTCCTGTGAAGAAAACCCTCCTGCACTGGCCAAAAGCAGCAACATTTACTAATGACTTTTCCTTCACTTGAATTTGTGTGATGTTTGCTTCGTGCCATTTGTTTTTATTTTCCTGTCCCCTGCTGGTTTTTTAGGAGGAACATAACTGCTGGCATTGCCGTTTTTCTTTGGATTTGTGCACGTGTATGTTTTTAAGCCTTTGATGGGAGCAGCTGCACCGTGGAACGCTGGGCTTTGCCTGGGGGGTCTGATATTACCAACACTTTGGATTTTAGAGCTGTTCTCGGAGGGCTGCAGGTTGAGAAGCTGTTGCTTTGCAGCTGGTTTCTTTTTCAGTTCACTCCTTGCATCACCAGCCTGTCTCTGAGAAGGTGCAGCACATCCCATTCTCTCCGACAGTCTCAGGTGACCCGGATGAGAATCTAACTGGCGACTTCCCTCGCAGTGGGGATCCCCCCTGTGACCCAAACAGCTCCTGGGCAGCTTTGCAACACTATCCTGGGGCACCACCTGCCTGTTGGGCACAGGGCTGAGCAATGCCTTGCCTTTGCCAGGGCTCTTCAGGGCACGGGTGGAGCCGGGAGCAGTCTGGGGCCGGGCCTTGGCTGCCTTTCCCCTCTCGTTCTGCACCGTCTGCATCTGCAGCCACTCCAGCTGCACCAGGCGCTCGATGTATTTCTCCAGAAATCCCGTCGGCTTCGGCCGGAAATCAGTTTTCCCTTCCACGTGGACAAAGATGGCCAGCTGCTTCAAGTCCCAGGAGTTGAAAGGGGGTGGGAGGAAGTCTGGGTAGTAATATTCTGATTCTTGAAACCCCATTTCAGGGACATGTTCCAAGCAATCCGGATCGATTTCTTCAGCTCGGAGAATGAGTTCCGGTGGAGTGCAGGGAGAGGGGGGAATGGGAATCCTTTCTGAATCAGAGAGGTCACTGGCGCTATCATCTTCAGCATCTTCTTTAATAATTTGTACTGATTCAAAATCAAGAAACATTTCACCTACAGATGCTTCTTGCCATTTAGAAGGGCCTGGACTGGCTCCAGCAACATGTTCTTCGTGAGTCTTTTCCAACTGTTCTTTTTTATTGCAATAAAAATGTTGCACTGGGACATCTTTAACCCTACAGAAGTTTCCTTGTGTGCTGCCCTTTGTGCTTGGAGGGATCCTGTGCAGAAAAGATTCATTCTGCCTTCTTTCTGGGAGACTCCTCTTTGGTCCTTGCACACTGTGCAGTGCTGGGCAAACACTCGGGATCCTGAATGAGAAGAAAGATCATGTCCTGTCAGAACAGTTAATTCTTTGAACATCGGCTTGCAAAGGTCTTGCTATCCCCTTCAAGGACAGGGATTTACAAGACTGAAGCTAAAACTGGCACAGAAACTTGATAATGAGGCAAAATTAATATTTGCTGGTAGAGATAACACTGCCTACTACTGATTTATTTTATTTTATTCTGGTTTTTCCTAAGAATTCACTAAGGCACGACAGTAACTTTCTATATTGATAACTTACATTTGTTGTCCTCATACATGCTGAACTCTGGGGTCAGTGAAGTCAAAAGCACAACACACCAGCCATGATTTCATCACAAGCATTTTACAAACCAGTCTGAAATGACCACAAAATAAAGAGACAATCTGAACACAAAACTACCTTTTGGACTGAGTGTTGCTGTCCAGCTGGTTTCTTCCCTTCTTAAGAACACTTGGTTGGTTACCATCTTGAGTGTCAGGGGAAATCTGAAGAGATATGAAAGTATGTGATGTTATTAAGAAGCTGACTTAAACTAGGTACTCTTCTTATGTTAAAAAAAAAGGGATTACTTACCTTTTCAATGGCACTTGATACATTCTTGCCCAATCTTCCAGGAGAAGATTTCACGTAAGAAATTGGTTTATTTAGTCCTTTGGTGCTCGGATGGCTTTTTCCATTGCTGTAACTATGAAGGATTAAACAGAATATCACTTATAAATAGCAACATACATGATCATCAGAAAGGAAATAGAATAAAAGCTTAGAATACAATTGAGTTTAGAAAAGAGAATTGATTGCAACTCTTCTCAAAGTTCACCAGAACTCTGCCATGGTCACTTTTTACTGTTATACTACTAATGCACGACTGTATTTTTAATACTGTTACTGCAATAGTGAATAACTCTATCAGATGATATAATAGTAGAATGTAGCCCTTATATGGAATCCTCTGCCAGAGTATCCCAAAATTACTTTGGGGATAATAAATAATAGATATTAGAGACCAGACATTTAAGTACTGATTTCTATAGTACCTGAAAATGCAATTTAACACAATTAATTATAAAGTACAATATAAAGGTCACTGCAAGTCAAATCTTGCTTGTCTTCCTCATTTGCATACTGGGAACAAAACTTAGAGGATTATTGCTTTGAAGTTAAAGGGAGCATAATGTCAATTCTGCTATCAAAACAAACTATTTCACAAAAGGCACAAACAAAACTATTTCATGTCATAATGGGATTGTGAAAATATTATCAGGAGAAGAAACTCACAGGTAAGCAAAGGGAATGGCATTACTGATCTGGGCAGCTTAAAACTAAAACATGTATTTCCTCAATTAAACCAGATACATTCCTGTGAAGGCACACAGAATAAATAAATCAGTGTATTCTGTAAGAATCAGAAAACAGTGTCTGTTCTACAAACAAGAAATATTGCTTATTTTAAAAAGGAAAGCTTTAAAATATGATTTCAAAACAGGAATAAACAAAGTGTTCCTTCCCAGTCCAATCTAGCATGAGTGCAGTTCAGTTAATTTGCCAGGATGTGCATCTTGTTTTCACAGTTTTTATGTCAGTATAGTCAGATTTTGTTTTTTAAAAAAACTGATTTCACGAACTCAAGAGCTTACAGAAGAATGAAACTACACCTCGTGCCTCCAGCATTGCTGAAGTCACCTCTGTGACTTTGTGACCTGCGTGATCATCCTGCACAATCATTCCTGCTGCTGTGGATCAGAGCAGAGGATGGCAATCTCAACAGTACAGCCAGGCACTTATTAACTCATCTACAGTATTTTGACAGTCCTGTAACTAGAAAGGGAGAAATTAATTTCCTTACTTTACCATTCCTTTGTGGTTTTCATTGGTGTGGCTGTGGCTTCCCTTCTGCTGTGCCTCTCTGTGCAGCAATAAGGGATATTCTTGAATGCCTGGTCCCATTATTCCTCTCTTTCAAAGGTATCTGCACCTTTATTTTTACATAATCTTCAAACGGCTCCAGTCTTTTGGGTTTGCGAGGCACAGCGTATCAAACGCAGACATCGCCACGTCCTGGAGCTGCTGGGAACAAACCAAATCCTCCCAATGTGATTCTATTTTTGAAGCAGGAACATAAACAAAATCAGCTCCTGGAAAACACTGTCCCCTCCTCCAGCACTCGCTTCATGGGAACCAGCATCGCTGATCACTGTTCCCGACCCCGGGAAGTACCTGCGGGTCGGCAGCGTCACCGGAGCTCCCGTGCGGTGTCATGTGCTCCCCATCCTCACCATCCCCACCATCGCTCCGCCTGCGCACTTGGATTGACTTGGACTGCCTGGAGCCGGGCGTCACAGCCCAACGGGGCGGGTGTTCCTGCTCCCAATTTACCGGGAGCAGATGCTCAGCCCCCTGCGTTCTGAGCGTGCACAGCTGCCCTTTTCGTGTCACCAAAAACGCGCTCTTGCAATATTCATGTATGCAAATTTTGAACCAGATACTTAATTGCTTATTTCGTTTTTCCAAAACAAATGGCTCATCAATTCCTACTGAAAACACTCAGAGCGGGATCTGTGGCATTCTTTTAATTCCCAGGAGCTGCATTCCCATTCCAGGGTACCGCACTGGGGTGCACAAACACGGCGTGCAAATGTGGCAGGCGACCAACAGCTCTTCTGGTCCACCTTTACTGCCACTGCACTGCTGTTTATGCATTGCTTATGCACATTAATGCAAAATAAATGGAAAATAATTTACTTTCGATTCCGTCCTTTGTGACACTCCTCCCCCCATCCTGTCCCCGGCCAAAGAGGGGCGAGGGGAGAGAACCGGGGTCCCGGAGCGCCGGGACGGCGGCAGCGGCAGAGAAGAAGCAGCAGCGAGACGGTAGTACCCGGGATGGATGGCAGTGCCCGGGATGGATGGCGACAGTGCCCGGGATGGATGGCAGTGCCCGGGATGGATGGTGACAGTGCCCGGGATGGATGGCAGTGCCCGGGATGGATGGCGTTAGTGCCCGGAATGGATGGCAGTGTCCATGGATGGCGGCAGTGTCCACGGATGGCAGCACTGCCCGGCATGGATGGCAGTGCCCGGGATGGACGGCGGCAGTGCCCGGGATGGATGGCGGCAGTGCCCG